>JAEMWC010000644.1:57500-135000 GCA_016490735.1 Pachyseris speciosa
ACTAATTTGCATACAGCTCATAACAGTCTCGCTCGCTCGCTCGGACACCAGCCATTGTTTCCTACGTGCCGACAACACTTTCATGCAACGCGGAGAGAAGAATTTACGTGCCTGTTTTTTCGAAATCATGGAAATTGTCGTTGCTGTCGTCGAAAGCGAGTCTATGGTGGTGAGTCTAACCTGTTCATTCGCGTTGTATGTTGTCTGACGTGAATACTGCTGTCATTTTCTCTTCGGATCGATTGATGATTTGATGGCAGTGACTTTGTTTCCCTTTGGTTTTTAGACCGATCCTTACATCTGCAAGAATACTTGTTCTCGAAAAATTACCTCAAAAACCAATGATTTCGGCCCTGTAAAACTGCAAAGTGCATTGCACCAATTTACGTAAAATTAAAGTCATGTCAAAACAAACCACTAAGCTTGAATGTCTTATCAAAGCATCGAAGATGTCCCGCGAACTTGGAATCGGTGGAATAACTGCACTTTAATTTCGCCGATACCCAAGAAGGAGAAATTAAACAATTCAGACAAATCCTCTGTTTTTGCTTTACAGCTCAACCATTGAGAACAATGATAATAACCTCTGAGTTCCCAAACTTTGCGTCTGACGGCATTGCTGTCGTAAATTCTCTTTCGTCCGCTGCCAGCATGACAACCACCGCCAGTAGACATCACAATTCCACGAAAATAATTCTTCCAAAGCCACCTCAAAAAGATATTGCTACAAAAGCCGTCTGTATTTCCTTAAGACTGATTGTGAGCAAAAACTTCCTCAATTTTTCTCAAGATTAATGCGATTCAAACAGATGAAATCGACTACTTGGAACCTTCGACAGCATTTGAAAAAGTTGGGCTAACGTTTTCAAAAGTTTTCTAACCAACTCGCGCATGCGCATTGGATGATATAGTCCCTTTAACTTGAAGCTCTCTCATGATTTAGTATGCCCATTGTAAAGCAACAATAGTCTATTTCAATAGTCAATTTCCAGTGTTCGCAAAAGCCTGCTAAGAAGAAATGAATATGCGGGATAGAATGATCGATCATCGAAGGAGAAGGGCAGCGTGTGCTACACTTCTAAATTCCATGTCAAACTATTTTCTCGTCGAAACTTTGACAGACTGAGATTGACATATTTATAGCTTTAAAAAAAACCTACATGTACACAATATGATGTACATGAACATGCTTTTCAGTCTTTCGAATTGGAGACATTCCGAGGAATTCTACCACCATGAGCACCGCCTTCAATTCGCTTCCCTTGGACACAAGCTTCTTCCTACACTGTACATCAAACCGCCAATTTTTCAGCTTGTCCATAAGCCATGACTGATGCTCGATACTTTTTGTTAGCTTTCTATTCATCTGACTCTTGACAACTAGCCGTTAAAAAATTGAAAGTGTTGGCAAGTTGGCACAGAGTTTGAAGCAGCAAATTAAAAACAGATCAAGCCGTACATAAGCTCATTGCACTTCAACCGGCGTAATTAAGTGGAGCACGTGCGAGGCTACCGAACTACTCTTCAGCAAATCTTTTTTCCACGGACAAACTCTACTGGATTAAAATCTGCACAAGTTTACAAAGATATGGCCAGGAAAATGTGTTCCAGTCTTTCGAAGTAGAAAATATATGATTGAGCGCCGGCGTGTCAAATAAACAGAACATTTCACATACAACTACTGATATTCTGCATCTTCACTGTTGCCAGAATGAACTTCAGAGCACACCCACTCTATCAGTGACACCACCTGGTTTCTATTAATCACGGCACACCCACTCTATCAGTGACACCATCTGGTTTTTATTCATAGCTCACACCCAACCTATCAGTGACAACACCTGGTTGCTATTAATCACAGCACACCCACTCTATTAGCAACACCACCTGGTTTCTATTAATCACAGCTCACCCACTCTATCAACAACACCACCAGGTTTCTATTAACCACAGCACACTCACCCTATCAGTGACACCACCTAGTTTTTATTCATCACAGCACACCCACTCTATTAGCAACACCACCTGGTTTCTATTAATCACAGCTCACCCACTCTATCAACAACACCGCCTGGTTTCTATTAACAACAGCACAATCACCCTATAAATGACACCACCTGGTTTTTATTCATCACAGCACACCTGTTCTATCAGTGACACCGCCTGGTTTTTGTTCATCACAGCTCACCCACTCTATCCACAACACCACCCGGTTTCTATTAACCACAGCACACTCACCCTATCAGTGACACCACCTGGTTTTTATTCATCACAGCACACCCACTCTATTAGCAACACCACCTGGTTTCTATTAATCACAGCTCACCCACTCTATCAACAACACCACCCGGTGTCTATTAACAAAAGCACAAGATACCCACCCTGTCGGCGACACCACCTGGGAGGATGGTCTTCACAATAACACCAGTGCTTCTGCCACCAACAATGCCAAAACCTAAACCGGAGCCATCATTGTGTAGCTCCACAGTTTCAATATGCCGCAAATTCTCACCATCTCCAGCCTGAAATACGAAGTACATGTACATTGAAATAACATGCAGTAGTAAAGCCAGTCAACAGGTACACTGTACAAGTGAATGTACATGTTAGCCTGTGTCATAGATGTAATGTAACCCTGGTTACTGTAGTACTTTATGTCTGAGAAGCAGTGCTGAGTTCCTTGTTCCGTGTACCAGAATTAGAGTATGTGCTAAGAATGGCCCTGGCAACAAGCAGGGTTCGTACTCTTTTATGGATTAAAAATTCAAGGACTTTTCAAGGACATTCCAGGGCACAATTCCAATTTTTCAAGCACTCCATCCAGTAAAAAATGCCATTAGAATGTGATACTAGATGATCAGGTTTAAGGGATAACTGCCAGATTTGTTCAAGTCTAAGTCTTTTCTAGTTCTTCCACTAAGTGGAAACAGTCAAACAGCAAATTTCAAGGTTTTTCAAGGATCCAATGTACATGTACTTTTCAAGGACTTTCAAGGCCTTGAATTTTGATTTTCAAATTCAAGGACTTTCAAGGTGCATGCAAACCCTGAACAAAAGGCTTTTTTTGCTGAGCCAATCACACAAGTAGCACATACTCAAATTCTGCTACAAAGAACCAGGAATTTGGCACAGCTTCTCAGACATTTTACTAACCGGGGTTATATTACGTCTATGACGCAGGCTAACATGTAATCAGGTGAGGTGGGGAGACAGGGGGCTTATTATTACTGCCAGGCTGCAAAAAGTGTATACTTTGAATTTATTTTGACACACATGGTGTATCATTTGGCTCACTACCAATCACATACATTGACAGCAGGAAACCACAAGAAATGCTTCATCTCTTATTTTGATCTCACAATGGAACATGTACATGTATCAGTGGCAAGGGATGGCCTTGAATAGATCTGAAATAAGTGTACGTAATGACACAAGAACTTACCGGCACTGTGACAGATGTGTGTGACACAGAACTGACATCTGATGGTGTCCTGGATAACATAGAACTAGCACCAGAAGTTGTGCGAGACAAGTTTCTTGAACGTGGAATTCCACCCCTTGCAACAATGAGTTCCACCTTCCCACTAGTTTGCTGTAATACACCAATAGCTTGTTGGTGTGATACTCCACTGTCAAGCTGTTTACCATCAATTGCTAGGATCTGATCACTTTCTTGCAAGCGACCATCACTAAAGGAGAAGAAAACAATGAGTGGATATCTGAACTTGGTACATGTATACAGTCAAGTACAGTTCTTGCTCCTCAGTTGCTAGTTTTAAAAGTAGACTCAAAACGTTTCTCTTTACATTATTTCTTGATAATAGGAAATTTAATTAGTTATTTCATTTTTTAATCATTTTTTTTATCGACTGATTTGATATTTCTTTCATCATTTGATTCTATCATTTTCATTTTAATAATTGTTGTTTGAAATAATAATAATATTTTATAGATCGCTTACAAAATTAATAATATTTATTGTATAATAACTTTCCATAGAATTTAATGTTTTGTTAGATCGTTTTATTGTAAATTACCGTAAATTGTAAACTGTAAAGCGCCATGGACAGTGATATATGGATATGAGCGCTATATAAATAAATACTCTTAACTCTTAAGTAATTATCTATAAAATCCAGTGATTAAACTGAAGCAATTAATTTTGTGAAGCTGTGTACTTACTAATAGTAACAATAATATTTTGCGAAGGGATCCAACTCGCCAAGGTGGTTTTCAGTGGAGCCCTCCTAATTAATTTATAACTTAATTAAATACAAAATAAATAACAATGGATGAAAAATAAAATATGTACCTAATAATAAAAAGAGGTAAAGTCTTCGAGAAGAAAAGTAAAATTACATCAGAATACTTATAATAAGCACACATAGTAACAATACAAATCTTTCTCTGTCTAACAGAATTTCATTCTTTTACAAACAAACAACCAACAAATAGGAATGCATTAAGTCACGAATTCAAAACCAAACAAAAAAAGTTCCCATCTTACCTTCCAGCGACACCTTCAGGTTGGATCTCCTGGATGAAAATTCCTAGCTCTCCACGATTTTCACTCTTCAATCCAACCACACTAAAACCCAATCCACCTTGCTCTGGTTTCATTAATGTCACAGTCTCAATCTCGCGACCCTGTGCTAGAGTTTCAATCCCCTTTTGAAAATCCTCATTGTGAGCATATCTAGATTTCTGTAGCTCTGCAATAATTTGCTCTCTGTTGTCATCAGGCACCAGCTCAAAATCTTCATCCATAGGAAATTCAGGAGATGCATAAGCATGTGAAGGCTGTTGGTTATCTAACCAGTCACTGGGCTGTTCAGTCCTTGCAACTGGCTCAATGTTCTGTGGTTCTTGATCAAAAACACCAGCTGTAGAGGCAGGTTCATTTCTTATTGCAGTTCCCTCATCATCTGATGCTGATTGACGAGGGAATACAAGCTCTCCTGTTGGCGAGAATTCAAAGTCTTTAACAGCATCAGGTGGTAAATGCTGCAGCTGTTTGTTCAGTTCTTTAACAGACTGCTGTATCACCAAGAGTTGTCTGAACAGAGGACTCTCAAGCATCTGCTTGATTCTTTCAAGTTCTTCATCATTGTCGGTGTCGCCTTGAGACTTGAGCTTCTTTTGAAACCCATCTAAGATCTCCACAGCGCGAGATGTATCTGGCACAAGAGAGGAAGGTACATGTAAATGATTTCAAATCAGGGAAGTGCTACTTAAATTAATTGATGGAACATGTATAACCATGACAAGTAGAGAGTTTTGCTGGTGTACAGTATACACTGAGTCTGTACAGTAGATCAATGCACATGTCATCGGCTTCCCCGTGGGGTTGACCCCCAGGCCTACCGGGGAGATATATGTGGGGGAATACAAGGAGATGGATGGGATTCTTTGCCCGAGGGTAGTGGAAAATCTTGTTTTATGATCAAAGATTAGGGGGTGGGGGAATTCACAAGTTTGAAAAGGATGTCACTGGGATTTTCAGGTGAGAGACACCTCACCCAAGGGACTTTGTCTTGAGAGATTCCCCAACCCCCCAGGGAAATTCCTCAAGTTTGCTTGACTGATTTTTCAATCCCCCTGGTTGGCCAGGGGTTTGACCCTACGTGGAAGCCGATGACATGTGCATAAAGCAAACAAAAAGTTGCCATGGTTTGCATGTGGCATAAATTAAGCTCAGGGTTTATTCTTTAAATTATAAATATTGTATTTTGTGTTTTCATTAATAGCTCAAATGTACAGGGCTTCTGATATTTTGTGCGGTCATGGACCCGCAAAATCCCATGAAATTCCCCCCAAAATGAAAAATACTGCGAAATTCACCAGAAATATTACCAAATACAGTACTGCCTGGAACTATTGACCCATTTTCCGCGTTCTTGCCACCTCCATGCATCATTGACGCGGTATTCCTGCGTCTAGCCTCGTCTTTACCTAGGCAGAACTGCAGAGAATCTTCGCCCCACTGCGGTAGGATTTAGAAGAGGTAATACACTGTACCTCGGTAATGAGAAAGACGCATCACCGTTGAATAACCTTTTGTTTCATTTGTTTTCAGATTCAAATAGGTGTCACAAAAAGGTGACAACTGAGCACGCTTGAATGTTTCTGTGCTGGATTTATCTTTTTGAAAGTTTCGAAACGGTGGTCATGAACGCGTGAGCTGCTCAATCATGTAAACAGTGTGAATTTAGAACACATATCAGAGGGCCGGTCACTTATCTCGTTGAAGAGGCCTTCCAAGGGGTAGAAGCGACAAGTGACATGCCTCTGCAGATTGGCAGAAAACACGTGTAAGTTTGCCACAGCGACAGTTCACTTTCCATTCCTCTTGAATTGATTTCTTTGCGAAACTGAAATTTGTCCGTAATGAAACAAGCGAAAGAGTTGAAAATGAGCGACAAAGCGACACCAGACTACTCCTTGGAAGGCCTCATTGAACGGCTTAACGACAAAGAAAGCTTTGAATTGATAACCACTAGATACACTGTATGTAAACTACAGCAAACTGATTGCTTGACAACATTGAACGGTTTCAAAAACAAAGAGGTAACCCAACATTACACACAGAAAGTAGCCAAACAGTAAATAAAACAACCATTGTGAACTAGGCGCAGACTGAAGTGATCTAAACAAACTAATAGATTAAATTTAGCTTAAAGTTTGCAAATGCAAATGAAAAGGTCTAATATTATGTTATTTGAGACATCTGTTTATCTTATTTTATTTTTATTTTATTAGCTTTGCCATTTTGATACACACACACACACGCACACACACAAAAACGTTACAATCAATACAAATGTACGTTTGGCAGGGACATCGCAACAGCTAAGTAGCCAATTACTGTGGGCCCAGAAATAAAAATGTAACTGTTATAGTGTGGTTATTACTCTGATTTGATTCATCATGAACGTGATAAATGCAGTAATCGACACCCATTTAGTCATATTTTTTGGTTATTAGTATTTCAACCCTCTCTACAGATTAACTAGCCGCTATTGTCAACTTTTCCCATCGGTTGAAAACGCACGTACGACATAACAATCTACAAATTCGGTCCAAAAATCCTGTACGTGTTAGCTCACTTTGTCGTAGGCGTTGTTTCATCAGCTGTAATTGTAACTGTTATGTTCACAAAAAGTTACAGCCATACGAAACTGAATGTTTTCGCTGTAGTCTAGCCTAACCAAAGAGATCTAGAATAAGCTGATTAAGTTTGTGAATGCAAATGAAAAGGTCTAATATTATGTTATTTGAGACATCTGTTTACCGCCATCTTATTTTATTTTTATTTTATTACCTTTGCCATTTTGACACACACACACACACACACACACACGCACGCACACACACACACACACACACACAAAACGTTACAATCAATACGTTTGGCAGGGACATCGCAACAGCGCAGCTAAGTAGCCAATTACTGCGGGCCCAGAAATAAAATATATATATAAAAAGAAAGAAAAAACATACTGTATTACATGCAGCACATTATTGGTACGTCTAGAAATCTTGTGGAGTTGCATCTCAAACAGATGGTTTTAAACGTTTGAGGATTATCCTGATTGTAGTTCATTTTGACAGCACGAGAGTACAGGTGTAGTAGTCATAGAGAAGAGATTTGAAACTACAGTGTACATGTAGTAAGAGTAGCATTAGCTAAGTCCACTCTGCCAGTGAGTAAGTTCCAGATCCTCAGGTTGTTCTAATAAAAAAAGATTTCTGATACAATGTATGTTGTAGTTCTGCATTTCTTGGGGACAAAGATAGGAAAGCTAGTAGCGGATGCTCGAGTCGTTCTAGAGCTTTTGCGCACAACGGGAGCAACTAGATTATGCGTAGCCTTGTAAAAAAAATACCATGTCTCATTGCAAAAATATTTGCATATGAGTTCTGAAGTTTACATGTCATGTGCTAGGCAATCGGGGTGATCATATTTCATCATTCGGCGGATTTGACAGCTCTAAGATATTTCAGAGCAACGTTTTGAGAGCTGAGTATTTTTGCCAGTGTGGAAGAAAACATTGTTTACCTATTTGTTACAATGTCAAAATTAACTAACAGCGCTTGTTCAAAGCCAAACAAAAAAGTAGTTTTTGACTTACTGTAATTTCACGTTCTTCGAAAAGCCAGTTGAAAGCCGAACAGCAATTTGCATATTCTGTGATGTTTATCTCAACTTTGTGAGAAAATTCTGGAGTATTCAGTTGAAAAACAAAACAAAGCAAAAAAACTGCAAGGAAAATCTTGAATCTTGTCGTGGCATTTTGTTCACATGTGGGCGTCTTCAGACAAGAAATAACCTCACCGGTCAAAAGAAAATAATTATTGCTCCTTTCAGTTTCTATTCAATCGTGTCATAATGAGATAACACTAGCCATTCAAGCGGGTCAAACATGACTTCTACTAATGGATGGAGAACGTTTCTGAACAGCTGATCCAAACCCTTCGAAGGGAAGGAAACCTGTTTGTTCATAATGTAGGTTTTCACTTGAGAGGTCACACACCTGTATTCAACATGGGTTAATGCTCTCCTCGCAAGCGAAAACTAGGCTTCTGCTTGCCGTGTTTGACGCGTTTTACATGTAAACAATTAATGTGAAAATTATTCTTCACAATAGAAATTATTCACTACTTTTTTTGCTGAGGTATTACCGCATCTTTTTTTTTACTGCGGCAATCGTTCATTTCGGTCGCACTCATCTTTACCTCAGTTTTACCGTTTGACCACCACAGCGGACGCAAGGTCGGACCACGCGGGAAAGACGAGGCAAGGCCACGTCCCAATGGGTCAATAGTTCCAGGCGGTACTGTACATGTCGATAAAACATATTTGATACTTATCTTGGCTATTAGACCTGTTTTATTCACCACAAATGTCCAAATTTATCTTGAAACTTCGTCACTGTGCACAACGAGCAAACGAGTAAACAATGTCCCAATTTAACTACCAGGCATTCTTAGATTAATGTTGCCGTGAAAAACTGGGCACTGGGCACTGGCCATGATGTGAAACGCCTTGCCATTGGTGCATTTCTCAAGCGCATTGTTGTTGAAAGAGCAAATGATTATCTCTGTTAAAAAAATGTTAAACGCTGGTCATATCGACGCAAAATTGATCGATTTTAGTGAAATTTGCCAAAAAAATCCCAACGAAATCAGCTGTTTTTTTCTGATTGTTTCTCCATGAAGTTTGCCCCCGAATTTTCCCATGGAATCGGCCAATTTTCCCGCGAATTTGCCCCCGAATTTTCCCATGAAATCGGCCAATTTTCCTGCGAATTTGCCCCTGAAAATCCCTTGAAAATTTGATTTTTTTCCACTAAAATCCCACAAAATTGGCTGACTTTCCGCAAATTTTGACTTTTTTCCGCAAAAATTGCGCTATATCGGCCAAAATTTCCTCAAATTTGCCCCTGAAAATCCCGCGAAATTGAACTTTTTCTGTGACCTATCAGAAGCCCTGAATGTATAACCAAATCACTGAACCTAGAAGAATGTCTTTAACCCTTGTGGTCAGCATTTGTTTCAATTATAACTACATTAATCACAGCACTGTGACAAACAATACGTTGATTACCAGTCAACAAAACCAAAGCACCACAGTATAAGGACCTCTCCTTGCACTAGTCACAGCTGTATACGTAAACATTGCAAAATTAAATTCAAGAAGAAAAGAAAGCTTGCCATATCATTTGATAAAAGTAGAACTCATTCATAGAGAAATCCCAAGAATAATGTCACGGAGAACAGATTATTGAGCCGAACTATTTCAGGAATTTGCTTTCAAAAGCAAGTATTGATCACTTGGCTATCATTTGGTATAATTACATATACTATGTATCTTACGCGTCCAATGTTGATTTAGAAGAACCTGATAATTAATATACATCGAAGGGAGAAGAGATCCATCTTTACTGTTAACCAAACTACCGATGGCCTACAGACGACTTAATAAGCTTACATCAAAATATATCGATGGCCAGATATCAGGATACAAGCTTACGATTTTTTAGAGGAATTGGGTTTTGGAGCAACCCAAATGCATAGCTTTTGGTAATGGTCAAAATAATTTCTCACTGGGCCACGATCGCAAACAGATGTCAATAACAACATCGTGGAGATTATAACTACAAAACGAATCATTTAGAGCTCCGTGTGGTCCGTCGAATCTGGCATCGCGTGCTCACCTGATAGAATAGACATCTTGCCGAAGCGGTGTCACAACATCAAGATTTTTCTCGCTCCTGTGAGAAGCAACCACAGCTTGTGAGTCAACTTTCCGCGATTTTTACAAGTTTAGTTCATGGGAAGACTTTTCAAAGTAGCTTTTGTGCGTGGAGTAACGCATAAACGAAGAAAATTCCAAACAATTCTCAAATAACTTGTGAGTTTACGTCGAATTTGTAAATAGTAATCGAGATTTAAGGCCAGGCTACTAAGCGCTATGACTCAATAATAATGCATTGCGATCCAACAGTCGCGTGTAGAGATTTTTTCCCTGCTAGCAGAGGCCTCTTTTCCTTGAATACAAGGAAAAGAGGTCTCTGCTAGCAGGGAAGAACAAATCCACACCTCATGCATTGCAGTATGAGGAGTAACACTTATCCCGATATGCTATGCCAAAAGCGGATAAAAAAAATCAATTTTTTTTATTTCTGATGACGCCCAACCGACACGCGACCACTCAGGGATACTTAACCCTGACCCTAATTATAGGCTTAGCCACAAGTTGCTCCCAAATTCTTCAAAAGTTGCTCTAAAGTTGCTCATATTTCCAAAAATTTGCTTAAACGTTGCTCCTTTCTAAAAAATTTCCGTGTAGAATTCGTTCGTATTTTGCGTTTTCTTGTTATTGCAGCTTTCTTTGTCTTTTGAAATTCGCTCTCTTCTTTTTTGCCCCCTCAGTTTCGTTTGAAGACAAGTCGATTTCAGAGTTAAAATAAATTTCTTCCGTTTGTTGAACAAGCCACTAGTGACAGCGCGTCACCCAAGCCGAAAATGCTAAAAATGTATAAGGCGCTACAACGGAATTCTTCTGAGCACCCCAAAGCGTTTTACAAAAGTTATGAAAACAATGGAAAATACTTAATAGCAAGGACCACCGTTGCAAAATAGAAGAGCCGGATCCTGTAATAGATCTAACCAGCTATAAAATTGTAAACTAGAAAACGGTAAAAAACAAGCAAGGCTGATTACACGGCTAGGAATATATATTTAAACCAATATTTCGGGAGGCACAGCCTTCCTTCATCAGGGTGTTACATATTATGACCCTAAGATGAAACGACGTTACAGTTTTAAAAAAAAGTTGTACATGTAACACGATATTATAATAAAGGTAAACAATACAACGTAAAATAAAAAAACTTTACCATGAGGGATCGATTCTTCATGGTGGCGGCGCCACGGCTTTGGAATAGTCTTCCCATAGACATTAGATCTGCTTGTACCATAAGTGATTTTAAACAGAAACTTAACACATTTTTATTCAGCAAGGCATTTTGTTAGTAGATCTATTTTATATTTACATTTTTACAGTTTTTTAGCAAATTACTTTTCTAATTGTTAATAGTGTAGTTTTAGTCTTTTTGATTCCATAGTAATTGTAAGTAGGTTTTATTTTTAATTCATTTTAAATTTATTGTAATGTCTGTAATGCGCATTTGATTATTTTATAGAAAATGCGCAATATAAATATTAAATATTATCATTATTATTATTATTATTATTATTATTAAGATGTCATTAGGGATTCAGAAAACAGAAAAAAAAATAGTACAAAGAAAAATTCAGGAGAGTAGTGAAAAAAGCAGCAAGAATGCAAAAAAAAAAAAAAAAAAAAAGGGACAAAGAGGTCCAAACAAAAGTAAAAGATTCACTGACTACATGAAACAGCACCAGGCAAGGATAAGGCGAGGATTTAAAGAAGACTGCCACTCAGCAATGTCATTTTTAGGCCTGTACGATTTTATTGCCACCAAGGTTGAAGTATTTAATAAGGACATTCAGCAGTATGAAACTATTTCATTGGTAGCAGAGCTGGGAGAATTGCAACTAAAGGAAACTGAGCCAAAAGAACTGAATGACAATGATATTGATGACATCAATATGTGGGTTTACTTAAAGGACAAATTTGATATATCTAGTGAAGCCTGGCATGAGTTGGCCATGAAGTGTAAAGACATGCCCACAAAATATAAAATATGCAAACACCTAGATAAGCTTAATGCCAATTGGAATCTGAAAAGTACACCAGGGAAGGCAGAGGGAGTACAAATTTCTTTCAAGGAGAGTCTTGAGGAACAGATAAAAAGGCTGCAAAAAAATGGAGTATTGGACAAGGCTACTACCATTAAAGTAAAGATCAGTGGTGATGGTACTAACATTGGGAAAAGACTTAAACTTGAAAATGTCACATAAACAATTTTAAATGAAAAGGATGCAGATTGTAGGTTTAAGAAATAAAAACTGTTTAATAGCAAAGGTAATTAAGATAAGAAAAATCGGACTCAACTGATAAATTTCATCTAAAAGATTAAATATTACTGAAAAATAAAACTTTTTAATAGCAAAGGTAAACATGAGTAAAAAAATGACTCAACTGATAAATTTACATCTATAAAAAGATTATTTCTGAAATTCTTCAATTCTTAGTATACTTCATGCAAGTTTAATTTAACGCCACAGTCACTTGGTTGCATGAATGCAAAGGTAGATTCAAGCAGAATGGTTGATCCTTTGGTATCAATTACGGAACTTTTGCATTAAACGGTGGGTATTTTCAAGAAAGATATATAAAATTTATGATAAGCTAATTTGTTTCGAGAAATACTATGCCGCCGTTTTAGACATTGATTATCACTCTTCAAAGCATCTATTATAAAGTAAAAAGTGTGATTTTATTTTATTTCAATAACTTAGACCTTTTTCGAATTACTCCGTCAAAGCAAATTTCTTCTCCCATCTTAACATCTGCTCGCTGTTTTTTTTTTTTTTTTTCGTAATTTGCAAAATCTTAACACGACTTGTATTGTCTACTTGAACATCGTAAACAAATGTGTTTATGTTTTTCCCTCGAAGAACTGTCCTCTGTTGGTGGACAGGCCAGATGGGTAAGCTTTCAGTCATAACTTACCTCAAGTTGTTTTTTCAGTCAAAGTTTGCTCAGATCTTTGAGGCAACTTGTAAGGTAATATTTTTTGTGAGCCCAAATGGTCGTTGTAGCGATCAATATTATTTGCACGTATCAGAAGGTATCAGAGACTGCATAAGAAGTTGACAATGTGTATACTGTGCAATTAATAGCGTAAAAGGATTCTGCACAAGAAACAAACTCAGTGTAATTAAAGATAAACTAAATGGGCAGAGAGCTACTGGAAGATTGAGAACTAAGAATCGACCTATTTAACAAAGAGGGCTTCTACACTATAATACACGAAGGTAAGAACTAGGACTTCGTTTGCATCAATTTTCTATAATTTTATGTAAAATCCTCCTGACTGACTGGAGGATTGTGCGATTATAAATTAAACCAAAATGTAACGTGCACTGCGCACTTTCTGACCTGTAATATATTTCAAAACTGACTCGTTAGTTGGTTGGATTATTACAACGTTTGACGCGTGGCTTCTCAAATTGACAGCGAGCTAGTCAATGATACTGACTGTGCACAATTTAAGTCCACCCCAATTAAGGCGGATGTAGAAAATGAAAACGCGAAAAACGCACTACTCGACATGATTTGTGGTTCCAATGAATTTAGTTGCCGGCAAAATGATGAAAATATTACGAGGCATAACCTCCTTCGCAGACGTAGCCCAAAGACGTCTACGAAGGAGGCTATTACGAGGCATTGTTTTGTAGCCTCGTTTCCAGGGCTCCTCCCAAGTGAGGGAAGTGAGAGAAAAGTCCTGGGAGCGAGGTCGATTCTTTTGTTGAAGTCGGCGAAAACAAAGGCGGCTTCATTCATCTGGTAAAACAGCTGTTTATTATTACTTGTGGGGGTGTTAAATAAAATTTTGGGTCTTAAGTCGAGTATTAAGTTTACTTCAAAAAACAAAATCTCTCGGGAAACTGAATTCCTTAAACATGGAATCGTGAAACCTAGGGACTGCCTTTTCTCCGAGACGTGGAATTGAAGCTAAGTCTTGGGTTGAATTGGTCGAAGCAAGAGTAGTACCAATCACAGTTAATCTAGGATTAGTCACTCGGTCCTGGGAAAAAAAATGTTTGAATAAAAAATTTCCTGGTATAACTTACCAACAACAACACACCGTTTTCAGGTCGCTTAACCTCGATTTAATGTCAATAATCAAACATCCCTCTGCTCATTTCACAAAGCTATGTTGTGGGATATTTTGTGAATTTTTTGGTGATGTTTGGTTATATTTGGGAAGAGATAATATTTCTCAAAGGATTAGTTAAATTTAGGGAAATAGGAAATATTGAAGATTTAATGAAGGTTTAAAATTGGGATTTGAAGTTGGAAATTAGTAGACGGACACCACTGGAACAGTTCCCGAGCAATTGCAACCTGCAGTGCCACTAACTGGAAGTGTTTCAAAACAATTTTACTCCATTACAATCCCTTCTTCAAACTCCTTAAAATTTCACAAAAATTCAAATGTAAATCCCCGTCGCCGTCGAACAAGTAGAGAGCTATAGAACTGATTTTTGGAGAGGAATGTGCATGTGTTCATGAGATCTGGCTAAACCAAATATTCATGATAGTCACAGTATCACGTTCATAATATATCGAGTATTAATTAAAATAGAGGAACATTGTTAATCGTGCTAACAAGTTGAGAAGCTTTTCAAACATAAAGCGAAAACAAACTCAATACATAACTGATTGTTGATATTTTGGGGAAATGTCATGGGAAGCATCTCCACGGTTGTTAAAAATTTTGCTTAAATCATATTATATTTATATGTCTTCCGAATTTTTTTCCTAAATCGCCGATGAAATGGAGTGAAGCAAATTTTAAAAGAAATTAAGAAACAGCCACAATACGCTATACCAATTTCATATGAGACGCAAGGGAGAAATTTAAAACGTTGGCCCGATTTTAATTTTCAAGTCGATATCCGTTCCATTTTGGCCATAAAATTATGTAAGTTAAAAAACATTTAGGAATTGCTTCGATCCGTGCGCTAAGGTAATCGTTTTGAAGAAAACTTGACCATTGTTTTTCGTGTGCATTTGATGAATTTGTAGAAATTTCAAAGTATTAAAAAAGATATGGGATTCAGTTATTTATAACACTGCCTCTTTAATATTTCTCGATTTTCTAACTATAGACGAAGCTCTGATTTTATTAATCTTGATAAGTTTCAAATACTTCTGGTGTGTTCAATTATTTTGACTAACTAAATTTTTCCCTGTATATATCCATCGACCGCGATCAAGTCGAGAAAATTATCAAGCCTTAAACAGTAGGGATACTCTGGCACCTACAGTATATAATTGTATTCTTGAGCAGAGTTTTAACTCCGGCTAATTTTTACATTTAAAATTTTTGGCAAAGGAATTCCGGATTCCAGTTTCATTCGTTGTTCAATATCACCAGTGCAACTCTTTGACCCTTCATTTTTTTTATCTGTTACGGGAAGAAAACTTTCATCTTGAAACACAGTCATACAACAATAAAAAAAAATTTTTGGCAAAGGAATTCCGGATTCCAGTTTCATTCGTTGTTCAATATCACCAGTGCAACTCTTTGACCCTTCATTTTTTTTTATCCGTTACGGGAAGAAAACCTTCATCTTGAAACACAGTCATACAACAATAAAAACAACAACAACAACAACAACAACAACAACAACAACAATTTAACATATTTAACAGCTAACTTGAATGATGCGTTTTCCAGAAAGTGCTATGTTTACAGTGAGTGGAACGATGCCTGCCAGTCGTTTATGACGAGTTATTTTATCATGTTTCAACGAAAACAGGACAGGTTGTAAATTTGGTATAATTACGATTTTTTTCCAGCTGCCGATGTTTCAGGAAAAATAGGAAGAAAAAGCTGAAACTAATACAGTCGGCATTTTTAAAGGATTTAGTGACGGACGATTTAGGTTATATTGTCCGTTTCTCACGATTACTGTTTCAATATTTGCATCGTTTATAACATAAATATACACAAGTGACCGTGTTGTTGTGGATACACGTAGACCACGATGCAAAAATAATATACTTCTAAAACCATTAGTTTCAAACTGGTCTACCGAGACACTCTTTTTTGACACTTTCTTTGGAGAATTAGTTCTTCACTATGAACACGACTCCCGTTTTTATTATTTATTTGGCATCAAGAAGTCATCTAAGATATTGCGTTAATATATTTGTACTGTACTGTATGCCCGTATTGTTATCAGAAAATCCTACCATATTAAGTTTGATCTTGTTTACCAAGAGTTTTCTTTTATTCTTTGTGATCTTCTTCAATTGCCTCATTCAGTGTTTTTGTAACCGCCCTCTTCAAATACCATCAATTTTTATCTAAAGAGTGTGCTGTAATAACTGCCCAGTTCTCGTCGGTTGTGCTGAAGAATAGGGAGAAACAATGTGTATAATAGGCTGCAAATACAATTATCTTTAGACCACTTGGCAGATAAAAGATTTGAACGATCGATGAACGTGGAAAGTGGGCCCTTGCAGTGAGAGGCGTAGTACTTGTAAGTAGGCCTAGGTGACGATAAGGCTTTAAGTAAAGGCGAATGCTGAACTAAAAATAAACTTCTCATTTTCTTCTTCGATACCTTTTCTTAAATATTGCTACCTTAAATTCATAAGTTTGAAGGTTAAGTTTATTGAACTGTCCTTTTATTTCATTTCTGATATACAAGTTTAGAATCTTTCCAAGTTTCGTCTTGGAGTAGGGTCACCTAAGTTATGTTTTCGCTGGCGGGTGATTTCAGTGTGTTTCTGAGAAATCAACGGACCCAGCAATCAAGTGTTGGTTTTGCGTTCCCTTTCTTCAATTTTATTTTGTAAATTTTGTTCTAACATTGACCTTAGCAACAAGGGTTACAAGTGGATTCTTGTCCTGGCGACTGAACTATTAGAATGCGACCAGTATTCAAGCACTGGTCAAATTGTTATGCAGTTTGTTCGACCAAAAGAATATTTTTATCCATAATTCATTGCATGAATGCCAGGCGGAAACATGCGTAACTTTGCTTCAACTCCCATTTGGTCAAATGGCGTTAATTATTCATGTAAGTTGTTATCCAGACAGCAAAAGTAATAGATATGGAGTTCAACAATGCAAAATTAAAACCAACAATTGGAAATAATGTGCATAAATGCGGTTAATTGTTCAAAATATTGGTACTTTTGAATCAAATCTAGGTTCTTTTGAAATATTTAATAAAAACACATCCGTGAAATTTGTTTTTAATAGCCGATTAAAGCAGTTTCTTCAAAATATAGACACAAATCTACCAATTTTAAAGGAAACTCCGCGCGAAATTTGTTGTAATTATATATTCGTGACAAACCACAATTTGTTTTGTTTCAATAATTCCTCACCTCAGTCCAAGGGCCGGAAATTATATTCAACTTTTTGTTTAAAAAAACCCTGGGATGCACGAAAGAAGCACACCACTAGGGATCTGTTTTTGTGCTTATGGCTTCTCCGTAGCGGTTTATAGCTTAATGGATCAGTTTGGTTCCACACGTTTGCCGAACCGTAGTTAGACTAACTCACAGGTTAGCTATAATAACTACACCTTGAGGTAAGAGCATCGCTTTTCATTTGGGCTTGTTCTTTTATTCGACTTAATGTTTAAAAAAGGTAAGCAAGAACCGGGTATCACGTTTTTACCACTTGTAAATACAAACATTCCTTAACATCCTCATCCGTTTTAGTAAATCTTTAGATCTAGTATTTCCAGGGATAATTTTTTTCTTGGCTTGATTATTAATCTTTAAAAAACTGCTAGCCATAGAATATAGAATCCTCTTGCTAAGCGCACAAGCTTTAGTGTTGTGAGCTCAATTTATTCGCCCCCTAGAAACTAAAGAGAAACGGCGCACCACTCAGTGATAAAAGTGTGACCTTTTTTTATTAAAATTTCTCTTTTCAATCATAACTAGAGGTGTTATCTTACGTAAGAAGTTCAATAATATCCCTTTAATAAATCCTTCACCAAAACGAATCGACTCTCACGAGACATAATAAGGTGGAGAAAACTCTATCGATAAGTCACTGCTAGAATAATTTTTTGAAAACAACAGGTCTTTAAGGTGGCAAATCAATTATTGATAACTCGAACGATAGACGCTTTATCAGTAGTGTGGAGAAAGATTTAGCTATGAAGGCGCTAAGTTGCGCATATCAATGATGATTAGCGTACCATACATGGTTAAAAAGAAGTCGATTCGTGTGGCAAAAATATTGGGTTTTGTGCAATTTTGGGGGCCTCAACAGCTTTATCACTAGGCTGAGATATTTGTCGATGATTAAATAGTGATATTGGCAAGTATAGGAACAGATTAACGACAGAATAATCACACAAATGAAGATTCGTATCGATCTTCTTGCATTAAAAAATGCATGGATCTTCTTATCTACTAGAAAGCAAACAAAAAAAACTGTACAAAGCCAGAAGGAAAACGGAATTAAAAAATGCATTTGCCGGTTGACTTTTGATTGAGTCGTTCACCCTTTTTTGTATTGCTGAGAGGCCATTTGTATTCTGAAAAGTAAAAGTAAAATCCTCTCAGAAAATTGTGAAACGAAGATCAAGTGCAGAGGGAATTTTCTCGCGAACAACGACAATAAAAAGGGACTAATGCAATTTAGGTCTTATTCGAGCATTACTCCTTTCGCTTTGTCAATTAGTGTGTATTGTTTTTCTCAAATGGGAACAAAGCGTATGCCATTACCGGGCCATCAGTACAATCAAGTTAGTTTGACTTGCATTATATTTGGCGTAATGTTAAATTAATCAAACGAACAAACGCGTCGGTCTTTCTTTGTTAGTATAGGTTATGAATGAATAGGCCATGCACTGCATGGTTTAACGTTTTAAAACGTCTTTGTGTAAAAGCAGTCGGTTATCTTGCGGTTTATATTTAGTTGAGATATATATAAAAAGTCCTTTGATAAAATAACCATGATGAATAATTTGTGTTTATAGAACTGAAAGCTTCGATAATAGTTTACCACAACACTAAATTTTTAATCATGGCAGATTTTGATGAATAATTAAGGTTAGCTTCCTGTGCCAGGAATATAGCCTACTGATATCAGTAGTTCCAAACTTAAAATATTTGCTAGTTGATTAATCATCGGAAATGACACTTGAGTCGAATTTTTGAATAAATAGTTCTATTTTGTTTGGCTTGCGACTTGCGAAAATAACGTTTGCCAGAAATATTGCGTTCTCGCATCTCCTATATAAAACCTTCGAAATGCTGGTGCTTTTTCTGTAATCTTACTGGTAGATTGGAACTGGTTTCACTCAAAGCAATTTATATGCGTTTAGGTTTCTTATCATGTTATGCACATGTCATCGGCTTTCCCGTGGGGTCGACCCCGGGCTGACTAGGGGTATTGTAAAATCAGTCAAGCAAACTTGGAAATTTCCCTGGGGGGTCGGGGAATCTCTCAAGACAAAGTCCCCTGGGCTAGGTGTCTCTCAGTTGAAAATCCCTGTTACATCCTTTTCAAACTTGAGAATTTCCCCACCCCTCTAATCTTTGATCGCAAAACAATGTCAAGATTTTCCCTAACCTCGGGCAAAGAACCCATCCATCTCCTTGTATTCCCCCACATATCTCCCTGGTAGGCCCGGGGGTGGACCCCACGGGGAAGCCGATGACATGTGTGACGATATGGAAAGACTAAATATAGAATAATGTCCCACGTACAGCCGTTTCTTGCAAAATCAAAACAGAAGCTAACGAGTTTGACGTCTTTCCATGCACGTTTTCCCAACACTGAAAACTCTGTTATTAAACGCTCTTAGTAGTTGCCTTGTCATCAGAGAGTGCAATTCAATTTTGATATATTGGCTTCAAAGGTATCCTAGATAATTTGGATTGCTAAAGAATGGCTGTCTGTGAGAGGGGTTAGCTGCAACCACTGTGAAATGAAACGTGATGAGCGGATAAAAAAATCCAGGTTGGAAGCAATAAGCAATCTGCGCTTTCAAGATAGCGCCTGGGTGCAGAGAAGACTAGTTTCTTCTTCTCCGCACCGCCATTTTGAATATCGAAGAGGCCCTGGGGACGAGGTTCTATACAGGCGCGATTTTCCAAATCACCTGTGGCAACTTTTTTTGGATGAGAGCAGCACGCATGCGATGTGAGCATAAATCACGTCATAAGGTAGTCTTTATGCTCTGTATCGTAGGTACTGTGGTATTACAACCCTCGCCATCAAAGTGCGCCTCGAATTCATAACAAAATACCGGAGATCTGAAAGTACGGTTGAAGTCGCTTGAAAGTCGCGTCCTCGCAGCTGACAAAGCCAATCCGCAGCTGTTTACACAGAACAGTGGTTAAAGTCAGCCGAGGATGTAAATAACAAGTAAGTGAGACTGTCAAGGGGCGTAAAGCAAGGCTTACTAATGATAACAGCATGAACTAATGGATGGAAGAATTCATGCATGCAGATACGAATTGCTGAAGTGAGGCTTCGTCATTGTACAGTTAAATTTTCTTTATAGTTTGGATTATATTATGAAGGAAATAAAGCAAGGAAGAACAAACAAAAAATAAGACCATATTTAACCTTGGCATGCAGGGTTCTCCGGAAATCCGGAACAGATTTTCGGTTCTAGACCTTCTTCGATAGCGATTGTTAAGCTGCAAAGACAAAGGTAAATCTATTATAGTAGTGGATTGATCCGTTTAAAGCCCATCAGTAGCTTAATGACGGAGGGTAGAGGAAGAATGGGGGAGGGGGGGGGGATAATAGAGTGAAAATTCTCTTAATATAATTTATAGTCCGGTTTGGACCACAACGGACCTCGCAAATAACCGTTTAATTGGTTCGGAACGCGATAGGGTGTAGATTTATTGGCCTTTGGCGTTTGACATGAAAAACACCATGACTATACATTCGGAATCTTGGGAGGGAGAGAAACTTTCACCCAAATTCAGAGAGAAACACTTCCCCTCCTAGCAGGAATAACACTGTGGTCAAAATATTCATGATGTTCTCTACCCACGTGGCTCCGTTAACGATTCCAAAACACCGTCAATTAGCATACACAGGCTTAAGTCACGACTTGTTAGGGTTCTTTTGCAAGGACTAAAAATACGCGGCAAAAACACTCAAGCAACGCAGTAAACAGTCCTGCTGAGTCATGTCAAGTATCAACCACGCCTGCGGAACGACGATTTAAACCAATTATACAAAGCTTTTGTTATATCTACTAACAAACTAATAGCGCAACCTAGCCAGGTGATAGAATTTAGTTTCGTTGCTCCCTCGCCAAAAGAAAACTTATGAGCGGTGGGTAAATTTGTTGTAATCCGTATTAAAAGTAAAATTGGGCCCTATAAGACTAAATACTATACTGGGTTGTTATGCACTTTGAGGCAAAAGTGAATGTCTAGTGCAATTTGTAAATTCACCAGTTGTTTCACCGCCTACCTATTTTCCATGTTTTGCATTCCTACCATTGTATCGCTCAATGTTGAATGTTAGTTAATAACAAGATATAAACATTCGCGCAGTGTAGGATATATTCGCTTTCGTACGATGCATACTAGTGGCGGATTCATAAATTCAACCTTAGGTCCAGAAAGTTATCTGAGCCGGGTTTTGTTGAAAACTAGCAGTTAAAAAGTAACTATGTTTACGGTCAGACATACTTAGTTAACTCCAAAAGAGTTTACACACGTATGTGCAGAAGCACTGTGTTTTACGCTCCTCGAATATAAGAATACGTCATACAAAACCATTAGACTTACACAAATATCTAAGGTCACCTTGTTGTTCAAAGTTATGTTACATTTTAAATAGCGCACGAAAAGACGATCTAAGCCCCATTCTCTCTTGCACAGTCTTTAGAGGGAAAGGCTAATAACTCGCAAAACATTTTTGAGAAAGAAAAGGAAGACGGGCATAGAAAAACAGCAAATCCTGAGGTACTTCCTGTTGTTCAGCTATGTCATTTTACCTTTAGCAATATCAGTATTTATTATGATATTATGTCGAAAAGTACCCAATAACGAACAAGTGCGCCAACTGCTGTTTCTCCGCTGAAAATAATTTTGTCTCAAACCCTTGCCAGTAATTCATAAGTCGCGAAAGTCTAACAACGCCGTTTGAAACTGAATCAACAAGAACAAATCGTTGTTAAGTTATCAGCAATTCTCATAACATCTCGAGATTTACGTAAAGCTATTCCAATCCGATCACTTTGTTTCCAGACTCACGGCCAGCTCTTGCAGCTCTGTTTGCTTAGAGAGCTTATCTTTTTAAGGATCATTTCTATTGGAATAGTACCAAAAATGGTGGGGAGAGAATAACAGATCTTAGTGTCCCTCACACGGAAACTCAGGTCGGTGATTAGCTTGTCACCAAACGGTTACCAAAGGAAGATACCCGCGTGTGAATACGACTTGTGCCTTATACGTAAGGTTTTGGAGCGCATTTCTTCCACTCGCGTTCGCGCATGTCTTGTTTTTCACTAAGCTGCATAATGAGAGGATACTCTGGGCATGGGCTGATTTTCAAGAAGGCAGATGCCATTAACCACGTAACCAAAAAAAAAAAGACACTCCAACATATGGTACACCCATTTTTAACTAACAATAGTGGAATATCAGTCATACTTTAGCAGCGTGGGGTCTAGATAACGGAAAGTGAAGGCATCTGTTTTCGAGCGTTTTCTTATCTGAAAAGCACAAGGCATAATCAGGCTTATCCCTTCTATAAGAAGATTAACGGCATAAAAATAGTCTGTTCCTGTGGCTGATTGTCGTGTCTGTTATGTTACAGTTAACGTGTACTTTACGTATTTACTATTACAGTGATTTCTTCTACACCAAGGAAGAAACCACAGGTTGTTTAGGATAGTTTTTATCTTCTTATTCTGTGGGAAAAATACACGTACCAAAATTTTCACATCGTCTGGAAAAAGAAATTGAATACTACTCTTCGAAAACGAATTTAGTACTTTAAGGAAGAATCTGATGAATGAAAATTTCATTAACACGTTGTTCAAACTTGACTTCGTACAGGAATGGTTAACATATATTTTCTCGTCAATGTAAGTCAGGCAGTTAGGTTGGTCAAGTAAAGAGAATTAATCAACTGATCTTTGAACAAAGAGGTTAATTATTACAAAGAATTATGGAACGTCCTTAGTTGTGTTTGAAGATCATGACGGGCACAGACAAGCCAAGAAATAGTTTCATATCGATATCATTGCTTTGAAGATATAATAAAGCGACAGTAAGATATGTAACTTAGCCTTTGTGTCCCCAGCACGTAGATCGGAGTTACTCACTCATGTATAACAGAGGTTCGTAGGTGTGTCGAGAGTACGTGACAGCTTTCACGAAATGAAACACACGATTACGTAAGTTTGTAAAGCTTACCGCAAAATGCCTATTTTTCTTTTGTTTTTACAAGTTTTATTCCAAATTAAGGTGGGGATAATCCCCGGGTCTTAAGCTCTTAGATGGAATGTGAAATCGATACCGGTCAACAGCGCTCCATTTATTGGGACTTAAAAACCGACAGGAGGTCTGTGTATAACAGCATATTGACCTGGAGGTGTATTTTCTAAACTGAGCCGTTTATAAGGGAGCACACGAAGACCAGAGAAAGATTTGACTTACCTCGTAAGAACTGGACAGAACACACGCCGTTTATATAAGCCCATACATAGGTAAGGCGTATTAAGAACTTGTTAACGTGCGATGTAATGTTGATGACTTTTGGAAAACCACAATTTTTATTGCCGCAAGTAGGAAGAGTTCATTTCGTGATATAAGCGATCTAGTTATTTTTGGTCGGTCTACAATACATTTGGTGTCTTTTTAAATTGGCAAAATAGTATTTTTAGGTTACGCTTTTAGAGCTAGCGATTCCCGCCAAATTCGACTACTTTCGAAGGGTGTCTCAGAGGCCAATTGCTTTCTTGTGATGCTATTTCAGTGAGATGCTGACATGACAAGGTGGCTCTCGCTTATCAGTCTTGAGAGGTGACCATTGCCGTGCAATGCTCTTCTGTGGTATTGTCACTGCGTTGTATAAGGCTTGGTTCCGACTATGAATCTGTGGATGGGAAGAGTTTTTCTTTTTTAGTTAGCGTTGTAGTGCATGCTGTTCAAGGTGGTTTCCATGCACTGATTCAGGAAGTGTAACCACTAAAATGCAAGTAACTGAGCAGTGTTTTCTTGGGCTACCACTCATTCTTCTAATTCTTCAGCAAAATGGATTTCAATTTGTTTTTTTCTTGCTGTCTGGCGTTTGCAGAGTGCGCTGAGCCAGTGAGGGAAGAGTCGCAGAACGGCACTAATTACAACGAAGCAACTCTTAAGTTTTCTTACAGAAGTCCAATACCGGGGATTCAACTTCATTAAGAAACAGCATACCATGTTTAGCAGCGAGAACACCAAAAACGAGATAACGAAATGTAATATTTCGTTGTAACACAACCAGTCTTACAAGTATAACGTTGCGGCGGTTATTCCAGGGGCACCCAACGACAAGTTTCGGTAGATATCTGTTCGGTGGAGGGTAATTCGGCTTACGCTTTCGGCGTCGATTAAAGAGTGCACTCGGATTTTCGTAACTAAAACGTGACCTAAAAGATTCGCAATTGGGAAATCATAGCCCCTGAGGTTTTCGAAAAGGTCGTAATTGCTGTTTTTGGCAGTCAAAAACGTCAACTAGCATTTTCGGAAAGAAAATAGTTCCCTAGAAAGTTCGTTCAAAGTTCATTTCAGCTTGCATTTTCTCAAAGGAAGATTTTGTTCCCTAACATTTTCGGGCAAAGAAAATTTCAGCTAGGGAATCCGAACAGATGAACTTCTTCTAGCTTATGAAAACATCACTTTAAACAGACTTCAAACACCATAAGGTACTAAAAAAATGCCTTTCTACAGCGTTTGGTTGATTTGGCTCGTTGGGTGCCCCTGTTATTCTACTGGGAGTATAAAAGCAAGGGCCGATACAACGTAGAATGGTTTTAAGTTTTGTGTACTATATTTCGGCTGGCCAAACCAGCCTTCTTCAGGTACAATGAGAATTTACATAGGAAGGGGTGTTTATGTAGTTATATACCGGAAACACGTAAAACTAAAATGATTGACGGTGATTGTCAATCATTTTAGTTTTACGTGTTTCCGGTATATAACTACATAAACACCCCTTCCAATGTAAATTCTCTACGCGGAAAATCAGGAATGCACCTTTTCACAAAGACGAATTATACAAGAGCTGGCCCGTCAGAAATTTCCAAGAGAGAAAGATAAAGAAATTGTGGTTTCTTGGTGACGTGACGTTGGTAAATACCTGATGACACGAAGCGTTTAATCTTCATTCTTGCCGATTTAGCGCTTACTTGATTAATTAGGAAATTCTTCTGAGTGACAAGAGTGCCGAACTTGTTACCTTCGACTGGAACAGAAATTTTCGAAGTCAGTTTTAAGGCCAGTGAGGAACACATAGCCTCGCCTGCTGATGCACTAATGCACTGATCTCGCCAAACTAACCTTCCAAGAGATCCTACTGTTATAGTTCAAGTCAGTTTCGGTTGAGTTTTACCGTGAGATGGGTAAGATTTTCCTCAATAAATAGAAGTAAAGAACGGCGGCACTTTGAACCTTGCAAAGTGTGATCTCTTTTGTTCTCCAAGAGTGATCCAATTTTCAAAAAGATAACAGACTCATTCTAATTTAAATCCTTTTTGCCTGTGACTGTTAAAATTTGACTGTTTTGCTAAGCGGTTTTTAATAATCTCTGGTAACACCTTGATGTTTATCGCCAGCGTATAAAATTTTTACCTCAACGAAAAAGCGTCGTATAATATATTTGAAATCAATTTTCCTTGTACTTTCTATATATACAAAAGGTTTTTACCAAACTATAATTGTTAAGCAAATACGAGAAGGCGGTGTGAAATACGCCAGTCCAATGGCTTGTGTATCTTGCGAAATGTTTTGCTTCTCTACGCAATACAATTATAAAAATTAAATCCCTAAACGTTATCAAGAATCTTTTTCGGCTCCCTTGTTATTTGGTAAGTGATCCAGCCGGTAGAATAGAAACATCTTTAAGCTTCCAGATATTTCCAACAGAATTATATTGTCAGATTTGTGCCTCGAAAATCGCTAAGGAGATTATCAACTTTTGGTCGGAGGTTTTATCAACTTCCGCGGAGATGTACTTTATTGGAAAACCTTGGACGCATTTCCGCCTTGAGAGCTATAGATTTATGGCGTAGAATACCGAAAATAATTTCTGAGGGATATCATTAGCGGAATGGCAAAAACTTTGACGCCTTATCATGCTCTTTATCAAATACATTATTCAGTTTGGCCACTGGCGACTGAGTTTATCACGATAAATTGTTTAAGGCGAGCGAAGCGCAAGGCCATAAAGGTCAAATCTGCATTCCTTTCTCAGCTTTCTGACTTCCACCCGATCACTACGCCTTTGCTTACGTTGGGCAATCGGAAGGCTCGGTCCGGTAAAATAACAATCAGTTTTCAAACAGACCACTGAACACATGTGAGTGCCAGAGTAGCTGGTATAAACCCGCACGAAGTCGACGTTCTCCTCAGATGAAAGGCCAGCTTCGCCGACAATAACTTGTCACTAAAACGTGGTTAACAATCGCTCTTGTATCAGGTTCTCAGCTTAAGATCACCAGCATTCAGTTTGAGGAAAGTCTGTTTGAAGTAAGTGAACGTTTCCCTTCGAATCTCTCGCTGAATTTGATAATTCCAGAGGTACCATCTTGGGGACCATTTTATGGTTATATTATTTGGTATATGAATGTTTCGGTTGGTATATGATTGGTTGGATTAGGTATCAGATTTTCATAAAGTTTACTTAATATTTAATAGTAAAAGGCGGACCGCAAAAGACGTGTTCTGTCTTCTTATGATAATATGAAGTAGAACTACTTAACTTTCCCCTGAAGAAAACGAGTATAAAGTGGACGCGATAACTAACAATTGGTGAGCCTTTTACTAGAAATCTTTACATATTTTTGTTATTGGCCTGTAGCCAATTGGTCGCCTCTCGCAATTTTTTTTCCTTAGCGGAAAACTTATTTTATGACCAGAATTTGCATCAGCCAAGGCATATACCTATTTTATTATTTACGCTAAATTGTCAACTTGCTTGAAGATATCTAACGCGAATCGAGTGCTTTTGAATTGGACGCGAAAGTGACTCCACCTTTAAAGTGTCTGTACTTTATAAACACCGTTAAACCGTTTTGTATTTACAATTATAGCATTCAAAACGCGGATTTTCCGTGGCTTATTTCCATAAGTCGTTTAATCTTTTCAAAAACTTTAAAACAATTTAATGCGAATTTTTGTGGACTAGAGTTTCAATTAATCTGTTCTTAATTTTTCAGGTTACCAGCGGAAGTGATCTTTCATAAAATGGCTCACTCATCTCAGTCCAACTACAAGTGGTCTACAACTTCTGTTGCACTATTGGCTCCTGTAGTCACCTTGATCATTTTGTTTGGCATCATTGGAAACATCCTGGTTATTGTCGTCTTGTGGCAGCAAAAGCGTCGATCCCGGCGCAAGAGTGGAAGTTTCTTCCTCATAAACTTGGCTATAGCGGATATTCTTGCCTCTGCGAACTTAATATTCATGCTAGCGACTATAATAAACAAAGGAGAGTGGATGTTTGGAGAGGCCTTGTGCAAACTGAACGGTTTTCTGACTGTCCTGTTAGGAGCTACATCGTTGCTTACACTGTGCGCCATTAGCGTGAACCGGTATTTCAAGATCGTGGAAGGCGTGAAATACGATCGAATCTTCTCGAACAACAACACGTTGCGGATTCTAGTCGTAACATGGCTCGTCCCGTTCCTGTTATCAATCGCTCCGATCTTCGGCTGGTCTGCGCACGAATATCAGGTCGGGAAATGCCTCTGCCATTTCCTTTTCAGTCGAAGCATTTCTTACACCTTGACATTTGCTACCGTCATAGTGGCAGTGCCATTTACCGTCATACTTTTTTGCTACGTCAAGATTTACAAGATTATCAAAGCACACGGAGCAATGATTGGAAACCTGCGCAGAAGTCAACCGTCCGTGAACGTCGAAGACATCAAAATTGCTACCACACTGTTTACAGTGATAGTTGTGTTCATAATCTGTTACATTCCAGCGAGTGTGATAAATATTCTAGATATGGCACACCTAGGCTTCAAAATTCCTCACTGGCTCGACATGCTGTCTTTCGTCCTAGTTGTCTCAAATCACGCTAATAACCCCATTATCTACAATGCCCTCAACCGTTCATTCAGGCAGTCATTTCGTGAGGTGTTACACATAGGATCTCCTAGGGAAGGACACCGCACGACCAGGAGTAACAGCAGAAGTAGCACCAAGAACACCATCCCGCGCGGTTTGCAAACCAAAGACGAGAAACAAGAGAAAAATCCGACCAACCCTTGTTACCAGCACTCAAGCTCCTCCAGTGAAAAGTGCACTCCTGAAGCCATTGATACTTTGGAGAGACAGGAGAATAAACTTCCAGCAAAATGTTGTCCGCACAAATCTTCACGGTGCTGAATCATTTCACTGTTGTCACTGTTTCTGGAACTGGTTGGCACCAAGCCTTTCTTGCACCAATGTGTGGGTTTATTATAGATTATAGGCTGGGGATATGTTCTTAGGGAGGAGGGAGGTGGTTACTCGCTAACTTTAAGGGGCCGTTTCGCAGGTATTTTAAAGTTTTTGCGCCCAAATGTGGAATAAATCAAAATTACGCACATTTTAATTTTGTCGAGACAAAATGGTCGAACTCCAGGCGAAGCTAGTATAGTATTATTTATATCTAGTAAATTCTTGACAGGAGAACAAGACATATTAAGTTTCTTTTTTGCTGGAAATAGGCGTAAATTTGAGAAATAGTGCCCCCGACGTCTTTTTGTGGACTGCTTCTAGAGAAGCGGTAACCACTTTGTCATCCAGTTCGAAAGTAATCAAATGGATTGGATTACAAATTATTGGATGACCATCGCGGCCAATGAGATCGTTCGCGTATGTAGCTACGTCAGTATTCCTAATTATAATAACGAACGGAGCCAATCCGATCGTTGTGTAAATGACGATTATCAATACGAACACCCGAGAAGGCGTTGTTCTCGAATTCTCAACTTTCTAATAGATTGAGGCGTTCAAGCCACGTTGTTCCGAATCATCGCTTTTCCTACTCTTGTTGAGCCGAATTACTTTTGTTGTGATATAGTGAACAGGTGTATCCGGGACTCAGAGTCAAACTATGAAGAAAAAGGACTGAATGTGTCTACTGCTCAGCTTTTACGTGAAGGGGATGCGAAACGTTTGTTTGTTGTTATTTCTAGTTGCAATGCGTTTCCTTCCTGACCAACCGTGGCCAATTAAGAGCACTAATTTATAATTTCGCTGCACTAGTAGAGTAGTTTGAGACAAATCTGGACTGTCATTTGGCTTTCCATCAATACAGACGGAGCTGTTGTGGCTTGTTAAATTTCTATTAAAAGGTAGTGTCATAGCCTCTTTAATAATCTTAGACATTCAACGTCTGTGGCGAAGCAGTACGATTTGAAATGGCTCAATCACACTAATTATTTAAACAAGTAATTTCGATTCATTTTCTCTGTAAATATGACCTATATGTTGGTGCATGCTTCGCTGTTACCAACCAGTGGTTCTTTACAGGGGAGGTTTTCTGCCAGTACAGTTTGAATGCGCATTGCGCATGCGCGCTTTGTACAGAACTCGCTATAGGCAATCTGGCTACACTCCACTGGCATTTTTTTAGTATAGAAAACTTGGGGCCTAATAGTTAATCAGTCTTATTGTTAATTATGGCATATCTCGGAGTCGATGCATTCTCACTTTTTGATTGGTTATAGTTAGACGCTATATTGATTTCTTCACATTGGAGTAAACATTTTTTCCCACAAATAGAAAGATTAATCAGGTTCAATTTGACTCTCAGGTAATATTTTAAAGTAACATGAAAAAGAGCGGCCGCGTGTTTATGCTATTTAAAAGAGTTAGACCTCTAAGTAGATTTGTAGTATTGTTTTCTGCGTCTTTTCCATACCGTTCCCATCGATATTGTAGACGCCCAAGCCAAGCTGGCTAAATTTTAAGAGAACTTAAAAGTACGTTGCTTGAGAAAAAGAAAAAGAAAAAGAAAACAAACAAAACACAAGCAAACAAAAAAAAATCTATAGGAAACGTTCATGATGTATAGTATGTAAATAGAAGAGCTTTTGGAATAGATAATTTAATAGAATAGAATAGAATAGAATGCAAGGCTGATAGTTTAATAGTTGAGAATTTTGAAGACGGGAGCCATAAGCTGGGGAAGGAATTCCTAATTTAGGGCATGGAAATCAAATAATATGACAACGACGGATTCAGCTGCTACAGTTGCAATAAAAGTTAATGTCTGGTGACTCCTAAATACTTGTTTTTACCTATGAGAAACCCACATGAAAATAACCTGCGATTAAGACCTCCCCTCTTTCTCTTCCCCCACTGCCCTCAACCCCTCCCCTCCCCACCCCGGGCGGGGTAAAAGAAAACAACGCCTGATTGCAAGTTAACACAAGCGGACCGATAGTCTCCTACGCAGCCGTTCTTTGTCTCGTCACGCAACGCTCCGGGGAGGATCGTTGCGTGACGTGCGTGACGAGACAAAGCTCGGCTACGTAGGATACTAGCGAGCCGACCGAGCTACTGGAAGATCACATTTTAACTTGTGTAGCGGTCTTTCCTCTTTTTCTGTGGTGTTGGAAGAACATGAAGGCTTATCTTGTTCTCATGGGACTTGGCCGAAGGAAATAACTGCTTTATCACGTTTTTGTGTTCAACGTAAATGTTCACATGAAAGCGTTTGTATGCGTAGGATGATGATAGTTATCATGTGTAATTCGGATAATACGTGCTAATAGCTCCAATTACATGATGTATGTGAACGGTATGTGGGATACTTGGTGTATGTAGGCTAAAGAAGGACAGACCAACAACACCGGGAACTATGTTCCCTACTCTTTTCGATCATGTGTGGGTTCTTTTACGTCCTCTTCCAGTTTAACGTGTGGAGGTTAAGGAGGCAAGGCCAACGGCTTAACGTCAGTGCGCAATGACGCGATCATCTAAACTGTAGCTTCCTACGCAGACGTCTTTGGGCTCGTCACGCGTTCCTCCACTACGGAGGCTCGTAGGAGAGGAACGCGTGACAAGCCCAACGTCTGCGTAGGAGGCTATCTAAACTGAGGCACATATTGAACACACAGCCAGTATGACCTTAGCAGTCATTTTAAGACCCTGGTTTGTGGTCTGGCCGGGGTTTGAATCCGCGACTTCCTGCTCAGCAATCCGGTGCTCTACCAACTGAGCACAACTGGGCGGCGGTTAAAACGGAAGTGGAATACTCGAGAATGGCCCTCTTCACGACCAGTTTAAGCAAAGCAGTTTTTGAGCGATGTTCGTCAACCGGAAGTGAGACGTTTTCTCTTCTTACTCCTCTTGGCGCTATCAGATTTGTATTACTAAGTCTCTTTACTCTTATAGAGACGATTTATTTGTGCACAACCACTGCCCAAATATGAGAAATGTCCACTTCCGGTTGACGTACGTCGCTCAAAAAGCTAAAGCTTTGCTTAAACTCCCTATCGACAAGCCCAGTCCGTGTAGCTGTTAAACTGAGCCCTCATTATAGGCGTCTAAAGACGTAATCTTTTAAGCCTGGTTTTCACTAGCGACGCAAGCACAAGCGCAAGCATAAGTAGCTTACGCCGACTGAAAACGAACTTTGTTTTCACACTACGCAAGCGAACTCAAGCATCAGGGGGGCTTGTGCTTGCACTTATGCTTATGCTTACGTTAAGCACGTTTTCACGGTGAAATAAGCGCTCTTGTGCTTGCCCTTATGCTTGCGCTTTTTCTTGCGTCGCTAGTGAAAACCAGGCTTTACGTACGTGGCTTCTTCTACGCAATCTTCCCATCATCCAATAGCCTGTGAATACTGCCGCCTCTCATCGTTTCACCACAGGTAGCCCAAGCTCGAAACATGAGCCCTGATCGTTACTACGTAACATTTCAAATATAAGGATTTGCGGTATGAGAAGCAAAACAATTGTCAATTGCTAAAATTGGAAAATATCCAATAAAGCTGAATAAAAAATGGTTTATTTATTTAAACATCAAATGTTCAAGCAAGCAACCGTGGACAATAATCCTGCTGGTATACGTTGGATCAAACTGGTGATCTGATCGGCGTAATAAAATCAACAGAGAGTATAAAAGCAAGGGCCGATACAACGTAGAATGGTTTTAAGTTTTGTGTACTATATTTCGGCTGGCCAAACCAGCCTTCTTCAGGTACAATGAGAATTTACATTGGAAGGGGTGTTTATGTAGTTATATACCGGAAACACGTAAAACTAAAATGATTGACAGTGTAAAATAAAATACTAGAAAAAAGGTTTAAAAAAAGATAAACTTATAAGAAAAAATTAACTAATATGTTTCTTCGCGGATGTTAAGACCTTCAGGATCAATTGTTCTGCCTTTTGAAATTAAAAAAGCTTCCCTGGCCTTACGGATTGAGTCTCTGTTAGAGAATATTTTCTCAATGGGGATTAATTGCATGTCATTAGCAGTCCCAACCACACTGCTAATGACATGCAATTAATCCCCATTGAGAAAATATTGTATCGGCCCTTGCTTTTATACTCTTTATTTATTTGACGTCAGTAGCTTAGCTTAGCGACCCGGCCTAGGACTTAAACACAATGGGAACAATGGCGAGCAAGTCACTTTGTTAAAGTTTCAAATCTTTCTAGAAGAGCACAACCGCTCTACTTAATTGAGGAGACTAAATCAAATCAACTCTAAATAAAGTAGAATCAAACCAAATGCTGGTCGTTTTGGGGAGAGGCGAAAACCGGAGTACCCGGAGAAAAACCTCTCGGAGAGTAGAGTAGAGACCAACAGACTCAGCCCACTTGTGACGCCGAGTCCGGGAATCGAACCCGGGAGACATTGGTGGAAGGCGAATGCTCTCACCACTGCTCCAACTCTGTTCCCTGAAGTGTGATGTTGGGTGTGTCTTAGGCCTAGATACAAATATCGCAAAAAATGTTCTAAATTTCTTTCTAGAAATTCCATAAAATTCCTAAATTTCTTTTGAATTTAGTCTAAATTTCTTAAAAAGTCTTCTAAATTTCTCAGAAATATCATTTTTTTCTAATGTTAATTTGACCCATTTTTTGGCTTTATATCAATTAAAGAAATGAAAAAAAAAACATCATTTGTTCAGCAAAAGATGTATATTGCAGTGCTGGTTTATTTTAAGGTATAATAAGTAAATAAAACCTCTAAGCAACTCGATTTCATCAATTCCTGTTTATTAATTAAATATTGCAATTTGCCATAAGTGCTTTGCCAGAACACGGATCCCAGAACACAGCAGTAAACAGTTAAAGAGTTTATTGAATTACAACATCTTAAAAGACAGTGTTATGTATTTCAAACAACAACTTTTCAAACAAAGTTTTGCGTGCAACTAGGCATGTTGTTATTCACTGAACTATAGCTTGTGCAGACAGGGAAACACGAAAACAACTCGTAAAATTTAATATAAACCTTTTTTTTGTTCTTATGAAGTATCTTTTTTGTGATAATTGCTCTAAATATCACATTTTTTTCCAAATTTCTCAACATTTTCTAAATTTCTCAAAAACTTCTAAATATCTCAAAAAATATCGTGATATTTGTATCTAGGCTTAGTGTGTCTCCGGTGGCTGTATAAATTTATTAAGTGTCAAGCATCATTTTTATTGGTCATTCAAGTCAAAATGCCGTTGTTTGGAGTTTAGTCTGGTTTGGTAATGCTGTTGAGTTTCTTTTCCGGCGCGAAGGCCACATACTTTTGTCTATAGGAAAGAGGGACTCAGGAAGGAACAGCTTGCAATCAAAATAATCCACTCTTTTTGTTACCTCCGACCAAAAGTATCCGACTTCCTCTTTTGAGAGAAACTGTGGGCGCTTTTTATTTCCTTATACGATTTTAATATTAATGACGGAAATCACCGAGGTATAAACAGGCTTTGCGACCGACGAACATCAAACAAAATTGGGCCGAATGTTTGTTTAGCGGGAGCAAAATCTTTTGATATAACTGGCTCTCCGTGGCTACTTCCGGTTGCTCGGCTTAGTTTTGAATGTCTACTATAAATTTTCGCAGTTGTCTTTCGGTGTTGTCGAGTCTAAGCGACAATAAATGGTATATTATCAGAATTCTCAGTGTTAGCCGCAACTAATTAAAAAATCCAGTGAGCTGTTTGATCTTTTACTTCACTAAATTCTAATTTGACCAACTACAGGTAGCTAGAAATGTGATTGCAAAAATGACCGACTTTCATAATTGTACGTGTTTCGAATTATGATTGCAGTTAGTCAGCCACCTGAGTATGCGACACTTTAATCTTTTCCATGAGCAGAGGTTTTGGAAGTGTGCACCTCAAACTGTCTGCTTCAGTGCCAAAATGTCGAACCCCGAGCGGTTTTGATTCAGTCATTTTTGGACCACCTATAATCAGTTAGCGCGGAAAATCTGCACCAACACCAAAAAGCGTTCCAACCCAACATATAACTGAGTCTGCTTTCACTTCAGCCCCTTGGGTACTGGTAATGTTTTAGTCATTTAGGGACTAGAAAAGACCTTTTGGACGTACACTATGTGGGCACTAGAAAACCAGAATCCAGGATCGTATTTTAACAAAATGGCATCCGAATCATGCAAAAAGGTACTTCAGGAAACGAAGTTTTCAACAAGATAGCGGTTAACGCCTGGCAAATGTATAATCTTCTGTAAATCTGTTAAGGATTTTGTCTCGTTTAACAGTCTCCTTGATTGCCTTTTCAAAGGATTGCGAAGGAGGTGTGAAGTTTGTTTTTTTCACCTGTTTGAAAGCGGTTTGGTTTGTTTCAATTGCGGTTTCCGAGGATTTAGCAACTGAAGAAATTGCGGCACTTTCAAGCTGTACAGAGGAAAAGGAAGTCTGTGTCATTGAGGAACTCACCAACCGTCTTGTCGGTAAATGATGGGAGGTCTTAGAATGATTTTTTTTAATTGATTCAAGAGTTCAGTGTTTAAACTTCTGTTTCATTATATCTTTACCATGAATAAAACTTGGTAGTATTTCGAAGCGGCGACTCTTTTGATTCTGTCTTAGAATGTCAATAGGTAGCCTGTGTCGCAGAGATAATCTAATCCAGGTTAGTAACGTCTGCGAAACAGTGCCGAATTCCCTGTTGTGTGTACCAGAATTTAATTAGGCGCTATGATTGGTCCGTCAACCAAAACCTTTTGTTCAACAGACTTCTTATTGGGAGTACAGTATGTTGCCCAGTATCCAACTGGTACCAGTATCCCGCAAGTTAAAAAGTCATTTCAACTTTTGCGATGCGCTTATTAATTTCCTGCAAACGAAGTATTCCGAACGGAAACCGAACATTTCAGTTTTGAAATGCAAGGTTTACAGGGGTTTTAGCTTGAGAAACACTTACAGAAAGCACCGTTCTGTTCAGGTGAGTGAAATTTTCATGACTAATATTTACGCTTTTCACTGCGCAGTGAAACTATCGCTCTTCAACTAAGGGTCTGTAAAATGTGATATCTTGAAAGGAAATGTTGGATATTTGGGAGTAGAGATACTCAAAGAAGTCAAGAGATCATAACATCGGTTAACTCTTTTTGAAATTTAATTTTTCTGGAATAACGGAGGCCAGAAAACAATCACTAAGTTTGATTTAGTGTGCCCAGTATCCGACCAGTATTTTCTTCGATGTGCAAAATCGTTTATAAACTGCGTACACTGTTAATACACAAGATTACCTTCATAACTTTAACTATTATCATGTCTTAGGATATGCATGTAATCTATTTAATGTAATGCTACACAACTCTTTATGGAAACTTTCTTCATTTATTTGTCGAGGCGAATTATTGTCCGTGTGGACTACATTTTGTATAACTGGAAGCAGAAGTTAAAACAGGGAATTCTCATACAAGCCTTTCTGCTGACCCTGAAATGGTCTCGCAAAAGCGCAATGAAACCGATTGCTCTGATATATTTCTCACAGCGACGAGGAATGCTAATGAGGGCGGACTAAGTACCAGAAAAGTAGCCCAAAAGTGGGGAATAAAGGGAACGTTGGTGGACAGACTGGGTGGGAGGGTGAACTATGACCGCTGGAAGGGCCCTCCTTCAGTTTTAACCAAAAATGAAGAAAACCAGTTGGAAGATTGGCTGATTTAGCTGGCAAACCGTGGCTTTGACTTGTCCAAGGATGATTTCCTAGAATTAGTGAAAGAGTTACGTTTAATAGACCGAATGCAAAAATGGCTGCCTTTAATTATTCTTTGTTCGTATTCAAAATAGCCTGACTAACCTCGTTTTTGAGATAAAATTTCAAAAGAATTTTTTATCCCGAACGAGGTTAGTCAGGCTATTTTGTATACGAACAAAAGAATAATTTAAAGGCAGCCATTTTTGCATTCGGTCTATTACGTTGTTCTTTCTTTGCTTCTAATCAATAATCCTGCTTATTTATATGATGTACATTATATTATAATTATTTTCTAATGCTGTGGGTGTTTGTGTGTGTGTGTGTGTTTTTTTATGTGTTTACGCCTGTGCCTGTTTTCCTGTGTGTGTTAGTGTATGTTCTTTGTGCTGGTTTTGCTCTACTTCTTGAGTGTATTGTACCTCTGATCCATTTCACTAATTTATTTTTATATCCTGCAATTATTGACCTTCAGGCATTTTAACTCTTAATAGTTATTTCTGAAGGTCCGTACCTTTTCTTATGTATTAGCTTATATAATTTTGTATCAAAGAAAATTCAAGGTACAATAAAGATGTTGTTGTTGGTCGGATACTGGGCTCGCCGATCGAATACTAGGCAAAAAAGGAGCTCTGCAGAAATGCAAATTTCACGACAGAAACGAAGGTAAAAACGGAAAAATTTTCGTCGTCATATTGTAGACTAAATGGATTGTCTCGGGAGAGCCGATAGATAAGTAGCTATCCAGAACAATAGAGTTAACTATTTTTTTAACAAAAGAACAAAGGCTAATCAGAAGTTCTAGTGAACAAACAGAATATTTCAGGTTTTCCTTAGGGGGTATGGTACAGAACGAAAGAGGGAGCAGAGGGGGAGGGGGGGAGGGGAAAGCAAGGCCTTATTAAGATGTATTCTCAAGCTATAGTAGAACGTCAGAATATCCGACGTTGCGCTTATTGAATGAAACACAAAGGTGGTTTATGCTACAGTCATCAACAGAAATGAAGGGTCACATCAAACCTTGTGAATTCTTCTTTCCTTTCTGACTCCATCTTCTCCACTTTATCGACACGCACCGATAAAAGCCTGATACTATGGTTAGTTATCAAACTCCTTCGTAACAGACCTGGTGATATTCAACCCTTTGGTTTCCCGTCTGAAGGGAAAGTCGTTCGCAAATCCGTAAAACTTTGCCATATCCTTTCGTTTTGCAAACGTTGTTTTAAAACAAAGTTGAGACTTAGCCCTGCGCAAAAACGAATGAGAACTCAGTGAGGGTAACAAAGCAGCTTATCTATCAAATGATCACTTAACGTATGAGCTGAAGTTGTCTCGCCTAGGAATAATTTCCCAAGAAACCGTGGGGAACGATATACATCGAGCCCTTGAAGTTATAAATTTCTCAAGGAAGTTGTCCCTACAGACCCCTACAAAAATATCTGCTGTCTTGAAATACTGGGGATTCAGGCTTCAGTGTCACGTGATGCACGCGAGTGGCTGTTGTTTTCGATTGAGTGGAATCGCTCTAATGTGATAAGATGGTCGCTTTTAGAATTGTTTTCTGAGTCATTTTCCTCTGTAGAAGCCCCCAGGCTGGCATCGTTAAGGTAGAACGTGGGTAAACGCGAGTTTTTTGAAAGAAACCAGAGTTGAGAGGCGGTTTAATGTGACGGAGATGTCAAACACGCTCTGTTGCTCTGTTGGTGACTCAAAATGGAACCTGTCTCTCTTGCCGTTCTGCGAATGGATTCCGGGACCAACCAAGTCAATTTGGTCTAGTTTTGACCGTTTAAAAAAACAAACTCATCAATTCAATATTTCCTGGTAGCACCGGGTGGCTCGAAAGGCTATGAAAGGAGCCAAAGAAGAGTTCTCTGCTGTTGGTGTGGGAGTATTACCCAGAATTCTTTTCGGGCGCGAACGAGGCAAGTTAAGACACACGAGATTGGCTCTCAGAAACGGGCTGAAGCGTGGCTGGCAGAAAATGCGAGAGAAAACTTCCGTACCAGATACCAAGGAGAGAGCTTGAGAATAGTTATAAATGTAGAATGTTGATATTTGGGCAATGTTTTTGATTAAAAAGTTGACCACAAAAATGTGTAAGTTTTGGTGTTATTCTTTGGCTAAAAGACCAGCATTTTGGGCTTTGCTGCCAAACGAACCATGATATGCAGCGGAATTTGGGAATAGCAGTCGGTTTGTTGGCTGCGATGATTGCAATGCACACCAGTTGGTGCCATTTACACATTATCACGACGTTGTGACAAAATTTCAACTAGAAATAAACCATGAAAGCAAAAAAGTGGTATTTTCTAAGGCTTAGCCGTAGTTGGTCCGTTAAGGGTTAATGAAGGTTTAAATTGGAATTTGACGTTAGAAATTAGTAGACGGACACCAAAAGGTTCCCACAGCACTGAACCTGCAGTGCCCTGGTGGGGTGTCAACTGTCTGGTGGCATTTTTAAAAATTTTTAACCCATTTCAATCCCTTCTTTAGCCTCCTTAAAATTCCATTCCAATTCATGTTAAGTTCCCCCTTAATACCACCCAGAATTTGTTATAAAGATGCTATTTCAAAAACATTCAACCACATTTGGCGAAGTATGTTTTGAGTGAGTGGGTGTAAATATGTCTTTTTTACATGTGTGAAATACAATAAAACCAGAAATAAAAGCATAAATCTTTCTTGCTAAATAAGGGACGGACCATTCAGCTTGCGTGATTTGTTTTTGCCTGTGCAGGATTCTTGTCTGGTTTAAGTCCCCCGTACGAAACTTTTTTTTTTGGATTTTTTTTTCTTTATTTGTTTTTCTTCTCTCTCTCTCTCTCGCGTTACTATCAATATTAAACAAAATTATCACTGGTTTATTATCACACGACAGTTGTTTTTTTCATACAATGAATGATTGTGGGTTTTAAGCCCCGGCCAAACGCACGCAAAATTTCACCCCAACATCCTGCAACATTGTTGCATCATGTTGTGACCATATTGTGAAGGGGCCGGCCAAACGCACGCAACATTTCAACTCAACATATTACGGGTTGTCGATGTTAATGTGCCCCAGGGTCCTAGCACGCACGGAGATAAACGCCATATGGAATGAGTATGGAGGACTATGAGTTGTATCGACCTAACGCGCATGCCTTACTGCAACAATGTTGCGGGAATGTGGCCAAACGAGTACAACATCATGCAACATGCAAAATGTTGCACGAAAAATTTGACCGTTTATAACTTTGATCCAACACCACACAACATGTTGCAACATATCTCAACAGGGTGGCCAAACGTGTGCAACATGTTGTGCCCAACAATGTTGCGCCCAACAGGTGATGGTTTGTACAGCACGAGGTTTGTTATCCAGATCGACTAGATAAACCGGGACTGGCTGCTAAAATTTGCCACTTTTAACATGTAGATACCTACAATCACAATAACTGAAAGCTGACCGTTTTCATATCCGCGCTTGATCCTAAATACTATAAACAAACGCTACAGCCCGAAATACTGTTGCTAGCTGAACTAAAGGTCTATCCTCTCAGTCCTGAATCTGAAAACCTTGGATTCTCCTTACGTGTACGTCATTCCCATAAAGGTGGACCGGAATAATATATCCTGTAAATGCCAGGAAGTTTCCTGAGGGGCAACGGGATCTAATATCAACTTTATTACTAAGCTGCTCAAGTGCAACACGCGTGGATTGTGGAATGAAAGCTGCAAAAAAGAACGTTATCTACACGTGCAACTAGCTGTCTTCCAAGCACCGAGGTGTACACTAGAAGCTGTTTGCGAACTGCGCTCTTTGAGTGCAGGGGTCGTACTTGTAAATAAAAGTTGTTTCAGTCAGCTCACATAGCTAGCAACATCAAGTTGACTCCGGCAACGTAGACGTGGTTTAATTAAATGGAAATTAAATTAAATGCCACTCTACATCTGTTTTGTATGTCGGTCCTCTGGAGCGACCGAAACATATCTACACAAGTTAAGTCGGTAAAAATCGTACAGACCGCACTAAAACACTAAAATGGATTTTATAAAAACATTTACAGGTTTAATGTAAACGAATCTAAGGAACTTGAGGTAGCTATTTCCTCAGGGAGGAGACAGTTCCAGTGAGCAATAGTTCGCATTGGAATGTATGAACTTAAAAACATCATTATTAATAATCGTTATTATTAAAATTGTGTTAATCTCCCTTTCGGATAAATAAATATTGTATTGCATTACCTTTTCGTCGCTGTTCAGAATGAACCGATACCCAACCCCTTGTTTTTCGACGAATAAATATTGCATTAAGTTGCTTTATATACATTTTCGACATTGTTTAGAATGAACTAGGCTTATATGTTTAGGCTAACTAGATTGATTTGACGAATAAATATGGCATTAAGTTGGTTTATTCACCTTTTGTCATTGTTTAGAATGATCAGGGGCTTTTTTTTTTTGAAGGCTAACAAGATTGAATTTGTCTTAGACCATGGTTTCTAAAGAGCACCGTCTAAGCTTGGCTTTAATAACCCACACCTTGTTTTTCAACGAATAAATATTGTATTAAGTTGCTTTATAGACCTTTTCGCCATTGTTTGGAAGAAGCAAAGGTTATTTTTTTAATGCTAATTACTAGATTGAACTTGACTTGGACCGTAGTTTTTCAACGCACCGTCACAGCTTTGCTTAAATAGCCGACCCCTTGTTTTTTGACAAATCAGTGATATTGTATTAAGTTCCTTTATAAACCTTTTCGCCATTGTTTGGAATGGAAAGGGTTTTTTTAAATGCTAATTACTAGATTGAACTTGATTTGGACCCCACTTGGACCATGAGTTTTCAACGCACCGTCTAAGCCTTGCTTAAATAACTGACCCCTTGTTTTTTGACGAAAAGTCGTTGCCGTAGTCGGCGTCAATTGCGGAAGGGCTCCTAATATCCACCGATACAACTTTGCCGCAGCTCGTGCGCGACAATCCCACTAAAGTTAGCATTAAAATCTCAGAAACTTAGGCACTATTATTTTATTTTCTGTAATCTTACTTGATCACTGAAAAGCCTCAGATAGGGATGTGTTCAATAAATGTATGTATGTGTGTATATGTATGTACTATCAGCTCAAATTGGGTGATGTGCGGTGAATTGTATTGGCTTCGCGGAAGTCTCGGGGCCGCATGTTTTGTGTCTAGCCACTACACGTAATTCTGATTAGTTAATTATAAACGTGTTTTTGTTAATCGACCAACTTAAAGGAAATTTTGTGTAGTCATGCAACATTGGGCCACCCAAGAGACTAAAGCATTTTATTGCTTTTAATTATCTGCATTTTTACGCTGCATTAATCCTTTCTTTCAATCAAATTAATTTGTTATCGTTCAACGTTTTGCGCAAAGCACGCTCCCAATATACCTACCACCATCCGTAGCTTAAAAGGTGACGTTTTTCAGAAAATAAAAATAGAAACTGCTGTTTTCTTCTGTTGGTATTTAATGTATTACTCATTTTTCACACAGCAGCTTGCGTATATTCTTATTATATATGTCACTGGCATTCAATCATGATCGTTTTAAATTTTAGGCTACCCTTCTGACTATGCATTATTTCAAAGAGAGACACTGTACCAAATTGGCAGTCAGTGCGCGCAACAGTTAAACTTTTCTATCTCATAACTTGGTACAATGCACGATCGTCACGGAGAATGTAGCCTTGAGAAGGGCTGTTTGTGTTAACGTTGACAGATGGTTCGAGAACTTTGATAGGTATAAACCTTTTCATTTTAATTAAATTTTAATAATAATAATAATAATAATAATAATAATAATAATAATAATAATAATAAAAACATACACACCATCAATTAGATTATCTGTTCTCGTGTTTTACGAAACTTGTGCTTCCATGTATGATCACGCTATAAATTAAATCTCAAGTGCTTTTTTGCCTTCTCCAACGACAATGCCAAAGAACGACAAAGGGAGGTTTATTAATTAACTGCGGAATTTAGGGACCAGACTGTTATTATTTTTTTCCACTCAGCGCTTCGCGCCTCGTTGACGCGGCTTCGCCGCGCAAATTCCCCCCTTCAAACGAAAAAAATTACCTCTGGCACCCAGGGTATAGCAATGGAAAAGAATGAACATGATATCTAACAAAAAAGATATCGTGATTTTCAGTTTGTCATTGTAGTCAACTAAGTCTGCCATTAAAATGCAGTGGAAAAGAAATAAAAACCAGAGATTACTCTTGCTAATTATAAAAAAGCAAATGCTTGAAATAGTGTCGGAAAATCTATGACGTTGACAGCAATGATGATTTAAGCTCCCACGTTGAACTGTTCTCAAATGACGCTCGCACGGAGACGGAAGACAGCGCAGTTTGGGCTAACACATCAACATCTTGTAAATCGGTGAGTTTAGAAGTTTTCAGGATTCTGAAATATTAACAAGCAGTGACTCGAGAAGTCTCGTGTGCCGAAGAAACTCTTCGCCCGTTGATTGTACGAAAACGGGATTGCCTGAGTTCTCACTTTGCTACAATCTTGCGCCAACAGCCAACGACGAAAAAGTTAAGGTAACAATTTCATTTTGTTTTTGACCACTGATGAACACTTTATGGAAGATTTTTACTTTCAACATCGTAGTATGTACTAGCAGTTGTGGAATTAAAATCTGCTCTCTTTCCTACAACGATTTGGCTTTGCACATACCAAACATCAGGATTGTCTTTCCACCCTCAGGGGGATGAGTAGGAGTTCATTTAGGAGTCAATGACGCTAAAAAAATGAATGTTTTGCATTCTCGATCTGCTGTTTTGATTTAATGCACGTTTAATCCATGTAAGAACTATAGAAACACCCTAAACACAAAAGACCGACAACTTGGTCACGGCAACAGAGGTGGTAGTGGACATCATTTCGTTATAGCCCAATGAAATGAAGAAAATGTCCTCATCCAAGCATATGCTTCGATAGCTTAGTCTTCATAATCCTTTGTATGATCCTTCGATGGAGTACCGCGCTCTGATCTGCGCACTTAAAAATCACGGAAAATATCTCTGAATTCGCAGATTGCATGAATTTGCCAAGCCTTCAGTCCCAACAATCTCTAGACTACTCAAAGGTCTTTCATTCTCTACCAGACAAATGTTGTGACCCCAAGGCAACTTGAATTAACTTTAATTGCTGTTCTTAGGCCCCGCTTTCGCCTGGTGAAAATTGCTATTGTCTTTACTACCAGACTTGTTTTGTCTGTTGTAAATGAGTAACGATTAACCTGGGGCAGAATTTATAGGTTACGTTCAGTTGACGGTGGCCGGGAGTGAAGGGGTGTTGTACAAATGAGAACAGCTTGATAAATCAGTGTTTTGATGGAAGAAGCTACTGTAAAACTGACGCTGTTTGAATATTAGAAACTTCAAGATGTTTGTTTTGATCTCGTGCAAATAAGACAATAGAGCTTCTTTATTTTTTGACTTGGACTATTTTTGCTGGTCAGGTTTCTTCGTCCTTAGAAACGTCAGAGTTGTTCGTTTGGGAGGACAAAGCGCATACCGGCTCTAATAGAACGGGTGTTTACATGAAAATGCCTGTGGTCAGAGCTTGAACGATCAATTTAGTGACAGTCTTAACGTTGTGTATACATGATGTGTTACGCTTTGATAACAAACACTAGCCAGCTAACGCTTAAGAAAATCCGAACTAGGTTACTAATAATACTTAGTTATTTGGACTTTGCCTGTTGCACTTTTATTGGCGACACACGATGACTAGATTGACTTCAACATAGGGTTGCACGAGTCAAACACAGCAACAGTTTTAGTTCGTTATTACAACCTTTTCAGAGCAAAAAAGGAGTTTTTAATTTTGCATTTTTTCATAGGCTTGTATAAAGATATGAGTTCGTACCCAAACCTGACACTATAACAGGCAAGGTGTAAGCAAGTGCACGTGCAATGAAATAATCATACAATTTTCGCATTACCGCTTTACTGTACCTGAACAAGGCGTTGTCTCAGGCAGTTGCTTGGCTAAGATTCAGTGTTAAATATTAAGTATTTCTCCCGTCATAAAATTGTTTTGAGGGCAGTGGAGATATCCCAATTTCCCTTGCCTTCTTATTCTGTATAGTCACTCTTAACCGAAAGGCCGACTTTATAAAGGACAGCAATGATATGAGTGAGCCGTTTCACTGATGTTTCTTTAATTTGACGTTCGTTCAAAGCAACTCCTCTTTGGAAACCTTCCGTGTACCAAATGCAAATTTAATGGGGGGAGCACAAAACTGCTCTCACTATGATTTAGTATTTGCATTGTAATGTAACTAATATTTGATGGTACTGGCAAACTTTAGGTTTAAATTTTGGAGCTGGTTTGAATTTTGGAGCTAGTATTCATTATCGCCATGCTTGTCAGTAATGTTTTCTAAGCCCACAGTGTTACAAGAGAGTCTCTGCAGTAGACTGCGAGTAGTCTTTAATTTCGGCGATGGATTGTGAAACGGAAGAAATACACGCGCGCGCGTGAGTTTTTCCTGCACTACGATCCATATTAGAGACTACTCGAAGTCTATCTCTGCAGTGGAAAATTTGACTACCATGTACCTTTTATTAGCTAACAAAAGAAAGTCAACCTTGTAAAATCAACTAATTACTGAAATAAATGAGGCTAAATTTCAATTGATAGCCAGAGGCGACTGTTCATTTAGCTGATAATTGAGATTCCAGCACGACTTCCATCCGTCCTACGCAACATTATTGTGGCTGCTTATTTGTTTCGAAAACAACTGTTGTCAAAGAATACGCCAGAAGTGATAGATACTAGGAAATAATTATTGTGCTTAGAACAGGCTTAGAATTCTGGAATCCCTTAAGATGTTTTTAGATATTTCGAGTTTGGTTTTTAGATACAAAGGGGGATTATTCTCAGCCACCAAACTAAAAAAAACTTTTCAGGCAAAATTACCAAAATAGTTCTAGTTTTAGCAGCTGAAAATATCTCTTTGTTTGCGTAAACATGTTAAGCGCTTTTCCAGGTGGGTATTTCAGCTTCTCATGGCAAACATGGATGTTTGTTGTCGTTGAGAAAAGCCTTCACTCTAAGAAGCTTTAGTCAACTTTTCCTTTCTAAGACGTTCTACTTTTTGAACATTCAATTAAATAGTGCAAGTACGATCATTTTCTCAAGAAACAATCAGACGAGCTGTTCCTTTAAACGTGCTCATGTTCTTGCCTGTGTGTGCAATGAATCAGTCACAACTTCGATCGAGTCTAAAAATATATCCCGACTGAGACTTGATCATCACATAGAACGTTATCAAGCAATTCTCTCCCATCGACATGAAAGCTTCATCAGAGATAAGGAGCAGTGCTTTCCTTGTGGTGCTGCTGTTGTGCTGTCTAAGCTGGTTGTGATTTTGAGACGATAGGTTTGAGGGGCACCCAACGAGCCAAATCAACCAAAAGCTATAGAAACGCATTTTTAAGTAACTTATGCATGGTGTGTGCCTCTGTTTTCCCGTTTTTCTTTTTGCTAGTTGACGTTTTTGACTGCCAAAAACAGCAATTACGACCTTTTCGAAAACCTCAGGGGCTATGATTTCCCCATTGCGAATCTTCTAGGCCACGTTTTAGCTACGAAAATCCGAGTGCACTCTTTAATCGACACCGAAAGCGCAAGGCGAACTACCCTCCACCGAACAGATATCTACCGAAACTTGTCGTTGGGTGCCCCTGATAGGTGAACCTTCTTGAGTGTGAACATGATATTAAAGTTACCGAGCAGTGCCGGGTCTTCTGCGACTCTATTTATCGCGGATAAATGTAAGTCTGGGTTAGATCCTATTATGGGGCCATCTTCCTATATAGCTAGTGACCGGCTCGTGATACAAACTATATGTAATTGCCCGCATATTTTTCTCGTTCTCAACCTGAGCGCTTTGACCAGCGAAACAGTTAGACCAAGAGGTTGATAAAACTGCCTCAGTCTCTTAGGCACTCACCCAACTTTAATCACACATTGTATCGTAAAAGCAAATGGTAGTTGTGGGGACTGAAATACTAAGTTATGGTATTGTTTTAGGTCAGTCCATTTTTTTCAATTAAAGATATCTTTCAATTCGTAAAAATATATGCACCTTTAGCAGTGATTTTCAAAATGCACCAAGATATAGAACAGCAACTTTTTGCTAAAACGTATTCCAGTCCAGCTTTTACTAACAGCTGCAATTAAGGTTTATTTATTCGCTTGAAAAGTCCACATCCAATAACCAATTCTACTTATGAGAAATTCGATTCACACCATACTGAATAAAGCTTATCATGGACTTAATTCACTTTTTTTTAAAATGATGAAATAGAATAGCACGATTTGACGTTCATTTCAAACTTCCCAGTTGAAAACAAAAGTCCTGATATTTTCACGAGAGCCTTGAACAAACCCCAAACGACAAACTGGGAAATGGAGTTTGGATTTTTTGCAAACATCTTTCCAATAACGTGACAAGGGCCCCAAAGTCAACATGTTTTTGCAAGTTGTGGTTGCTTAAGCATTTCCTGCTTATTTGAAGAAATGGTAACAAATCTTTTAGCAAATTTATCCTGTTAGACAGTTTTAACTTAAGGGCTTTGTTTTGCAAGGTGCAAAGTTGCGACAACCTGTCTGCTTGTAGATATATCTATATATGAACCACCTTTGAAGGTTGTCTCACCTCAAATTTGACTGCTTTTTTTCTTGACGATGTCATTTCGTGACGATATAGTCATGGCCTTGTATTTAAAATAGCACAACAGTAGACTAATATGCCAGTCGTTAGATTTTTGGGGGTATTTTAAATGTCCTGTTGATTTTTATTTGATATGCTGATGGACCCGCAAACGGCGAAAATGTAGTAAAAACACGCAAAGGCCTTCTTCGTTCAACAACCAGAAGCCAATATATTCATTCATTTACGCGGAAGAGCTAAAAGAAATCTTTGAGCCGAAAGAATACAGTGGTATAGTTAACCTCCTCATCAATGTTTCTGTTTTTCTTTGCCATTTTAAATAAATTTTTGAGACCGAAAAAGAAAACTGTTTCATTTGCTAATTATAGCACCGGCAAATATTCTTGGCATTACAGCAACGTCGAACGTCGATCATCCAATCATTGTGATCTAATGTCCTTTTACTTCAATAGGTGATTGCCAATTATAATGCCAGTGAAAAACTCAAAAGGTGGCAGAGATAAGACGGCTTGTTAGCCTCAAGAGAGGTCGTCTGTGGAGCGTTTTTATTTAGCCTGCGGTAAAGCCATAGTTGATCTATATATAACACTGATTCATTAGGTCCGTTAGTCCGAAAGCCGATTTACGACAATCTGCACGATTAAAACTGAACGGAGGTCTTCATCTCGAGCGCTTGCAAGGTTTAAAGGCTAATTTCAAGCTAAAGGAAGAGAAAATTTGAAGTCAAATCTTCAGGAAAATTCCATTTGATTAGCAATTAAAATGAAATCAAAGCTCATACTATAACCGTAGAGTACTTTAATTCCGGAGGGGGGGGGGGCGTACTTAAAAAAATGTTCATATGGGGAGGCTCCGCCCCGAGGTCCGACCCCTTACCCTTTTATATACCATTTTTGACAGAAAAGGTACCCCTTTCGTATACCTTCCATTGAAAAATAGTACCCTTTTCGTATACCTAAAACAGGAAGTCTTCTTGTCATTTTCACGTAGCGTTCAATAAATTAAAACATTGCGGTCATAAAGTATGTGTTCGAAATATTTCAATGAAAGGCACTTTTAAATACCTCAATGACAGATTTTCCTACCCTTTCATATACCTGAAGAGTGAAAAAGGTACCCCATTCGGGCGGAGCCTCCCCGTATAGGCCATTATAGGGAGTACCCCCCCGGGACTTAAATCGTACTTTGCCTACAACTATTTGGCCTCATAAAGAGGTCTTGTATAAAACTTGAGAACTACAAGGACTGAGCTTAAAGTGGACTTGTCAGTCTACAGTACCACTTGGTTGCGTCAGTGGACAGTTATTTTGTTTTGCAGCAAACTGGAACGGACATACTGTATTAACTCCTCGTATCAGAACTGTCTGAGGAATTCAGGCGGACTCACGCCATGCACAGTGACAAATACCCCAGTATCATACTGGTCAATAATTTTAATTCCACTCATCAATTATCAGAATTAAATAGCTGTACAGTTACGTATAACAGCCTGAGCCATATTTAAACGCAGTTATTTTTTGAGAGCCAGTGATTCTTGTTGATGTTGTTGTTTTTTCACTAAGATCTTTCAAAAATAGCAGCAGAGGTCAACCTGTTGAATATCTTTCTTGCTGTTTATCTCTACTACATTTCAGCTTTTTCTTGCTGATTGACGAATTTGTAATTTGTATAGTTGGCAAATAGTTAGAAATCCGCTGAGTAACTGTTTAAAAGTTAGGCCTGTTTCAAACGTCGTGCTACTGCCGTGTCGAACTCAATTACTCGAATTAAATTCGACTTAAACACGACGTTTGAAACCAAGTCGTGCTACTGCCGTGTCGAACTCAATTCATAAATTAACATTTTGGATTTGCTTTGTGCAACGGCTGGTAAGTGTTTTAATTACGGCACCCGACGATTCTGGGTACGAGATTTGGCAACAACTTTTTATTTAACGGAATTAAATTCGACGTCTGAAACCAAGTCGTGCTGGAGTCGTGCGACAGTCGAGCCAGCTAAGCACGGCAGTAGCACGACGTTTGAAACGGGCCTTACTCGCTTTTCTGAATTTCAAAATCTCCCGTGTAGGTGTTTAAATCGCTTAATTTTAATTCTTGGCCTTGATGTCACTGTCGGAAGTTTGCTGGGAATGATGTCTCTTGTCGGGATTTCATTTTATGCGCTGTCGCTACTTTTTGGACCATGTCGCTTGTCGGAATGTACACTGGCAGGGCCTCTCTAAATACAAACCGTTTGAATTTCGTCGTCACTAAAAATGGCATCCGCGGCAAAAACGTTTATCGACATACTATAATAATGATCGGTAGTCTGTTTTAGAAGCATTATGAAACGTTATGTTTTAGAAACGTTATGTTATGTTTAGATTTGATTATAATAGAAAATATCTGGCTCTACGTCAAGAAAATTCTGTCGGATAAAAATGAAAGAGCCTTTCATACAAGCTAAGGTAACTGATTCATAACGCTTTATTATGTAAGAAGTTAACGATCTTTGAATAATTTTGGTCATATATAGAAGTGTAGATTGATAAGTTTTTAAAACCCAGTAAATTCTGTCATTTTCTTTTACTCGTCTTTTATTTTTAACTTTTGGTGATCAATATAGCAGTAAATTGTTAAATACGTACCTTCGGAGATAAGAGCTAAGAGCATATTAAACTTTTAATTCGAGATTAAAAGCTTGATCGAGTCATGTCAGTGGACCATTCCTTGGGGCTGCATTAGTTAGCTCATTCATCACCAGTAGACTAGGTGCAAGGCAAATCATTTTTCAGTTTTGTCATCAACTTTCCGGGATGGCTGAGCCACATTTTCATTAGAAGTAATTAAAGTGCCCCTAAAAATGAAGGGCCATGTATAAGTAATTAAGTGAAAATGTGGCTCAGCCAGGAATCGAACCTGGGTCTCCAGATTACCGGCCGGATGTCTTAACCACTAGGCCACTGAACCAACCACACTGGGAACACATATTTTTACTGTACAACACATACACAGTGTGGCCTTCTGATGGTAAGGTCCGAGGAGACAATTTCACACATTTTCTGCAATCAGGATCACGTCACTACTCCCCGGTCGATCGGCGATGCACGGCCAAATCCCCTGGAAATTAATTAAGTACAGTAAGGTAGGGAGGGGATATATTAGCAACTGATTGCCTTAATTACTTAGGATCACCAGCCTATTCCCGTTTGGATGGCGATTCATTAGGGATTTCTGAGAAATACAAACAGACAAGGTTAATTAGGAAATCAACACAACTAAGTACTTAATTAATTTCCAGGGGATATATTGAAAAATAGAAAAAAAGAGACCTTGCTATTAATAGCCTTTCTCGATCACTTGTATATAAGAGGGAGCAAGTGTTGGGATGACCTAGTCATGCCTATGAGGGCTGCTGGAGTATAAAATGTTCGTAGCGGCCTCATCAGTAAAGAAACCACCAAAGTCCCGGTAGATGTCGACGCCTTCGTCATGAAGAATTCAAATCCCGGAAAGTTGATGACAAAACTGAAAAATGATTTGCCTTGCACCTAGTCTACTGGTGATGAATGAGCTAACTAATGCAGCCCCAAGGAATGGTCCACTGACATGACTCGATCAAGCTTTTAATCTCGAATTAAAAGTTTAATATGCTCTTAGCTCTTATCTCCGAAGGTACGTATTTAACAATTTACTGCTATATTGATCACCAAAAGTTAAAAATAAAAGACGAGCAAAAGAAAATGACAGAATTTACTGGGTTTTAAAAACTTATCAATCTACACTTCTATATATGACCAAAATTATTCAAAGATCGTTAACTTCTTACATAATAAAGCGTTATGAATCAGTTACCTTAGCTTGTATGAAAGGCTCTTTCATTTTTATCCGACAGAATTTTCTTGACGTAGAGCCAGATATTTTCTATTATAATCAAATCTGGAGACTGTACTGGCCACTTCATGAAGGTTATTTCGTTTTCATCTTTGTAATTTTCTACGGCATGAGTTCTGTGAACGGGAGCATTGTCATCCATGAACAGGTACTCATTATCTTCAAAATACCAGGCTATTACTGGCCACAGATATTTTCTAGGATGTCAATGTACTTAGCGGAGTTAATGTAAACTTCCACAGCAGCCAAAGTTCCAACACCGTCATAGCAAATACATCCCCAGATCATCAAACTTATCTTGCGTTCAGGGCGTGGACAGATGAGGTGCGGATTGTACTTTTCGTCGTCTTTTCGCCAGATATAAACACGGTTGTTTGCACCGAGAACAATATGACTTTCGTCGGAAAATATCACTTTTCTCCAGTACTCGTCTACTGTGTGACTTTTTTGCTCTTTACACCAGTCGACTCGCTTTTTCCGATTTACCTCCCGAACTACAAGTTTCTTTTTCGCTGACCTTCGTTTATATCCTTCTGAGTGCAGAACCCTTTGCACAGTTTTCTCGCTGAAAGTTTGTGTTTTGCACTCGTTAAGCTTCGATGTAATGTCCTGTAAGTTTAGTCGTCTGTTCGCTTTAACCAGACGAAGTAAAGCGCTTCTATCTCTATTTGTGAATTTCTTTTTCGTTCCACTTCGTTTCAAATTCTCCACCGAGCCAGTCCTTTTGTAAGTGCGTAGAACGCTTGTGATAGTCGTGATAGTCTTGACAGTTCAGCTTTGTTTTTCCCTAATTCTGACAGTGCAACAATCAATTCCTTCGTTTCTGTGGTTAGTTCAACACTTTTTCGGCCCATAGTAGTTGGAAAAATATTTTTCAAACGACAACATAAAAAATTGTCAACAGTTTGATCAACACAACTCGACGTCTCGACGGAAAGAAAAAGCAAGGTGATATCTCTTAAACAAACCGCTTGTAATTTCTCTCTGTACCGAGTTTTGCAACCGATTTTTCAATATTTTGTTAAGTCACTTGTTTCTTTATATTTTCTGTGTTTTTTCCCGCCTAAAAAGATCAATGGCGCGGCCTGTCTCAAGGTGTGCAAACGTGGGTAACAATTCCTCGCGCCATTTTCGAAAGTGACGAATAATTATGTCCTTTAATTTGGCTGTATACATAACCACTTGACTGGCATTTTTCACTCCAGAAGCAGTTAAAACTTGGCCCTATATAATATTTCCAAGGGCTTGGCCAATGGACATCAACCCTCTCTCTCGATGAATCAGGTCTTTAAGACAGTAGCTCAAGCTATGCGTAAGGTTAAACCGGGTCCGAGAATATCCTTTTTGATCAGCGAAATATTTGCTTAAAACGTTTCTGAATCGTTCGAGGCAGGTTAAGAAATTATTTGCCAGGCGTTTCAATAAGAGGGGAAACTGGGTAACTTTGTAGTTTGAGTCCGACACATGCAAGCGGCATTGATTGTCACTAAATGTGATGGCGAGGGGAAAATGTTTGTTGAGGAAATAAGTGTAATGAGAAACCTAGTAATGCTACCAGGGGAAGCCTGTATTCCGAGTTCAGAAAAAATTGAGGATTTGTGGGTTAGGCTAAGTTCCTTTACGGTACTTTTACGGGGTGGGGGGGGGGGGGGGGGTATTTTTGAGTAAAGCTTGTTTTGCGTTTCAGCATTCATTTCCATGGGCGTAAATTCGGAGGGAATTATTCTTAGAAGGATGAAAATGATGCAGACGACTACTAGTAGTCTAGCCGCGCCAACATCAACGCGGGGAGCGAATTCACAGGGAGGCGGTGTCCAACTCTTCAGCCGCCTCTCCCCTAGGCCCCTGGCCCCATTGGCTAGTTCGCTACAGGTATCGGTCTTTTCGCGCTTCCTCTCAATATCGCGGTAGCCTCGCAGCTCCTATAAGCTCTAGATTTTAGGGGCGGGATAGTGTCGCAGCCCTATTGTTTTAGGGCTGGGGTCCATTGTTTGTGTTGTTTGTTCTTTTGTCTCACCTGAAGGGTGGTCTCCAATTAGGTGAGATGTTGCGAACTGCTACTGAATATTCTACATGTGGTGTATTTTTTTATATTCCATAATGATTTACATGCTCCGGAGGACATTTAATTTCTTTTTTCTCTTCAGTTTTGCACGGTGGGTCTTTAGTAACGTCCACTTCTCACTTCCTGTGGGGAAAACGTAATAGACAAATTCTGTCGCGTAGATTGACAGTCGATTGGTAGGCTACTAGTTCCTTCAGAAAGAAGCCCTTCTTTCTTTGGCTACGTTCCCAGGTGAGGGAAAAAGCCCTAGGAACTAGGTTGAGAGAAACAGTGAAAAAATAATAAGGCCAATGCTAAATTGTCTGGTTTCCATTAGAAAGAAAGACTTATGAATATCATAATCGACCTTATTCATTTGTAATTAAATTTTACACAATTCTTAATTGTTAATTGAAGCGATGAGAGAGATGTATGATATGGATATGCTTCAGCTGCAATGGACAAAGTAAAGGCCACCCAATTTAACTTCCCAGATGTCCAGGGATGGAAACTATCCTCGCTGGATAAGAATTGTTTTGTTTAGGAAGATAGAAGGAGAACTTACTTGCAGGGCACTGTTAGCAGGGAATGCCGCCTGAATGTGGACTTGAACTGAAGTGTAGACTAGTAGTCCCCTTTCGGGGTCCCTCGGGAGCGGGGAGATTAATCTCCCATAGAAGCCATGTTGGTATCTTAGGCCGCCCGAACTTGTATGACTTTTCAGCCTTTAGGTTCGCTTGAAATTGGTCTAGATTTGACCATTGCTGTCCGAAATTGGTTATGGTTTTTAAGGGACATAAAAGCTTGTAAACATCTTTCTCTATTTATCGCGAAATGAAAAAGGTAGAATGAGAAGTGTCAAAAATTATCAGTTACGGTTGCAGTTATACGTCCCAGCTCATGCGTTGTCTTACATGCCTTGACAAAGGTGAACTGCCGACACTATTTGACAAGGTCATCCTACCAGCGTGTCAATGGTCTGCCTACACTCCTCTTTGTCCCCCAAGGCCGCCATTCGGTGCATTTCATTGGGATCTCTTTGCCCGTCGGCCGTCTATCGAACAACTGATCAGTCAAACCGATTTTTTGTTAGTTGTTTAGCTGGAGTTCAGTTCTGTTAACTTCGGCATTGACACCAAGTATCATGGTCACGCCAAAAGAATCTTAATGTCTCCCTCTGAAAATGGGTAGAGGGCAGATCTGAAAACAGGTTCGGAAAATGGCGTATTTTGGACTGTAAGAGGTTGCATTGAGGGACATTCTGGGGGAAGTAGTTGCTAAAAAAATTAGCATATCCCCAACTATAAGGTAACTCACAATCTAATTGGCTAAAGAGGGAGAGCTCTAGCTTTCGATAGGCCACCGCCTGGATGGAATCACCTCACGTGCTGGAAACCTGACTTGCCAGAAATAAATCACCGCTAACGAACTTTTTCATTGAATAGAATGCTAAAATCATTAGGCGGCTTGCCCTCGAATCCTATCGAATTCGATGGTTATCTCCAGTTACCAGCCCAAAGAACCAGTTTGCCATGTAATCTCTGATTACTCTGAATTAAAAAGGCCACCATGGTGGTTTTATCAGATTGTCTGAGGTCGTCAATTTTCGCCTTTTCTTGACGGACACATCCCGTAACATATTATTAATTTTGTATTTTTCAAACTGAATTCATATACCGAAGGTCGTTAACAGAAGAATGGCCCGGGTTTAAAATTACAATCAGATTACATTGCATTTTTTAGCAATACAATCTGCGAGCAGTCGGTTTTTGTTACTGAATTCATACGCGCGAACACAAAAGTTAATATTATGGATATGGTGGGGGAAAGACGAGAAGATAATCTTCTGTTTTCTCGTTGGACGTTAGAGAAAGAAAGAGACTGCTCCCAGTCTAGTCCTGAGGACTAAGGACGCCTTGAGTGACCCTGATCTCGTAACCATGTACTTATCTGCACATCCCAAAAGAGACAGAAAAATGTCAGGTAGATCAGGAAACCAGAATAAGAAATCTCTTCGTCGTAACATTTAATTAAAATGATTTGGCAAAGATTATTAATGTTTTCATTTGGGATTAATTAAGCGTGAACGGGAAACAAATGGACAGTATCTTGACTGACAGCTGGCAAATGACCCTGAATGTTGTATGACGAATTGTGTACGATTGCATCATCTAACTGACTATTAAATGGTATAAATGATCATACTTTTCACTGACAGCTGTCAATCACTGCTGACCAACGCAAACCAAATGGGGACATGCAACCAATTAATCCAGTAGGATAATTATAACGGAAAGCAATCTAGACGTTGCAATCGATCATACCCGATAGCGCTCATTTTAATACATCTCAAGTAACCGACATGTGTACAATGTGAATAAAAAACAAACAAAGAAACAAACAAACAGACAAAAACAAACAAACAAACAAGTAAACAGACAAACAAGGAAACAGACAACAAACCAGTGAACAACAAGGTGCTCGAGGCGCTCAGCCGTAAAACAAACAAACAAACATGATTTGAGCCGTGTTAACCCTCTGTTAGGTCATCTGATCTGATTGCTAGTTAAATTGTTGTGATCTACCTTGGCCTTAAGTTTAATCAGTACAGTATTCTACATTTCGTTTCTATCAGCTCGATTGTTTTCTGACCCTTTTGTGCACGCCAATTGTCACCATTGACCATCTTGGAAGCATCCCAGGGGTTATCTCTGTAACCTTCAGCAAGTTTGGGTGGCCATCAGTTCCAAAGCTGGAAACTTATTTCTCTCGATATTTCTGAGTCCCATTTTATAACCCTAATTATGTCATATAACATTTTTAGTAACGTCATTTTCTGATTTCTAGACAAATGCAACAGGAGTAGTTTGGGGTACCCTTTCGGAGTGCCCAAAACTTCATGTTTATGTTTCTGCGATATTTCTCCACTTTCACGGCAAAACTAGTTTCTCTAAATTTCTTTCTTTTCTTTATTTACTCCACATTATCATATTGTATAAGATTTTTTACTTTGACTAGGAATAGAGAAGGAGTGGAGAAGGCCATGGTACAGTAAACTAATTATATGCCCTTTGAAATTACAATACTTAATTTGTTACGATAAAAAGAGGAAACCTTATTAACTATAAATAGAGGAGATGACAAACAGAAGGAAAAGAAGTTTTACATGGGCGCGTGGTAGAAACTTAAAGAGAGCTCTTTCAAATAGTTGTTTTGTTGGTTTTTGGAGAATAGAAATGGGAAAATCATTCCAGTAATAACATCCAATACGGTGTAAACTGAATAGCTCATTTCTGGGCAGAGTTTTGCTGGTTCCCTCTGATTAGTTTGACGAAACTCGGATCGAAGCCCGGGGGAACGGGGCCTCCCTATAATGGCCTATACGGGGAGGCTCCGCCCGAAAGGGGTACCTTTTTCACGCTTCAGCCAGTATATGAAAGGATAGGGATTTCACGACTCGAAGTATATGAAAAGGTAGGGAAGTCTGTCATTTAGGTGTTTAAAAGGGCCTTTCATTAAAATATTTCGAACACATACATTATGATTGTACTGTTCCAGTGGAAGGTATGTGAAAGGGGTACCTTTTGTGTCAAAAATGGTACATAAAAGGGTAAGGGGTTGGACCTCAGGGCGGAGCCTCCCCGTATAAATTTTTTTAGTGACCCCCCGGGGATCAAAGACTAAATTGCGTGACATCGTGACATTTCTTCTTTGACTTCAAGAATGACATCTATTTGGGTGGCCACCAATGTGGATCCGTTAACGTGTCACCAAAACGAAAAAAACAAAACAAAACAAAACAAAACAAAACAAAAGGTTGTCCATTCCTTGGTGGAAATGAAGAAATACGCCATGCAAATCATCAAATTTACGAATTTACGTTTTTCTGTTAATCTGTAAAGAAATTTAAACGTGCGTCAACGCTACGTCAGAAATAGGAATGGGAAATGCAAAGCTAAGATTTGCCCCATTCTCCAGGGTCTATAGTATATCGTTTATCCCAATTTTTTAAAACTATTAGATTGGCTTAATAGGTGTGGAGACTGAATGGTGGTTAATTCTCCGTTTAAATACTATTCCAAACACAAACTGGAACTAGTGCTTAGTGAAAACTAGGTTGGGATTTGTATTTTTCTGTGCCTTATCATGTGAACGTCTGACACTAACTTATGATGTTACATTTGAGATACAAAAGTACAGAGGTGATAAGTCAGCTCAGTTTTCGGTACTGTTTTACCGAGTTTCCACGAATATAAGCGCCCACCTACCCCCTCCAACTTTCTTAACTAGTAATGATTTTAGCAAACACTTTTTCTGTTTCAACTTTTATCATCTTTTAAGCTTCAATTCAACAGTATCAATATAAAACGAAAACTTAAGAAGTAACACCCCAGACAATGGGTTACGTAATCAGTATTTTCTTTTTCCCAACTTCAACGCCGTTTTTACTTATTTAGCTCCAGGATAGTTCGCCCACATTTTACAACTTAAACAAGTTGGAAGAATCGCCAAAGAGTTACAATTGCAACAGCAAGAAGTTACATTTTGAAATGATGTTTTCGTTGCCGTTGCCGTCGTCACTACTTAAGTTCGCTAGAGCGATTTCGTTGACTACGAAAAATTCAAGTTTGATCCATCGGTGTAACATGAGTACATGTACTATGAATCTCGTTTTGAATGAACCGAAGCGAAGGGCAAATGTGAGATTTACGGTTTAGCTAGGGGAAAAGACAACTTTTACCTTGAGGACATTTTTATCACCAAGAATGGTGAACACTTGTAGAATGTTTGGGACACGACATACTGGGGGAATTACAACAGGGGTGAATTAGAAACGTTCTTGGGAATAAGAAGACCCGGTTAATCTCTATCGGCTACCCCTGTGAAAGTGACGGGGTTCTTATATTCCCTTGAAGGGTTAAAGGGATTATTATACGCGGCTTGGCACTCGTTCGTTTATAGTTTCTTTTGGAACTTTTTAGGGTTTTATATAGGAGCCAGGGAAATGCATGGCAACAAACGTAACTGCTTCTTTAATTTAGAAGCCTATGAAGACAAAAAAGCCGAAAATATCGTTGGGGTACGCTCTACGTCCGGTCAACACTGCGGCAGGTTCACATGGGGTCCCTTGTTAACTGATTAAGACTGATATGCAGGATTAAATTTTTATAGCATACGATTTTATTTTTCTTCTCCTTTTTACATGTACCTCTCCGGTGGGAATTCAGAGTGCCACTGAACTGGTTCTTGATAAATACCAATAGTATAGCCAGCCTGGAAGAGTCTACCAATGGTAGAGTGCTGTTTGCAGAGGGCGCGGCTGACAAAATGGCTTCCACATAACGCGACATAAGAGTACCACAGCTATGCGCTAACAAGATCAGTGCTAAAATAAGATGAACTACGTTCACCTTCTACGAAAATGCTTAAAAAGATTTGGGGAGAAAATCATAAGCCTAAAAAATATCATCCAAAAGGTTTCCGTTTTCCTTAATGACAGGTTCGCTATGATGATATTGTTGAACTTGGCAATAAACGATGAAGCAAAAGAAAACAATATGAATGAGTTCCATATCTGGAAAACACGAGTTCACTGTCAGTCAAATTCCTTAACTTTGTTTTCTAAGAAAATCCTCACCTATCGTAAACATTCTAAATGGAAGTGATGAAGATCGCTCGCGTGCAACAAAACTATGCATTTATGGGATTCGATTAACTGTCAACAAGACGATCGGCCACACACGTTTTACTTTTTCCTGTCAGTTGAATTTGTCTTTGTTTTATTCACTGGTGGACAGCGAGAGATCGTGATGCCAACATCCAACTCGGTATAATCGAGTGAATGAGTTAACGATGACAAGAGCACACTGAACGTTAGATTGTTTTCAACCCAAATCATAATTGGGTTTCACGTACTTTGCACTCTTAGATACCATGCTAACCGCAGAAGCTGATAAGTGATCAGGCTTCGTGCATGAAATAGGAAATTAACAAGCCCGGGCAAACGTTCCTTTAGTAAATACACTTATGAGTGTACAAGCTGATGAAATATACTGAGCATGTTAACAATGAATGAGGAAGGAAGTCCGACCAAAAACGGGTCAAAATAACCAGACGTGCCATAACTAGACTGAAGACGCTTAATCTCCGGAACTAGCACAAAGTTTGGCAGCCCATAGATCTGTCTGTAAGAATTGTATTTGTAAAATAATTAAACACATATATATCTCTGAATTAAATTTAGAAGTACTAAAGCTTGAAACGATAGACGAAGGCATTGAAATACACGGGAAGTACAGGAAGTCCTTGAAACATGAAAAGGGATTCATACGGACAAAGTTCGATATGAATGAAACACCTGGTTGCAAAAAGGTGGAAAACTTGGCATTGCCAAATTTTGGCCAGTTTCCATGGAATTACTACCCTGCGAGCAGAGGCACTTCTTATCGAGAAAGATCGAAGGGCCTCTGCTCTCAGGGTATGGAATTACCTTCTGTACTAAGCTCATGAACCTTTCTTTCTTACATCTAACGTCCGATCTCACCCCATAAAAGAATTGTCAGCCTCCATGATGCTATGTGATATGTGTGGTATACAAATGCAGTGCCATTGCTATTATCATCACAAACTATTTCGTACACATTTATCAAAATTTAAAGAAGGTGGCGGGATTTTAACTGAAAGTTTAGTATACACCGAGGTTGATTCTCCACATCGCGCAGTTTCCGATCACGGAATGGAATTTATAGTGAGGTCATCTGCATGTTTCACAACAAATGTTGCTATTTCAGTAAGAGCCAGTTTTTGAACCACAAAACGGAGGTAGTGTCTAGTCGATCAACAGTCTAGCCAAACCTTATAATTGAGTTTCTTTAGCGAACACAAACGATTACACGAATGTTCTTCAGACCGATCAGGAATCACCGTGAGACAATCGAGAGTGTTGTCTGATGACATGCGCACCATTCACATATATTGTACCAAACCAGGTGTATTCCAATTCAAACTTTAACTCGCACATTGTGCAAAAAATCTTTTATTCTAGGGTAACAAAGTTATGAGCTTATGATTATTTTATATCACATCGTCAAGATGAAACTGTAAAAATAGTCGCCATTTATTTAACGGAAGTCCCTCCTTTCGCTGAGGAATGCTGAACTTTTGGCGCGATTTTTTTAAACACATATCAATGTTGAAAGTGAAAATTCAAAAGAGTAGGTGTACAATTGCTTTACTGATGGAAGAGCATTCACACCGTCCGAGGCGCGAGCAGCTGGGAGAAAATATCCATCCTCCAACGGGTACTTGTTAGTCGAGAATCTTCAAGAAAACCTGCAGTACACGACGCAGATGGTTGGCCGATATGTTCTTTGCACCGGACAGGTAAAATAATTAAGCATTTTTTTTTTATGAACAGTGGATTCTTTAAAGACGACTGAATTCACAACTGTCCAAGATTAATAGAAGTTCTCGCTTCTGGGGTTGCTTGTTTGGACAAAAATGAAGCTCTGGGTGTGGTTAAAGCACACGGTCGCTCGCAAAAGTAGTCTTTCTGATACATTCAAAAGTCCACGATTTCAACTCCAAAGAATTTATGTCCACCCAAAAATAGATTTCTGAGATAGCAGGAGGATGTAACAAAGGTTGACAAGACATCCGACAATAGGACAAGAACAGCTGATTGGGTTTATCTAAAGAAAACGTAGACTAATTATGAAATACAATTACAGGATTTATTTTGGTGGCAGAGGAATCTATTCAGGAAAAGTACATGTCACACTGAGCCCACGGAAAGGAAATTCGTCAGTTGATGACATAAAAATGACTCAGCCGTGGGGGTTAACTGCAGGAGAATTACTTCTCAATTCAAGCAATTTAAACTTAAATTCCTTCTCCCCATGAAATGTACCCTGCGAGCAGAGGCCCTTCGATCTTCCTAGACTTATCTAGGAAGATCGAAGGGCCTCTGCTCGCAGGGTACATGAAATGCCACTTTGCCTTTGAAACTGAAAGGCATTTGTCAGAATCGACGTCAATTTTCTAAATTGGGGATTTGATCTCATTTATGGCCATTGATCTTTGGCAAGAAATCCCATACAAGTTAAAGATCTAAATCAATTTGCTTTCTCCAAAAGTATTAAAAACTATCTTCTATCTCAGCAATATCAAAAGTAAGTTTCCGCAATTCGTCAAGCTCTTTCCTTTAGTAATCCGTCCCTCTACTCCCATATCTTTTCTTATTTTCACTCAAACGAGATGGAGGCTAACTCCATAACCTCGCGGTTCTATTAGCCTCCATGCACAAACTATACACCACTGTCACCTTATAATAAATTGTTATATATGTATTTCTTTGTTTTCCTTTTGTGCTAATAATGTAATTTCAAAAAGTAAGTGCAAAATAAAGTGAAGTGAAGTGATGTCAAATGGGTCCTTTTCATCATTGATTAGAGACCTTGGAACTCATGAAGGGAGGTGTGGGGAGTGCATTTGCTGCGTCAATTACTTTCTGTCGAGGAGCCTGTGTTATTTTTCCAGTATTGTAAGTACCAGAAGAGCGACGACAGGTCAACGAATTGCATGCAATAATATTTCAATTTAAGACTAAAATGTATTTCAAGCGGGTCGCCTTGAAGGCGCCCCAGGAATAATACTGAAGATTGACATATACAAACATGACTTGAACAGTTTGGCAACTGTTGTGTGCCTAATTGGAGACGTGAGGAATACGCATACGTACATACCAAACGTATCAAACTGATAAAAAATCAAAGCTATTAATTTAATATCCCACCGGTGAGAAATGCGCTACTGTCCTGTTGGTTAGGCATCTGGTGTCCCACAAGGAATCATGACCTTGACGTGGGATTTGCCATTCATGAAAGCCTGAATCGCCCAAAAATTCTATTTCGGTCATTAGAATAGCATCATTCCTGGTCAGTGTTTCGAGCTCTCTAACCCACGCGGTGTCTCAATTTTCCCACACTTTGCATAAAATGTAATGAGAATATACACTAGATTTTTGTTGAGATTAGCCTAATTGATGAGATAGCAGATAAGATAAGGCCGCTTTGGCGCTAATTGTTGGTCTGGCTCTCGCCACCAGTTTGTGTCTTGTGTTTTTCTCACGGAAAACGACTCTCAGTACAAGGTACTTGTGCGGTCAAATGTTATCTATAGCAGCCTTATTGCCAGCGTTGAGGCTATGCCAGTCAGCAGCAATCTTGTTACGTTTGTAACTTCCTCTGACGTGTCTTGTTGAATAATGCTTTGACCAGATGCTTGTTGTCGGAAGTGACCCAGCGCTTACATACTAACAAATACTAACAAGAACGCGTGTCTGCGAATGTATAAATTCACGTGGCAAAACCAGAGTAAAATAAACAGTCAGGTTTCGCGTCGATACTATCACAAAGCCAGGAGGAGGAGCAGCTGGGACGAGAAAGCAGAACTAGTAGTTCGACAACAAACGTTTGGAGGTCATTATGTGGGCATGTGACCACATTAATAATATTTCCCCACACAAATCCTCCGTAGCAGTCAGTTTTTATTGTCAGGTTTGCTTATATTGGAGTACAGACGCGTAACATTGCAAAGCATGTTAGTTGTCTCGTCCTTTTGACTCCATGCTGTCCACTTGAATTACGTTTTACTTTGCTGTCAGTCCCCCAGTCGATCATTTCAAGTTGATTTAATCCAAGGGGTGTGTCATTAAAACTCGTGTCACCGTGTGTGGTCCGCTATATAAGTAAACACGATCCCATCCACCAACCCGTATTTACCAGGTGACATTCAGGGATTTCAGAAGATCAGATCAGAACGCCAAACAAGGCATCGAGTTCGTTTCGCAGCCAGGCGGACGCGTGTCTGTGAGAAGAGGGAGCTTGAAAATCTCCAATCGTATCAATTAAATTCAATTTGTTCTCTAGACTGAAGAAGTGTCACGGATCATCCCGCTGCCATGAAAGGAGCACGGCTTCTTCGCCAGATCAGCCTACTCGCTGTCCTTTGGTTGCTCAACTCCGAAGGCATCTCAAGATTTACCGAAGCCAAAACTTTGGTGAGTATACCATGTTTGTTCTGTGCAACTTAATATCGTTGTGTACGTTGAAGTTAAGAGTCGTTTGAAGTGAGTATGTCATAAAAACTCCGGGATGCATCGAAAAGATTACCCGGTATGTCTCTTTCGACAAGCAAAATCTTGGGAAGAAAGACCCGTACATACCCTCACACGCAACGAAATTAATTCTGACGGAATGGAGCTGTTCTTTTGCAAACGTGCCAAGTAGAGGACCTTTTGCGAGGTATTAGCACAGTTTAAATGGTTATCAAACGCAGAAGCTTGAGATTTACTGTACGTTATTGGGATTAGCTGGGTACATGTTCTGCTGTGCCGCCCGCCAGTTGGTTTTATCACATGTGTTCTGATTGGGAATTGAGATTCCATTGTTAAGAAGCACCTCTGCGATTCACTGCTAAAACGGCTTTGTACAAAACTGATCCATTGCAATATTGAACTCACGGTAGTCAAAAGATGTCTTTGCTATCTCCTCTTATTTATTTTTTAAAGAGAAAAAGATAAAAAACAAATAGGATGATCAGTTTTCGTGCTAATCGATGTGGGGTGATCAGAGTGGACTCCCTCGCAGCATTCAGAGAATGCCAAGCAGAAAATGGAAAATTAATGTACTTGACGTTTATTCTATAATCAAACCATTGACCGTCATCTTTTGAAAGGCAATAAGAGTCAGTTCCCCCTGCGATTTGACGGCAAGATTAGCGGTCTGCTGTCATACCTCGATGGCGGTAAGGTCGGATCATCTTTGAAAAGGGAATTTTTGGTGCGGTGAAAACCAAGGTAAGTCGGCATTTCATGTCCTCGAAGGATTTAAACTGCTCGGCCCAAAAGAAGGAAACGAAAGAACAATGGAAGTGCGTTGTTTATGAAGCCACTTGTGAAATCTCTGACGGCGTGAAAACGTTGGCATTGTTTTTCCTTTGCGGAGTCTTATTAGCGGAATTTTACTGCAATGATCGCAATTTCTCCTGGGTCTCAGCACATTGCGGCAGATGTCTCCAAAAATGGCATTTTAGTTCGGGGTAGGGAGTTTTTTAGCAACACATGTTGAACAAAACGAGGATTTTAGCGTCTAATAGAAACCATATGTCCTGATTGTGCTGGGGAATTACAAATCATTTCATCGATGGCCAATCAACAGGCTTGGTGCAAGGCCTCCTTACTTGGGGATTAAAGTGCGGATTCCTTGGATAAATTCTGACCTTAAAAGTTATTTTAATCTTTAATTTACAACCAAGACAACTCTCTGCAAGTGAGCATAGACTGCAGAGTTGTTTATAGTTAAAAGAGCTGCTTTAGTATTCGCTCATTCGAACACAAAGATTACAAGACGTGTTGCCACGCCATCTCTGGAACGTATCGAATGGCTCCTCTGCTGCTGCGCACGGAGATCTGGGCATTCGCCAATCCTCCCTTTCACATGCCTGATTATTTCCTTATCACTCTAAATAGTTCCCTTATTAAATCAGATATGGTTTGTTCGATTGTTTTCGCCTTTGATACCGCATCCGTTGTTCTTTCCTTGCGGAAGCAATGCGTTCCTTCAAAAGCGATTCAGGGCGAGTTTCGAGCCATTATTGAAGATCACTTTGAATATCCAGTTTACAACAAACCGACAAATTATTCGGAAGGAAACTGTAAAAAGGTAAATTGCTTAAGTACTCCCTTGAGGATCAATCCGTGGTTAGCATTTCTTAATCCTGCAAATTTTTTCCCATTACTTGACATTTAGCTCGTTTCGGACACGAGTCACAATAGGACACTAAAATTCGGCATCTCTTGGAGCAAAAGATCAAATGAAAGTATTTAAACGCTCATCCGGCTCTTGAAGAGTGGTAGTGGATTAAAGAAAAAAGATTCTTTAACCTCATCTTTGCTCCTTCCGACTGGTATGGCGTGTCAGTTCTACCACCCGGAGCGACATTGCTCAAACCGAGGTAAATTCGGTGACTGGATGAAGTGGACGAGTTAGCGGACTTCTCGCATAGGGTAGGCCGTCTTTGTTTTGTGCTACAAACTTTCAAACGCCATCTCTTAGAATTAAAGGCTTAACTGTCAATGGGTGCCTTATGGCAGACAACTGAAGTAAAAAATTGAAGCCTTCGGGAAAAATGATTCAACTCGTTATGAGCCCCAAAGATTAATCAGTCACATCCATTGGAGCCCATTTGAAAACGACTTTTTGTCGCAATGATTTATGGCGCGTTTCAAAACTTCATACCAAATCATGTAGACAAAACTTGCAATTTTCTCTGTCAGCACTGATTACGGAAAGCTTTGTGGGTAGTACTGAAATCTTTAGTTTGTTTAGATCCACGACTTCGGAGAGGCACGATCTTGGTGGGCCGTTTTATCTTCAGTAATTTCTTAGTTGTGTTTCTTTCCTACTCTACTCCAGGTCCACTACCCCGCTTATGGGTGATATCGAGAATTCTCACTTAATCGTTGACTTACGTGTCGCTGGTAGTGAACAGGCAGTGTCTGCCTTAAATCTGTGGATCATGGATGATTCCAGTGGGTGGGCAACAATCAGGGTTGGTCCGGCGGATTGTCTGCAACGTTTGGTGACGAATTATCAAATTCTTCGGATTAAACACCAAGAACTGCATAGCAGTTAGGGATGTGCATTGGCCGGCAAAACTTTTCCTTGCAAACATATAAAAACAATTCTTGAATATCTTCCATATTCTTCTTTGCTAAAAGTCGTTTCACTCAGGGAAATCGACAGATACCGCTCGACAGGTTTGGAAACAGAAACTCTGATCTTTAACCTTCTTCTTAGCTGGAAATGCATTTTTTGTGGGACGTTTTGGACCTTGTCGCCCCAGGGTGAAAATTAATATTGACATCTTTCCTGGGAGGTAAATAAGACCTTTTCGAATTTATACCCAGCAAAGACAATTCTATTGTAATGTCACTCACTGTCAATCTAAACACTGACGGATCGTGGTTGTGTGATCAATAACGATGACAGTGGATGTTAGAAACATTTTTAAACCACCATTTTCTCACTTGGAGCTGTAAACGGCCATGGGTAAACTTGTAACAAATCGTATACAAAATGAAACGTACGAGACGATTTCTTATTTTAGCACCACGAGCTTTGACCCAGTCTAATTCTGGAACGCCGTTTCGCTTCTTTTAATTCTACACAGATCGTCATATTCGCGTTGTTGAAATGTTTCCGAAACAGTGAGTCCTTTTTTCTGCTACTTTTCGATGACCAAAAATGGTAGAAGAATCAAAGAATCCCTGCTATTAGAAATGAAACAATAAACAGCAAGTAAGAGGTTTGTAAATCCCTAACAGCAGGCACCAATTCACGAGGATCTGTCCGGAATTCTTGTGCACGTAGAGTGTATAAAAACACGTCAAGGCTGTGATGACACGTCTCATTCAAGAGGCTAGTATTTCTGTTTCATCGTACTCCTTCCTGGGTTTTATTAAAATACAATCCTCTGATTAAATCTGCTAGAATATAGGATGCTAAACTCACTGTAAACAATCAAAGGATTTAGTTGGAGCAAATTCTGAAAACCTCTCATCCTTAACTGAGAATAGCCACCACAATAACTCGTCAACTATCACCCTTTTGCTTTTATGACAAAACACATAGGCTTTCTGCCCTTAGAGTTGGTGTAATATTGCCCATTTAAGGCGCATTATGTCACGTTTCTTTGCTCATTATCGCCATTACGATAGAAATGCGATACGCTGGTTTACCAAGGTTCATGCTTAAATAGCGGCACAGTTCTTTCCCTTTGTGCAGTTAAGTTCTTTTATTGTGGTTGTTGAATCGGACTAGAATATAGAGAAAACAGAGTAAGTTCTCGACAAATCCTTTTTCCTGGCATAGACTCTTACATGCGGTCAAAGGAATCACTTAACACTGAAATAAAATGCGAGAGAAACAGGACAATAAATAAACTTTGGTTAAAATGATAGACGAGATCACTCGCTAAAAGACTTAATCTTTCATTCCTGGCGTAGTACGTCCATTATTGAGTGAGCAGACAATTCGGTTTTTCTTCGTTCTCACCAATCTACGTAATTTACGCACTTACTGGCGGGTGAATAGACTATATTTGTCGCAGCAGGGTTAATCTCAGCTCGTAACACGTCAGTGCATAGCCAATCAAATGCTATAAATACGATAATCGCGATCCATTTATTTTTTACAAGAACATATGCGATATTGACGCGTACTGATGCCGTATGTTCATATATACCCATGAATATGTGTACATATTTCCCTGCGAGGACAGGAAATAACCACAGTGGGTCTCGTATGGGAACTTTTTGGCGATTTCCTGTTGTCTTCGTTTATCACCAAATCAACTTTAAAAAGGACAGATTATGCTGGCGTTTTAGCAAAACAGTATTTTGTTTTACCTACCTCAGGCCCTCGCTTTTTGGTTTATAACATAGGAAATCTAGTTCTGACCTGCTAATTCGTAATTCCTGTGCTTATCGCATTTACAATTACATAATACTGTTAGGAAGTATGGATACAACATTTCATGTAGGATTAACGCTAATCACATTTTGATAAGAACGTCTGTAACTGTTGTATTTGAAGGTCAAACAGATCACCAGCTTGTTTGGAGTATTTTTGTTGCGTTTTCAACTGTTTTCTTTGAGAATTAGATCAAAAGCCGGGTAGTGCCACTATAAAAAGTCCGAACACCCTGCAACACGCTATGCCCAAACTATGAAATCTACAACACAAGCACCACCAGGTTTTATCGGTGAACGTCACCCAAAGTGTTTTGCTTGTCCCGGAGGGACATGGTCACAGATGCATAGAATGACTAAAACTATGAAAGAACAATCGAAGTTTCCTATTGGCAATTTTTTCCGTACTCATGTGAATCCAGGCTTCTTAGTTAACTAAAAGGAATTGCTTGGGCAAAAACAACTCAGAAAAAAGGTGATTCCATAATAGCTGGTTCTCACTTCGTTGAGTTACTGAGTCCCTTCAAGGGTGCCTAAATTGGCAGTTATATTTAGACTGGGGAGCGGGACCACTACAATAACAACTTATTAGATAATACTGTTCAAAGCTTTGTCAAAAAGTTTTATCTCAACACCAACGCAATCTAAACAGGAAAAATAGTTCGGTGACGAAAATCCGGACAACTGGCGGAGAATGCCTCTCATAATTCTTCGGTCAAACATACCCAAACAAACTCTGGAAATAACTTGTAATTGTGCCCAGCACTGATGTTGCCCCCGCTGTTGACTTCATAGCTGAAACTGACTTTGGGAACATATATGCACTTGTGAAAATAACAGGCTTAGTGCCCTAGCGCTGGAAGAGGGTCAAAACCGCGTTATTTTCAAACAAAGAAAAATGCTTTTTGGAGCATCAAATCACCAAAATAAACAGACACACAAAACAAAAGCGCAAGAGGACAACATGCCACACGGCGCCAATACATTTTGCTTGTGGTGAAAGTAAACTGAGTGACCTATATACTCAGTCATAGCAATCGGTACAGACCATTACACCATCGGAGAATCGTAGTCTTGCCACCGCTGTTCGGATTGCGGGCGTAAGATTTCTCATTGCATAAGCATCGGTCTCTGATTTCGTCTGCACTGCAGTCAAAAGGAAGACAATACCTTTGCTCGCCTCTACTGTGAAAATTTATACAAACAAAAACACAGCTTGTCCCCCTCAAAACTGTTTTGAGTTGTGGTAAACCTGTGTTATATTGATTACACCTCGGAAGTGCGATCGTTCTCACAAACAGTTAGCTTATCAGACCGGTTAAAGCTGCACAACTGTAAAGGAATATCGAGAGTAATCTAGATGTTCAAGATTTTTTCCCCGTCATGGTAGAAAAAGAAGTATCCTGCCGTTGTGATCTGTGGGTGCGTTTGCGAGGCCAGTTTTTTGCGTGTTACATAACTCCAAAATAAAATGTGCACCATACTCATGTTGATAACTTACTGTACTCGAGATAAAACTATGATAGCTCTTCCGTTTGTAACAAATGATTAAAAGAAACATCAAAACATAAACGCTTTCTAAAGGATAGCTAACCCAACTAGCGAACAACCAAACATAAATGAGCTCCAAAATTTTCTTTATTGTCTGTACGTAACCAAAGTGTCGAGGAGGTTACAACGTCTTCAACCTGTCGATGGAACGATTTTATGAATCTATCATCTTTTTTATGTGCGGCAGCTGTTTATAGGTGCGCCCTTTGCAGTAAATGTAGCTTTGTTCACATGGCTCAAGGCGGGACCTAACCTGAACACCGTTTTTACGCCCCTTAACATGGATTTGACGTTAATATCTCGTTGGCGTTTCAAGCAATCCAAAATCCCTATGCTCATCGCACGAAGCTGTGTTGTGGGATATTTTGTGAAGTTTTTGGTTATTTTTGGGTAGATTTTGGAAGAGATAATTTTTCGCAAATTGAGTGGAAATACTGAAGATTTAATAAAGGTTTAAAATTGGAATTTGAAGTGGAAAATTAGTAGATGGACACTAAAACAGTTTCCCAGCTACCTGCTGAGTGCCCTTGTGGGGTGTCAACTAACTGGTAGTGTTTCATTTTTTTCTCATTTCAATCCCTTCTTCAAACTCCTTAAAAATTCACCTTAATGCTAACACTTGCAGCATAGTATACATGTAATTATCCTGAGGTGTAACCCTTCGATCTGTCTACCTTCTAGTGGCACTGTAGGAAAAACTGAAGTGTTTCTTACTTTAGAGACGGCTGCGAGTTAAAATGTAATGTGCATCATTGTATTGATATCTATTGAGTAGTACTTCCCTGTGGCGGTTTCTTACTACAATGGAACCTCGATTCAACGAGCTTTCATTTATACCGAAGTCCTGGATATAAGAAACGATATTCTTCAGCCTTACCTTTTAAAATGAATGGAAAAGGACCTCAATATAACGAACCCTCGACGCAACGAACCGGCAATTTCCCTAGTCCCTTGACACTTCGTTAAGTCGAGGTTCCACTGTAGTTGGTTCTACTTTTGAGTCTGTGGATGAAATCCTCGTGTGACCATACAAATGAAAGCCACTGAGCAGTACTTTCCTGTGGCGCTGTTTATTATGCTGTACAAGGTGGTTCTAACTTTTGAGTCTGTGGATGAAATTCTGAAGTATGACCATTCAAATGAAAGCTACTGAGCAGTATTTTCCTGTGGTGCTGTTTATCATGCTGTACAAGATGGTTCTAACTTTTGAGTCTGTGCATGAAATTCGTTTGAGTTCTTGCAAGAAATTATCTTTCAATTACATTAAGCTAGCTAACAAACAGTATGAGGTTTCTTTGGTGAGCTTTATCATCTGTTACAAGATGCCATGTACACAGAACTTCCTTGCGGCTGTGTTTAAGGAGGCTCGATACATTTTTTTTTTTGGGGCCTCGGGGTCTACCTGTTGAAATCAAAATTTCTTATAGAAGATAAGCATCAATTTCCTTGACACTACAACATCTTTTCGACATACGATCAAAGTTTATTTTCTCATTGGTTTCCAAGCAGCAGCTGTTACCATAGAGACGGTAACACATGGCAACTCAATTTGAAAAAGGTCAATTATCTCGACTTCATAACGAAACTTTAAGGGTGCTTACCATTTGCCAGAAAAATCCGGATGGAATGACCGTTGAATAATGGTAAGGGATTTTCCGAATTTACCGACGAACCGGATGAGATTGGAGTCATGCGCACTCACTCGTTCTGGCGCAAAAGGACCAGGAAACGGAACGGTTCGGTCAAATGGTAAGCGACTTTCCGAAATTCCGTTCCGAACGGGAAAAGAGGACTACCTCTGGAGGTTGTCCACAATTTCCGAAAAGATTTTCCGGAAAATTACCTTACCATTTGACTTCAAACCGAAATTTCCGGATTTTTCTGACAAATGGTAAGCACCCCAAGAGTGTAAACTACTCAAGTCTCTTAACTAAACTCTTAACTAAAGGTCAAATCAGAAAAGAATCGGTAAGAGCGTTTTCAGGTAAATTACAAATAAACTTTTAAAGGTTGGTTTTGCTCATTCCCACATTTTTCTTCAAGCTTTACAAGGAAATGTAAACCTTTTACACTTTTCTTCTATGTTCAAGGAATTATCGTGGTAGCAAAGTATTTTCAATTTACGTTGAGCCTCCTAGGTGGCTGTGATTGTAAGATATTTAAGTACGAGAACGGCTAAATTTATGCAAATTAGGAGCTTTGTGACTTGTCCTTGCTTTCAATATGTTAGAATAACAGCTATCTAGGAGGCTCAATTTGAATTAAAAATGTTTTTGATACCACGATAATTCCTTGGAGAGAGAAAGAAAAGTATAATATTTCCTTGTAAAGCTTGAAGAAAAATTCGGGAATGGAGAAAACTCACCCCAGCTAAGCGAGTTACCCACCCCGGCTGACCGGGCAACCCGCCTCGGTGAGGTACCCCACTTCACATGTGAACGCGATCAAGCAATGAAGAGAGACTGTATGGAGAGATTGGTAACCCCACCGAGTTGGGGTACCTCACCTTCCAGGGGTCTCCCACCTCCATGTGAACGGGCCCTTAGAGAACATTTCATGGTGCATTACTTCATTATTTTAAGGAGTGCAATCCAGAAGTCTAGTAAACATTTTAATTCCCCTTTTCCATTTATTTTCTTTGCAGTCTAAGGAGAGAGGAGAACAACTTAAAGACGGTGAGTTAATCCTGCGCACTAATCTGGGTTTACAATAACTACATTCACTGTTACACCCTCAGTGTATTGTTTCATTGCTAAGGAAGCGAAATTCGATCTGAAAACACTTTTGTTTTGCATTGGGCTAAGTTAGCAACAAATCTAATGATCTGCATACCAATTTAAGTACCCTCTTTTGTTTTTTTTAATCGTGGGACAGAAATAGGCGTATAATTTCTATAGGTATTCTGACCTTGGACGATTCGGAGCAAGTCTTACTGTAATCAAACGCCTTATTTATAGCAACACTTGTTCGTGTGGTCAAGCACCAAACAATCCGTGGAATCCGACGATATTTATTCATTTTACACGGCCGGCAACATTTGTTGCATAACAGTGTTCAGGCGACCGCCTACCATACTAACCGCGTCTAACGTCAAGTCATGCATACATGCTACCAGTTCTAACGTTTGTTAAGACAGGAAAGGTTGTTTGTTGGCCAAATGCTCGTCAACTCTCGAATCTTACGAAAAATTTGAGCAGGTTCAAATTCGATGAAGGCGTGCGAGAGTAGATGAGCCTCACCAAGAATGGAAGAGAATTTCATGCCAAACAAGAAAGAGAGTTTGAACTCTCAGCATCTCTCACTGTCGTTAAACCATTGCTCTGCCATACGTCAGAGGCTAGCCGATTACACACAGTACACTAGCTGCGAACAAAACATTTTTCCCATTCCAGTATGAAATGCGGCATATCGTTCTGAACAAACTTAAGGCACGACAAAGAGATGATTTTCCAAACTGACTGGCGGAAATTAGCGGAGAATGGGAAGACATTTAACATAAATCGGATAAACTAACAGGAAGTCCAAACAAATATAATATAATATAAGTCTATAATCTCTCTCACTTTCACTATTTTTGCCAAATCAGAAAACCTTTTTGCATCAGGCAACTCACTTTAAGACCGCGAATACTTTTGAAGCTCGAGAACCTTCCGCGCACCAGCATCATTTGTCACCTGCTTAGCTATGAGAAAATTCTTCCTGTGGTCATAAACCTTTTGCCCAAGGATGAGTAGAAGTCGAGAATACCTTCACGCGGCAGATTTTGGGCATTTTTGGATTATCATCTTGACCAAGTAAAATTCCGGTGTTAAATAATCTTCTAAACATTTGAAATCCGAAAGAAAAATACCACTTTCAATGAGAACAATTTAAGATATCCACATCTGAAGCGACATGCTAGAAAAAAATCCTTTTTCCTTTCCCTCATCCAAAACGTTTTTGGCCGTATCTTAATTTTGAGTTAAGTTACTTGGCATTGAAACTTCTTGTTCTTCTACAGCACGCAAAAACATGGGATTTCTTCCCACGCGATGGGTTCCTGATTATAGCTTGTAAATCGAAAGGGACTTCCTGGGCAAGAACAAAGGGCTCCACGACTTAAGCTAGCTCCGACCATAACGAGATTTGCCAGGCGACAAATGATATCGGATTTACAGTGATCTTTAATGATTTGGGGATTTTCTGAACAAAATTATCATTTGAAAAGCCAATTTGCCAAAGCTTTTCCGGCCGATCGAAAACAAAGGCATGCAGCTACAAATTGAATATGCAGTATGCGGCAATATGAGACCACAAAATGTTCAGTAAAAGCGAAACAATCGCATGAAGTTTATGGTGTTTGATTGCATGGATGCTTTTAAAGTTGCAGCAGTTGATTCGGAGTCTTGAGAGGTTCCACACCATTTGCTTACATTCGATCATAAATTCCACTCGTAGGGACTTCTCCAGTCATTACTCAACACCCTAAGGATAAGAGCATTAAGGAAGGGAAGGGATTATCGCTGTCCTGTGCCGCAACAGGGAAACCAAAACTTCGCATCATCTGGAAGAAAAATGGACGCAAATTCGTGCCTGACATTAACAGAATAAAAATCAGGTGGACGCCCCCTATTTCGAAGCTCAGGATCAAAGATGCGGTACCCCAAGACTCGGGCGATTACCACTGCGTGGCCAAGAATTCTCATGGACACATCGGCTCCAACAAAGCAAGAGTGGAAGTGGGAAGTGAGTATATACTAGTTATGCAATGCTTTCGAGTGGTATACCATGGAACATCCCACGATACTTTTATATTTTCTTTGTATACACACTGTCCTTTAGAGTAATTAAGCCTATCCAGTGCTTAAGATGCCACTCATCGTAGGATCTCCAGCCTTTGGAAAAAAAAAACAACAACAACATTTCGCGCACGAATACAGAGTTGCTTCCTTCAAACGCTGACATTATTTTGTTACATCTTAAATTTCAGGAAAAAAAGCTCCAAGAAATAACAGGTATGTCCACCTATTCTTCGATCATTTCCTATTACCGACTTTCACGCAATTCTATACTATTTCCATCTTTGGAATGCAAGGGACCACGCCCTCAACAAAATAGGAAAACGGAATTTTCGTTTCCGATCCTTCTGTCGTTGCAAAGTGACCCAGATACATTAAGTAATCGACCCTTACAGAGCTGATTAACAATTTAAAAAAAGGAGTTTTTTTTAGAAGGAACTAACAGTGCAACGAGCAGACCAAATATTGTGGCACCTCACCATCCCTTTCTTTATCGCATTTAAGTAACCGTTTTCGTTGCAAATGACTATGAATAAATGAAAATCATGTATTTGAACTGCGGATAAAAGAATGAATATGTCAGTGATCATCGCAGTTATGAACACTTCTTAAGCAGTAGTGAAAATAAAGCCTGAAAAAAATGCAGGCTTCTACGGGAATCGAACCTATGACCTCTGCGATACTGGTGCGGTGCTCTACCACACTGATAATGAAAAGAATGACGAAGACAATGATGATGGCAGTGATTACAAAATTATAATAACGATGGCCATAATTATGTAATTGTGTGAATGATCATCGCAGTTATGTGATTTTCGTACATTCATTCTCATATATAATTACGATGACGATGAGGACATTCACAAAGTATACGAAGTTGCAGGGTACATTTAATGGCCTATAGGGAGACGTTTCTTAATTTTCGCTTCTTTCGCGCTGTTACGGCAATCGTTTATCATAACAAGCGCTACTTGAATGCTTCTTTTAATTCAAAGCGTTTCCCTTGGTTGCAGTGGAACGTGTAAGCTGTACATTGGAGGCATTTGCTCCAGATACATCTCAAGCAATAGCAAAGTCTTCATCCCTCATAATAAATCGCAAAAACAGTCTGAACAAAGCATCGCCTTCGCTACCTCAATATTAAAAGATTATATGCACTCATCTTGCAAGACCTTTCTTGTGAAAGCGCTGTGCTACAATTTCTTCGCACCCTGTGTATCTGATAAAATTCCCAGACCGCGGCTATTTTGCAAAGACCAGTGCGAAGTCCTCCAAGCCAGTACATGTTCCAAAGAGTTCCGCCTACTGCGAAACAGGCTTGGAAGCTCAGCTGATGAAATTATTCCAGACTGCTCTGTCCTGTCCTTTGACGCTGGGAATTGTCTAGTTATTGGTGAGTGAATGGAAAAATAAATAAACAAATTAATTAATTAATTAATAATGATGATGATGATGATGATGATGATAACAAGTTTTTAGCCTAGTCTTTTTGTCACATTTTTTTTTTAAAGCTGAGCCATAACGCAAGAACTTGTTTGGGGGCCTAGAACGGGACAACTTTCGCCCACACCCAGTCAAATTAAAACGACAATTTCAACTTGAATTTGTCTCAAAAGGATGCAAATCCCAAGGACTATCTCTGTTGGTATGACGATGAAGGAATTCAGCATGCCCAATATTTTTTTCCGAAAACCGACTGGGATATGACATGACGTTACGGCCTGGCGCGTGTGCGGTCATACTTGTGTGGGCAAATTATAACAAAGGTGTGAGATAGCCCTTCGACAATTTGTAATGACGATTTCTTTGTTGTTTTCATCTTAAAGGAAATAAAAGTAGCACAGGAAGTGAGTGCCTGGAGGAAAACAGCGGTAAGTTAAGGGCGGATTAAATAGCAACAGTTTAGTTGCAATTTTCAAGAACAAGAGAAACTATTGTTAAAAGGTCTGGATACTGGGAGACATGTTATAATTTTGATAAAATACAATTTGTACTTTGTGTAATTTAAACTGAAGATGACAGAAGAACTGTCGAAACATGTTTTTTTTAAGAATCAAAACCGCAGTGTATTTTCTTAAAAGAGAAACTATCATTTTCTCTGCTATTTTGTCTTACTGCACTCGGCCACTTTGTACGATGTTCACATTTTGTCGTGGATGAACAGGCATAATTATCATAATTATGAGGCATGTGCCCTTCTAACCGATCATACCTTAAATTATCAAGTCAGGGTGGTCCACTTATTCACGAGACTGATCCCGAATTCTCGACTCGCTGAACCCTGTACACATCGTTCATAATGATCGTTAATAATCAACTGAACAGCGCCAAAGTTGGTAAGGTGACCATTTTTGAGATGCTTTTTCATGCAGTGGAAACAATTTTTTGCCAATCGATAAATTTTAAAACTTATTCCCAGGCCCTCACTCGTTTAGAACATGGCCAATTATCATAAAAATAAAAATAATTTGTCGTGCGCCATTGTTAAAGTGGTCTATAACTATATTTTTTCATCCGCTTCGTTATTTGTGTCTATCTTTAAAAAATCTCATTAATAATTCATGAAGGAAATACAAAAGAAATTAACTTTTAGTGAGTGTCTTTATTTCTGATAAAGACACGGCTAAATTTTACATCTACGTCCGATTTTCTAGCCCAAAATAACCCAAAATCTAAATTTTAGTTTAAGAATGGATAGATTTACAGTAAAGATTTTTAAGCCGTTCAATAAATTCGCAATTCGTGTTTCATCAAGTCCTAAAACAATCGGCTACGCCTCGTGTTTTAAACTTGTTAAAACACTCCTGCTTATTTATTAAACATTACATCAGAAGCCGAACTCACTAACACTAAGTCCTCTTCGCTCCAAGGAGGGGCATAAGGCCAACACCCCTGACTGTTGGTTTTTGTAAACAGATAACACTTTCATACACACATACTTAATTAAGTATTCCCGAGCGGGTTTTTCAATACTTACTTACAAGTAAGGCTTTGGGAAGAGAGTGAGATATGGTTAAGTTTGGGCCTAGTTTATTGGCCAAGCTCCCATGAGTATCCTGTAGCTCAGTGGTAGAGCATCCGAACCAGCAATCGGAAAGTCATCGGTTCGACTCCCGTCGGAAGAACTCGGAATTCTTTTATCGAGTTTGCGTGTGACAGTGTGTAATGAATCGCATGTCTCAAATAAGGCTTTTTTTGCAAGAAAGTACAGGGCTCAGTTGAAATACATGATGACTGGCAGTTCAGAGATACCTGACCAATCGATTGCTTCATGAACGCTAATTAATCATTTTCTACCTCTCACAGATGTAGGAGCAGCCAAGATCAAGCCGCTCAGTAAGAATTACTCCGTATGTAAGGGCATTGACACGAGTTCAAGCTTATCACTGACCAAAAAGCACAACAAGGTCAAAATATATAACAAGGAAATATTTCATCTCTTAAAAAATGTCAAGTC
>JAEMWC010000644.1:140000-150000 GCA_016490735.1 Pachyseris speciosa
GTATGCATATAAAGTGACTTGAAAACAGCGCGCAGAAGAGTCTGGACCGAGCATCTGAATCTGACTTCCGGTGCCACGTCACGTTCTTGGCGGGCTGCGCACGATATTCCGCCACATTTTTCTCCAAAGAAGCGCACATTCTGCGTATTCCAAGCAAAAAATATTCTGTTCTTTCCGTTCATTCTGCTATCAGGAGCAAAATAAACGGAATACAGTATTATTCGATCTGATCCATGCTCCGCAAAGCCAGGATTACTTCAAACTATCGAAAATGACGATCATTGCCGCGGAGAAGTATTCCCTTTAGTTTCTACGAGATATATCAAGGGAAAATTTCATTTCACCATTTCCTTTGCTTTGGGGGATTCAAGACACCTTATTCTTCCCCGAAATGTTTCATTTCAGGGTTACGTTACCAACCAACCAATCACAACAGAACAGTATTAGAGGAGAGACCGACCTCCAACTTGGATCAAATTGTCACGCAAACGCGTGACAATGGCAATATCGACTCGATCAAGGTACGTTACGAAACTGCTCTCTCCTCCGCAGAGGCTCAAGGAGGTGAATCCGCTGAGCGAGGTACACGCGGGCGTGAAAAGAAATGAGGGGGCGAGAGATTCTTGCGCCTGCACTCACCTTGCACAGCGGACACATCCTAACGCCTTGCCAATCGCAGCCGATCACCTTACCGATAACCGAACCTCTGCGGAGGAGAGAGACGAAACTGCACTTAATAGTTAAGGTCAGCGGTAAGGTGACAACAGATAATTATAATCACCTGTCGACCAATCAGTGATATTTCAAGAGTCTGCCTGCTTAGTGGCAGATATTGCCGCAATTTACCATAAAACGTGAATTTGTGATAAACTTTGTTGCCTCTTTCTCTCCATTCGCCGTTTTTAGTCGTGGATACGCGAAGCGTAGGAACGAGTATTGTTGGGGGTCAGATTATGCAAATTTGTTACTCACTCAGATGTAAACAAATCGATATGTCAACGGCAGACAAAATAGATATCGATTTTCCGAAATATTGCCGGAACACCTCTATCGGCTTTCCGAAGTATGTCTAAGGAGCAACAGTCTAACCGATGAACGGAATGAAAAAAGTAAAGTAAAATAACTTATTTCAGCTCGGATCGAACGAATAAACGGCAAAAGGAACGTTTGATCAAACAGCCAGACGGCGAAAGAAATTATAAACAATATTCCGTCACAAGCGCAGCTTCTCCTACGTTCATCCAATCTGTGGAAAAATTGGAGCCCTTCAACCTAAGATATTTTCCAAGTGTACACAGAAATTGATGACGGAAACTTTTGACATAAATATAGCTGCATTTGCGAAGCCATATTCAGCGTTGGAAATAATATTCTAACGAGTACAACGCAATCTAAAATCAAATTATTTTTTTGTGGCGCCATCGCGTCTACCCACAATGCAAACACAAGTTTGCTTTGGGAAATACTCTTCGTTTTTACTAAACGCGCCATTTTTCAGTAAAAGTTTTGAATGAAACTTTTTTATTTTAATATCCAAAAACATGGCATCAATGGTTATTTGAAAAAACGACGGTAAATGTTGCATTTCACACCGGCAGTAAAAAGGGTAATTTGCATATGTCAAATTTCGGTTGCGTTCGTTCGACAGCTTTGTTTAACAATTTCCTCGAAATACTGCAGTGTTTGGCTGGCTCCGTTTTGGCAAAATCGTCCTTTTGCCTGATATTTATCCGACCATACGGACAAGACAGAAGCCTGTTCAGCTTTCAAAAGGAGCACATTGTTTTATCTCCCACGATATCTCCCTGCCTCGATAATTCATTCAAACGTGAATATGTAAATATGCACCCCGAGGTTAAATTGCGTTAAGCTCATGAACAAAAAACAGCTGACCGTTTAAACACATTAAAAAATTGTTTAAACACTTTGCAAAAAGAGTTTTTACGCGTTTAAACTAGTTAAAACGCCGTTTTCTCGAGTCACCTTGGCTTAATCCCCCTTATCGAAAATAAGGTCACATATCCACGACTTCTGCACAGTTGTACTTTGATTGATTTTGTCCTCTTTTCCCGTACAGGAAGATTGTGTCACTGGGCATCTCTATTTGGGATTCTCGGACAAATCCGCTGACCACTTTTTCTACGGCACTCTCTCACCTGTCAGCTTACAGAAACTTCTAGAAATTTGCAACGTCAAGCACAAACTACCTGGTGCTATGGCAACCATAGCATTTCCTGAAGGGTTCCAGGTACGAACTATATATCACGGGGTAAGGTTGGGGCTGGGGCGGCCTTTATATGCCGTAAACTGTGACTAAAAATCGCCAAAAATTCGGCCACGGCTTTATTTCGAAGGAGTCTAATTTAGCTGCTCAAAGCATAAGACGATTTATAGTATGGCAAGTAATGCCTTTTCACTTCGTCGTCTGTAAAAGAAAGGGATTTTAAAATCTGCATATCCTCCTATCCTTGAATAATGAAGTAATTTTCTGTGCCTACCGTCCCTTTGCAGATTTCTATTGCCAGACGACCTCACGACCTACACGAACTAGGCGGACCTGTCCTAAAGCCTGGTTTCATTCTTAAGGGCAAGATGAGCGTGCTGGGAATTGAAACTACTAGTGCCATTTCCCTGTTGCCAAAGGAGGTTTGTATGCCCGGCAACTTGTTCTTTATACTCACTTCAACCGCGATGTGATACAGAGACCATGAAACTGTTTTTGCATGACGATATTTACGCCAAAAATCGTGTTCGCCAAAAAAAAAAAAAAAAAAAAGAGAAAAGAAAAAAAAATCATATAATAATAATGATGATGATGATGGTGATGACGATGACGATGTAACCTAGATGGATTCGACGAGAGGAAATGCCTATTTTATGTCTCAAGTCTATTGAATTCTGAAATCTGTTTGCCTTTGTATTCAGTTTCTTGTTGACGCGAAGGTCATGTCAGATGAGGCGCCCGCAACCCTTGATGACGTCACACCCTTGTCGCACGGTGGTGATAATAAGCACAGCCCCAGGCTTTTTCTCAAAGCACGAATGGACCCAGTTCCCTTTGTGAAGGTAAATAGAATTCCACATTTACCACCGCTTGTCCCAGTCATCAAACGCGAAAAATAATCGAAAAGTCCTTCCAAGATAAGGTTTTCAATTCGACAGCTCACAGATAATACTTGTTTCTTGTGTCTGTGAGTTTAGTAAAGGCTGGCGGGTTTTCACAAGCGACGGAGTCGGTGTCGGTGTCGGAGTTTAGATAATCAGAAGCGTGGAGCTAATGAAAATCAAAGCGATGGAGTCAGATTCCGTTATGACTCCGTCGCTTATGATCTAGTGAAAACTAGATTGTCGGAGTTGCAAGCACTATTTTGGTATCAAACTGTAGTCCGAGAGCGAGAGAACAAGCATTGTGATTGGTTGTTTCTTCCGCTTCTGCCTCCGACTCCGACAATTTAGTTTTCATTGGATCATAAGCGACGCAGTCATAAGCGGAATCGGAAGAAAATGGAAACGTTCTGATTCTTCCGACTCCGATTCCGTCGAGCTTTATGACTCCGCTTTAAACTACCCCGATTTTCGATTTTCATTTGGTCATCAGCGCTCTTACGACTCAGACTATTAAAACAGTTTTTAAGTGTTTTTAAAGCGAAGAATGTTTTCTGTTTGACTTCCGTGACTTCCGGAAAACAGATTTACATAATACAGCATTTTGCTAATGATCAGTTCCTGTGAATTGTGGGTAGATCCAGTCCTTTGTGGGGATAAACGGCCATTTTAGGACGTAATTTGAAATTGTAATTTTGACCGTTTGCCCCCACAAAGGACTGGATCTACCCAAAATTCACCAGGAACTGATCATTGGCAATATTTTAGTTCGTACCCAGATTCTCTCTTTCTTCGGAAGGGACAATTCCTGGGAACAAGATATACTCGTTCTTTTGTCATCTGACCTTTGACGTGCTTTCTGTTTCCCCTCAGGCACAAATCGATGGCTACGCTCGACTATTTGGGATATTCGAAGTTGTGCACATGCTCATTACCCGTGATTCTTTGCAAATATACCTCTCGACTGACGCCGACAAGTCTTTCAAAATCAATGTGCACATCAACACAAACTACAGCTCACAAACCAATGTGACACAGATCAGCGCCATGGTTGTCTTTGAGAACGGCTTATCGAAGGTAAGTGATAATAAAACTATTAAACCATCATATAAGATGCCGCATGGTTGGTAGGACCTGGTTTGCTTACAGTGAAAAGCTGATTTCACCATAAGACGGAGAAGTGAATTAAGTCTTAAGTTACTTACAAACTAAAAAGTAGACTTTTAAAAGAATGAAATTGAACACAGGATCTTGAAAACTTGAACTGAGCAAATTTATGAGAGCTGATGATGGCGTTTGAGATAAAAGCTTCCAGCTGCCATTGGGCTTCCTCGCTACATTTCAAGTATGAAACTGATTACAAATACACCATTTTGCTAATGATCAGTTCCTGATGAATTGTGGGTAGATCCAGTCCTTTGTGGGGGCAAACGGTCAAAATTACAATTTCAAATTACGTTCTGAAATGGCCGTTTGCCCCCACAAAGGGGATAATTCAGGCCCGTACAAGCCTGAATATTTTCAGGTTGTATTTTCACTACTGCTTAAGTAGTGTTCATAACTGCGATGATCATTCATATATTCATTAGTTATCTTAACATGATAGTGACCAACACGAAAGCTTTGGTTTTGCTTTTTTCTTTCTAATTTCCTTGCATTATCCTCTAAAAAGTGTAAGATAAACTCGACCTTGACTTTTTATCTTTCTTCCTTTGTTCAGTTGACACGTATGGCTTCAAAGCAAGTGGTTGCCATGCTGGAAAAACAAATGTCTAAAGTGAAAAGAGAAAAAGGAGAAGTTCAGCGCCTGAGAAGGGAATGTGTGAAGACGATCAAACGTGATTGCTCCAGCTGCACGGAAAGCAAAGTCTGTGGTAGCTCTCTTGCCAGCTGTGTCACTGATATGGGGCTTAAAACGCCAACTAACGCCTCCGAAAGGAAATATGGCCTAAAGCGAGCCAACGCTACACCTATCGACATTTGTCAGCAGTTTGTCATGAATCGTTGCCTTGGGAACGAGACTGCTTGCTCTAATGTTTGCAGATTCATTAGCTCGAAAGCAAACAAGACATGCGCAGCCTACGAAGCCGCTGCCATGTCCCAGAGAAAACTGGAGCAAGGTTTACGATGGGTAAAGCAAGCGGAACAGTCCATGTTTAGCGACCCTTTTCAGATCCACGCGATTTCGTTCCAAACCAATGTCACTTCTAAGGATCTTGGGCAGCTCTACATGGATACTTCGCTAGAAGTGACGATTCTTGGACAGAAGCAAAACCTGGAGGGACTGCGTATGGAGTTCAACGAATTTGTGAAGCTGGCTTCCCAGATTGCAAGGTACGCGTGGGACTGGTACCAAACGACACAGCCGCAGTCTAAGCCAAAACCTCGTCACCACGACAACAGACCCAGGTCTCCGTCGTGAGCCAGTTGGAGTTACAATGTAAATGCGTGAAACAATATCAATAACACTGGGAAAAGACAATACGGCTTAGTAAGAAGCCAGCGTTAAACGATCTATAGATGTACATTGAATTGTTTTGTTAAATCGGGTTGCTATTCAGAATATATTTCCCTTTTATTTTCCGTTACAGTAGTGACTCGCATCTAAAAATTGGGTGGGAAAATTGTAGCCACAAAGTACTGGATTTATTTTAACCGCCGCCAATCAGGTTCCAATTTGTATTGTCCAAGCAAAGCACAGCAATGAAACTCCCAGAGGTGGTCATGCCATCACGATAAAATACCCGGCAACTAGGGCTAAGGAATTTGTTATCCTCGTTCCGTTTTTCGAATAAAGAGAGAGACGTTTCGCTCTTGTTGGCAAATCGCCTTTTAGTTGATGAAGATGGAACATCACTAATAACAAGGAAACTGACGCCGCAAATTTTTTTTTACCTTTACTCCCTGCCCTCCAATCCCCCCCCCCCCGCCCCCCACCACTAAACAGAAACGTTAGTGTTGTTTCTCTTTTGTAATGTCCTTGTTGCCATGACTGCGCATGTACAGTTTTGACTTTTTCCCATGGACCCATTCTCTCCATAATAGTGTGTAACCTTATAAGAATGTTTGTTATTCCTCAAAAGCTTTATCGGATTGGTTTCATTTAAAACAATATTTTCCCACTAGCTTAAAAGTAAACAGAAATTACGCATTAAAGGTTGAAGCTGAACCTTACGGAGGAAAAATGATTAGACACCTACCTACTTTGCATAACTAGAAATAGCAAAATTATAGCTCTCATTCTTTTTTTATGTATGGAGGTAAGACTCTTACAGCGCACTGCTAAATGTCACTGTATTTAAATACAAACAAACTGAATTTCCAAAGGGAAGATTGTACGTAGAAACTACGGAATGTGTTGAAACAGTTTGCATTGTTTGACAATAAAGTTGCAGCAAAGATCATCGAGTGTAGCAGCAATACAGAATAGCAACCTAACGGCGAGGTTTTTGAGGCTTCATTTAGATGAATACTGCAGTGGTAATAATAATAATAATAATAATCAGGGCTTGAAAAAACGGCCGGTCAACTGACAATGTCCGGTCAAATCCTCAGATGGCCGGACAATTTGTCCGGTCGTTTACGCCTGTAAGGAAAAAGATTAGTTTCAAGTCAAAATATTTAAAGTTTCAATATTATTGGCGTTCGTGAACAAAGATGGGAAAAAGACAGATACTTAACTACCTGACCAAGAGCTTTTAATAAATGATTCGTAACAGTCGTAAAATTTCCGCTGAGGTTGTACATTTTCCCTTTCGTAAACCCTTTCCAGAGCCTCTGGGTGTTCTCTTGTTATACCGTATTTCCTAAAATAAGCACCCGCAAGCTTATTTAAAATTTCGGCCTATTTTTGAAAGGGACTTACGGAAAATACTAATTATACGGTTCTCCTACATGCACTGATCAACGCCGGTGTAGTTGAAGCTTAAAAGATTGCAAATGAAGTGACAATGGAAACAGGTCTTCCTTGTATCCCATTTTTTTTTTAATTTGATAATGGGGGCGCTTATTTGCTATTTTGGCCGAGGGGGGGGGATGGGGGGCGCTTATTTGCTATTTTGGCCGAGGGGGTGGGCGCTTACTCGGGAGTGGGCACTTACTCGAGAAAATACTGAAGTCCAAACTGGGTTTCAGTGAGATGATGGCCTCTAACGTCTAAAAGAACTCTTCCATTATTGTATTTTTAAAGTTCAATGACGCATCGTAGGGAAAGAGCTTCCCTGTTTGCGGAAATGTATAAATTGGATTTACGGACCATAACACGTTTCTTTGCAAGGTAATGTTTTCCTGAAGGAGTATAGACTTGAAAACTTGAAATTGACGAAAAGTAACGAACGTACAACTGAAGCAATAGTTGTGCGCAGAAATGTAATACTGATTTTGCCGAACGCTGTGGCTGTACCGTGCATTCCACTTTTCCTGCATTGAGGTTGACACTCATGTCAAATAAATGACGCTTTGAAAATTTACTTGTTTCATATTTAAGCATTTTGTGAAGTGGGGTGGGGGTTATAGCGATAAGACGTAGTAGATGTTTGTCTGGCCAAAAATGGGTTCTGTCCGAGCAAAAATAGGTTTGACCGGACAATTTGACCGGCGCCTGCCGGGAAGCCCTGATAATAATAATAATCAAATGAAGAATGATCCTCGCAGTTGTGAACGCAATTTATGCAATTGCGAAAAGAAGCCCGAAAAAAATCAGGACTTCAACGGGGTTTGAACCCGTGACCTCGCGACTACCGGTGCGATGCTCTAACCAACTGAGCTATGAAGCCACTGACGTTGGGAGCAGGTCAATTCTGAGTTCAAATGTTCCCGTGAAAGAAATGAGTGTGAATGATATATGAAATGAACCATATATGAACTGCGGAAATGAAATCAAATGAAGAATGATCCTCGCAGTTGTGAACGCAATATGATTCATTTCATATTTCACTCACAATAATAATAATAATAATAATAATAATAATAATAATAACAATAACAATAATAACAATAACAATAATAATAATAATAATAATAATAATAATAATAATAATAATAATAATAATAATAAAAGACGAGCCGATAATGAAAGAATCTCTAATGAAAACCCTGCTCACCACCAGTCGCTAGAACCGGAAAAACCACACTGCAGGGAAACATGTGAAATGAAAACCCAGATACTGCAGAAATGGGAAGTTATAAAGAATCTGCTGCCACTACCAAAGATCAAGATTGATCACCGAGCCACAACCCTACTCAAGCATTCAAATGAGGCCATAGCTGAGATTAAACAAGAGATCGCCACTCCTCTCAATCTGGATCAAATTAACCAACTTATATACGCAACTGCGACAACCATCACAGAAACACTAGGAAAAAGACCGCTTAAACACCGAGAAAGAAAGAAACAACCATATTGGAAGGACAAAATACGAAAGGAAATCAACGAACTAAGAAAAGACCTCTCCATCCTTAGTGAAGTTGAGAAAGGTGCGCAGATCAAACATTGGAAAAAGGAAAAACTAGAACGAAAGCTAAAGATCAAGAACAAAGAAGATATACAGATCGCTAAAGAAATACTCAAACAGAAGATCCAGGCTAAGGCGCAAAGGCTCAGGCGATTTGAAAAAAGAAGTGCCTTCTTCAGACAGAATAAAATCTTCAAAGAAAATGCAAAGACCTTCTATCGTGAGCTAGGGAAGAAAACAATTGAGGTGAATGAGCCCCCAGCTATTGAGGAGGTTGAGGAATTCTGGAAAAACATCTGGGAGAAAGACAAAGCTCACAATGAGAATGCAGCCTGGATCCAGAAACAGGCAGATGGTTTTAAGGACCTGGAAGGCCAAAATTGGGAAGATATCACCCTTGACGAAACTACTACGGCCATCAAGAAATCAAGCAACTGGAAATCCCCTGGAATAGATGGAATTACCAACTTCTGGATAAAAAGTCTACATGCTCTCCATGAAGATCTTGGTAAGGGATACAACGAAGCCGTAAAAAATCCACGCAACTGCCCTACATGGCTAACTGAGGGAATTACCTACCTACTGCCCAAGTCGGAAGACACTAAGAAACCCAAAAACTACCGGCCCATCACCTGCTTACCAACAATGTTTAAGATCTTGACATCCATCTTGGCAGAAAGAACATATACTTTCCTTGAACACAACCACTTATTACCAGATGAACAGAAAGGCTGTAGACGTGGAAGCTATGGTTGTAAAGACCAACTACTTATTAATAGAATGGTGCTTGAAGACGCCAAATCTAAAAAGAAAAACCTCTCAACAGCATGGATCGATTACAAAAAAGCATTTGATAGCGTCCCTCACTCGTGGATTGTGAAGACCCTAGAAATGTACAAAGTGTGCCCAACTACCATATGGTTCATCTCTGAAAGTATGAAAACGTGGAAAACAACCTTGCACCTAAACCATTCCAGCGGATCCATGACATCCAGGCCAATCCAAATCAAGAGCGGCATCTTCCAGGGAGATTCCCTACACCCCTGTTATTTTGCATTGCACTTGTTCCTCTCAGCACAATGCTAAACGAGAGTACGTATGGATATGAAATCCTGGATAACAAAGTAAACCATCTGTTTTATATGGACGACTTGAAAGCCTTTGCCAAAAACGACGACCAACAAACAGGTCTCCTTACCACTGTAAGAACCTTCAGTGATGACATCGGAATGGAGATGGGTCTAGAGAAATGTGCAAAAGCTTGAAAACACCAGAAATCTAGATCTAGACACTTCCACCACCATAAAAGAGCTAGAGCAAGAAGGAACATACAAGTACCTTGGAGTAAATGAGGGAGATGGCATTCAGCACGCAGCCATGAAAGAGAAGATCCGGAAAGAATATTATAGAAGAACCAGATTGGTATTAAAAAGTGAACTTAA
>JAEMWC010000644.1:155000-165000 GCA_016490735.1 Pachyseris speciosa
TTTTGGGATGTCCCAGTTTATGCGGAACACACCATTGTCAAGGCTAACAGAGTGGACGCTCGATTTGTGGACCACAAGAATAAGAAGGTGTGGGCTGTAGAGATGTCCTGTCCGTGGATGGAGCATCGGGAAAAGAAGTCCGAGGAGAAGACGACTTCTCTCAACATAGTGAGAACTTTCAAAGCCATGGTCTCTTGACTTTCCATAAGGGAATGGCATACGTGCTCAGTACAGTTATAGTATCGGATAACTTTAGATTACTTATTAGATTTTTATCTTTTATTGTATATTTTTTAAATCAGGTTTCTTTTAATAGTTCCTTCAGAATGCATAGGTTACGCTGTGCGCCCTATGTTTTACCATTTTAGCATCCATACGTTTGTCAACTGCCATAATAATCACGATATTTACCCAGGAAGCTCAACTCACCGAAGTGGTTTTCAGTGAGGTTCTGCATCAAGATCGAATTGGAATTTGCCGGAAATGTTGATTTTTGAGGAGAGGGGAAAACCGGAGTACCCGGAGGAAAACCTTTCAGAGAAGAGTAGAGAACCAACAAACTCAACCCACATACGACACAGAGTCCGAGCCACATTGGTGGAAGGCGAGTGGCCTAACCACTACACCAACCTTGCAACCCCACGTTTAAGCGAACTGAGCGACTTACATTTAAAGGAGCACTGTCACCGGTATTTTTGCTGTTTTTGGTTCAATTCTGCCAAAATTACTGCCTTTTACCTGTTATCATGCAAAAAATGCTCCTACAGAATCAGCAAGATGAATTCCAATGAAATTTTAGCAGGAAGAGCTAACCATAATAATTTTTTTGCTGATTTTTCAAGGCATAGCTTGAAATTTTGAAAAAACTGCAAGAAGTTTATGGTGTCAATGCAGTACTACAGTCTTTGGCAACAAAACTAGACCATTATTTTAAGGTTTCCACTGATGCATTGGCAGTTTTAAGCTTTTTTAAGTGATGGTACAATAGCGTGACACTGCCCCTTTAATGATAATGTATTTATATACCGCATATACCGTAAAAGCTCTATTAACCCTCCAGGGGGCTTATTTAATTTCAGGTCTCATTAACGGGGGGCTTATTAGAGAGGGGGGCTTAATAGAAAGGGGGAGGGGCTTATTTCAAATCTTAAACAGGTCATTTTCGTCTTAAAATAGTTTTTGTACAAAATTCAAACAACCACAATGAACCGGCTTTAGTATTTAATTTAGAGCAGCAAACAGTATAATGTATTTGAGTGTATATTTGTTTAAAAACAAACCAACTGGGCAGCATGAAGTGGACTTCCAAACGGGGTCTTATTAGAGAGGGTGTTAATATAGACGGGGGGGTCTTAATAGAGCTTTTACGGTATCACATAGTTTCATGGCGGCTTACAATTCCTCTATGGAGTGAGATCGGACGTCAGCATGAAAACGCACCACTGGCAGCCGCTATCAAGAGTCCATATTTGATCTCACCCACCCAACCCTCGTATGAATGTGAAAGACATGGGAGATAGAGATAGACCACCATCTCGTGGACTACGTCCCCTTAGTACTCTTTTCCACATTTTTCCGTTCATAAATAATACAAGACGAGAAAACACAGGAAACCACTACTTTGCAGGAGGTTTGGATACCCAAAAATCACCAAAAATTTCACAAAATATCCCATAACATAGCTTCGTGAAATAAGCATAGGGATTTTGGATTGCTTGAAACGCGAACGAGTTATTAACATTAAATCCATGTTAATCGACGAAACAACGGTGTTCAGGTGTTAAGGAGGCAATTTTGAAGCTCGAGTTTGCTACTGTTTTGGCTTTTGATGCAAGTCGACTCGAGTCGTGTTGAATGAATAATCCTTTAAAGAGGGCGCGAAATAGCGTACATTTATGCAGAATTTCTGGAGGCCTTCCAGTGACAGATTGCGCCGCGCGCTCGATATTCCCTCTTTATGTCTTTTTAACAGTGAATCCTCTCTCCGTTTCTCTCGTTAGAGTCTGATTACTGCCTAAAATCGAGTCGTTTGTCAGTGAAGAATGCGTCACATCAAGTGAAAATTGAACTTCAACTTTATTCAAGTATCGTTTACTTTGATATAATAAAATTATCACTTCAGTAAAATACGGTGACTTGCTTTTACGAATAGAAACCGTCCTGGTCAAGCGAGAATCGAGAGAGATTTTGATCGGATTTTTAAGATCATCCCTAGTTGTGCTAAGTTTGTTGTGAAACCAGTTTCGAAAAACTTCGACCCAGGAATAAGAAACAAGATTCTCCCACATAGACGTCAACATAACAACGATGAAACGCATAGGAGAATTCATACACTCACCGAAAGATTTACAGAACCAACACGACAGGCAGAAAAGGGTGTCTGAGGTACTTAAGAGATTTTCCGGTGAATACAGTGTGATTGGAGAATGCCTGCACAAACGATGAAATACTCTGAGGAATAAAGAATTTCGCACGCAGTTCACTTGCCTCTTTAGCGGCCATATTGAATTTGACGTACTTCCTCTGTTCAGGGTAACTGTCCAAATCAAAAACTTGAAGTGCTCTCACTGTACCACCACAGATGTCCCAGGAAAATAGGAAACCTGTGCACTGCAATGCAGGCCTGCAAAGAAAAACGTAAAAATATTACAATGCAATAATTACAGTGAGTTAGCGAAATTCACTTTGAATGATCATCAGAGCAGAGATCTCAAACACAAACAAGGGTTTCTGGTAAGAAAATGATGGAATGAATTTTTTTTTGGTTTAATAAAAACAAAAGGCATCATGCCACAATAAATTAGCTGGTTGTGTCAACAAGGAATTTTTAAGGTACATTGGTCAGTAATATACATTGGTTAGAAACAAATTAAGTACCTTGCCCGAATACTGATACATCCCAAAACAAAGAACTTACAGTGTAGGTGTGGGAGGCACCAAGTATAGCCCAGCTCTCCCCAGTTAATTTAAATGGGGGGATTTATAGGACAGAAAATAATCTGAATCATGCACATGATTTATTTTACTTTGCAAGATAAATTTAACTGACCAGTGTTGCTCTAAATAAAAATCTGAAGACAAAAGTTTCAAATTATCAAATCTCAAGTCTGATCCACTGTAATGAACATACACTGTACAGCTGTAGATGGCCAATCTTTAACGAGAATTGCACCATACAACAAACATGTGTACACACCTTGGACTGACAGGCAAACCACAGGATGCAGATCTCTGCCTTGTGCGAGAGTACACAAGAATTCTGGCCATAATGATAGCAACACCAGTGTCTGGACACACACTCACAATCTGCACATCATAGTCCTTCAATGACTTGTAGCTGTCCCTGAGTTCTTCATGTGTTTGAATTAACTCACTGATACACTGTTCTAAGTCAAGCGTCATTTGATGAACAGCGAGTATCTGTCCACGCAGCTTTCCATTGTTGAGATTTTCCCTCAGTGACTGTTTTGATGCTCTGTTTGGGTTGCTTTTGTTGACCTTTCCAATTTGCTTCAGAGTTCTGCCGTGGCAGGTTTTAACTGTGATTGGCAGAGATCCATCAAACATGTCAAAATCATCTGACAGTTCATAGAAGCTTTCATCACTTGTTTCTCCATATACCTTGAGAACCGATGACGTTAAGTTACTGTTACTCAACATAGGTACATCTCCATTAAATTCACAGGAACTGTGAAGTGTATGAAGTACTTTTTCATGGTATTCTGTGTTACAGTCACAATCACTGCTTGTATTATTACTGTTGCAGTCTACAACTCTCAAATCAGATTTCAAAGGGTCCTCATTAGAAACAGATATACGTACTGTGTTGTTGTGAAGCAAGCTTGAGGAACTCTCAGCTGCTGTGCTATGTGTTGACTGTAACACAACCTTCTCAGTTTCATTGTGGTTTTGAAATCTACATGTGTCGTCAGAACTATCAACATTTTGAACTGAATTACACACACATAGGTCCTTAATAACCGTATCAAAACCATCAGCCTTCTCTGTCTCAACATATTTTTGTTCTTTATCACACTTCTTTCTTTGGTTACCAAGACAACCAGGCTGGTTTACACCTCTGTCAGAAGTGGCATGTTGGTGGTTTTCATTGACAGTTTCTTGACATGCAGAAAGACGCTGATTCCGTTCTTCCCCAACCTGATATGAATAAACCTGATCACCATGGATTCTCTTCAGCTCATTGACAAAGCCAGCAACTACCTTCTGTCGATCAAGGTGGTTGCTTTCAATACAAGCATGTTCTACAGTGCCATCTGAGCTTGAATCTTTTCTGGAATCAGTTTTAGATCGGGACAAGTGACATGTTTCACTTTTCCCACTACATGCATGACCTATACCAGCATTTCCAGCTGACTGTCCATCAACAACTTTTGAACACTGACATCGCATGCTGGTTCTGTCAACTTCTTTGGAGCTCATCTCACTTGGCAAGAACACTGTTGACTGGTTGCCTACTCGAGAAACATTTAAATGCGACCTCTCAAGGTATTCTGCCCACTTGCCACTATGACTATCAATAGTCAAGATCCTTAAGGCCATCAGAAAGTCTCCACTGTTGAAGAGAATAGTGTCCTCCATTCTTAAACATGTCGAGGGGTTCAACAAAGGAAATGGTGGCAGAAGGTCATATTTAAAATGCACCACAAAAGAGTGTCCCATACAGTTCCCTGATATTTCTCCAAGGGGTGTGTGTTGACACTCTGGACATGGGCGTGGTGAGGGTGCAGCACATACTGTGACATAACACTGGTGACTTTGGTCATCTTTCACACAGCGTCTAAAGTGATGATAACAAAGAAAATTGTGTAAGCTTCAAAATGAAGGAAAAAAATTTCCATCCTTAGCTATTGTACTATTTCAAACATGATGGCAATTAACTATACATAACCCTACTGGTCAAACTCAAGGTAAGCGTTAGGCCTGGTGAATATGACTGTTGTAGATCAACATGATTTTAACCTAGGTCAAAATGAAACTCCTTTGTCTCCTAACCCTAGCTTTGGCACAAAATGTAAATGCTGGGCACCCTGGATTTCAAAGGTTCAGAGTTTTGGGCTCCCAAAATTAATTTGGGTTAGAAAAAAAGTGAAATTCCTTTCTATTCTTACCCTAATTATTCATGAAACATGAATAATAATTAGGGTTAGGAGACAACAGAATTTTCATTTTGACCCTTAAAATCATTTGACCTACAACAGACACTTCCAATAAGAGGACAACAAGGACCCAATGAGAATAACTCCCCAGGTGGAAATCTTATTAAGATCTTATTAAGTTTCTTAAAGAGATCTTATCTTACTTCTTAGTTACAATTCTTATAAGAAACTTACATCATGATAAACAAAACATTAAAACATAAATGTTAATTAATCGTTCAGATTCTGAAATGCTGCGTAGTGCAATGCAACACAGTTACAAAACAATTATACCTCAATATAGCTAACATTATGATTGTTTGTCCCCAAATTCATTATAACAGACTTTCAATAATAATAACAAGCCCTTGATATAATGGACAAATTTCCCCAGTCCCTTGGCACTTTGTTAAATCAAGGTTCCACTGTATTAAAAAATAAACAGTTAAAATGGATTGAATAAAATGGCCTCTAAGACACATACACAAAGACAAACTTCAAGTTCTAAACAGTGCAACAGTGTAACTGAAGGTACATACATTTCACCATAGACCACAAACTTTGATTGATCCTGGCTTTCTGCAACCATTAGATGTAGGTCTTGGTGTATCTCTTCTTTCTCAAACAGTCGTACTGTAAACACCTTAACAAACAATAAAAGGGATCAAGTAAATGAATATGAATATAAGATTAGAAGATCATAGACTTGTTACATGCAGGCTTACTGTACATGCAGAGGACACTCTGAAATACACTGTATCACCCAAATGCCTTGTGTTCCCTACCCCAAATCCCTGTTGGAAAAAACAAGAGTGGCGCTAGCGTGTCAACTGTGAGGTGGGGCTGGGTCTACACTACAAATGTATACTGCAAAATGACAACCACTGAATACAAACCTCACGTAAAGGTCTGTGCAGATTAAACTCCCACCAGTGAAGTGAATAAGCATAACAGGGCAGTGGACTGCTGTCGTCATTATCAATTTGAAGACAATAAGATATCAGGTATCTGCCATTCTTGGTAAAGCCAAGAATAACGTGCCTGTGAGAATGAATAATGTGAAAATCATATATGTGAACTGTGGATTAAAGAATGAATAATTATGTGAATGATCATTGCAGTTATGACCAACAAAAAGACCAGCTCCCAGCTGGCTTGTTAACTCAGTTGGTAGAGCACTGCACTGGTATAATTCGCAGAGATCATGGGTTCGACTCCCGTACAAGTCTGGACTCATTTTTTTGGCTCTACCTCGGTGTAAAAACCTGTGAAACTCATCAATGACGTAAAAAAAAAAAGCAAAAAAAAAAAAAACATTCTAAACAATGACGTACAGCAAAACAATACCTCATAAAACATAGAAAACCTCGCCAGGTTTTTACACCGAGGTAAACCCATTTTTTTCAGGCTTTATGTTCATAACTGACCCATAACTGCAATGATCATTCACACAAATCAATAACATGCCTGCAACAAAATGAATTTAAAAATAAAGCAAGAAATAAAGCAAAGAAATATAACATAACAGATGTACCAAAAGTCTCATTCACACTGCGTAGAGTGGAAGTCAATCTTTCGTGTGTTATGCAACCATTTGCACTCTTTTATTTATATTGTTCCCTGGGGATGCTATCACCGTAAATATTCATTCACAACATGCAACAAAAGGCAACAACACACAAAAGCTTAGCCTCTACTTGTACTTGTCCTGTACATGTACAATGTAAACCAGTCTTTTACCCTTTCCTCAGGACACCATTTTTGTCTAATATGCTTTCCAGCGGAAGGCAAAATCGCTGCGGATACTTCTTGAAGAAGCGTTCTCTGTTAGCGCGCAAATACGGCTGCAACGTCCCTCTTGTCTATCAAAGGATAAAATGTCGTTAATAATGATGAGAATGGAAGGGGTAATCACCCCAAAAAGCGAAAACGTACTTCTCTGAGAGCAAGCTTTGTCACTACACTGTCTTTCATATTCCTGTGTTGTTTTAAAAATATCCCGCGTTTTGCGTATTGAGCCCGCGAATTGAACAAGAGTATTTCAAAATATCATGCGCGATCATACGCGAATACCCGAATCCGCTGATCATCTTGTTCCTCCACTCTTTTCCTCTCTTTCAAAAAAATCTTCTGAGAATTCTGAGATATTTAAACTTTATCGTGATATTCAATGGCTCCTCCCTCGGTTGAGTCGAAAGAAGATGATTTGTATGAGAGAATAGAAAGTTTTGTTTCCTATCTCAAGCAAAGGTGAGTATGACTGGGCTGTAACCAATGTAATTAGATTAGTTTTCGGGTACGGTTTGTACGCGTATTTTGCACCACATGGCGCGAATTTTAAGCTACAAACACTAATAAACAAGTATCTCAACACTACTATGTCCACAATCTCTATAAACAAGACTGAAACAAGTTGTTTGGTACAATGAATTTTTCCAGCTTCACATTTCTACTCAAGGTTCCCCAAGCTCGATCGTTCATTTAAACGGATTCAACTTTCGTTCTTTTCAACCCCTTTCACACACACACACTTACCAAATGGTCATTTTGGATTGATGCTTGCGCACCCTAAGGAGAATCTAACCCACACCCACCCCCTCCCCCACCCCCGCAATCCTCACAGAATGTCTTGTTTCCCAGAACCTGACCAATCATTTTTTTTTTGTAATTAACAAATGAAAACGTTGTTTGTTTCTCTACCTTGCATGTAACTTATCAGATAATATATTTTTTATTATTGATGTTTTAGTCAACTTCATGGGTCATGTGACATAGCTACGCAGACACTGCAACTTTTGAGAAGAATTGTCTCACAAACACGCTGGAGTACAGCAGGGTAATTGGATTAACGTAGTGCTTAATTTTACAGTAATACCACATAACTCCAACTGTTAAACCAGTAATTGCTCATGGATTAAAGAGTTAAACACTGGGGTGTGAGTTTATTGCCAATTCATGCCTTTGTCAAGTATTCATTTGTCTGCTGGGGCATGACCATGATATTTCTAATATAATTATTTTGGGTGAACTTGAGCTAGTAAATAACTCTATGAATATTTCATGGCGTCATTGGTGGATAAATTATCACTTCAGTTGTTATAATGATCATAACTGTACTGAGCTCTTATCCAATTGCAAGTGGCTTCTAAAAGATACTGCCCGCATGAGAATCACACCCATAACTTCCTAAACTATTTATAGACATATTTCATTGTCTGAAGATTAATTATGCTAGTGAACTTGTTACAGCTTTGATTATATTGGCGTGAACACCTAAAATATGTCTGGAATGTTTATTGTGTTGTAACCAATCACAGGCGAGATCTTTACACCACAGAAACCACAAACAACGAACGGTTTCCTAACTGTCACGGAACAAATTATTTTCGTTTTGTTTTAACATTCAGTCTCTTTACAAGTAAACAATTGCTTTTCCTCCCTATTTGTTTACAGTGTGTGCTATAATAGCGAAGAATACAGGTTTGAACGATTTTGAAATAAATTACAAAGCCGAAGTGCCGGGCCGACGCACGCGACGGTTTGGCATGCGAATTTTCAAACTTTTTATAACGATCGAAATCGGTTGTTTAATACGCCTGATCGCAAGTTACAATGTTGCAAGGTAAGCCGCTAGAATTTTCTGATTCCCATCGCTTCACGGCTATTGCAGCAAGCGTTAACACTTTTTTGTTAGGTCAGGGAGATTTACTATTTTGGTAATTTATTATTTCTTTTGTTTGGTAGCTAATAATAAAGTTGAAATTCGAGAGTTGTTCGTGTCGATGTTTTCGTTTCTGATAGCATAATCCTTGCTAATATTTTTTTGTAGAACAAGGGGATTGGATTTATGTGCGCTAACGATTGAACCTTCGAACTACAGTGCCGGCAGAAGTTCCTTGATTGCAAGATTGCAAACTGGAAAACCACCGACCAAATTCAACATCTATGGAATGATTGACACATCGCGCAAAGTAAACAGCCCAATTTTCGGTATTCCTTCCAAAATATAATTTTGCTTTTTCTCTGAAGGCATTTATGCATTTGATATCAGGGGGATTACATGCTATAGGAAACTAGTTATGAGGGGATTTAGCCAAGAAGATTTTAAGTCCCCTTTGGATGCGATTATTAGCACATTTTGCGCGCAAAAGAAAAAAAAAAACATCTTATCTCCGATCGCAGTTCTTCTTACCAAAAGAATCTCCGTAAATGTCCGTAAACTCGCATGTTACAACCCAACGGCTTTATATTGTTGAATGCATACCTGAAAATTTATTTTTCTAAGAAGAATACACGATTGTTCATTTTTTATTGTCTTCATGTAATGTGTCGTTACAAGGAAAGCCGGTCGTCGTCCCGTCGCGTTGGCCTCTAAATTTTTCTTTCTAAAATCGAACGATGTGCTGAATGCGGTCCTCAGCACTGATCTTGGGGAGCAGTGGTGTTTTAAATTCCTAATAAGACAGCTTGTATCCTAAAACATGTTAAACAAAACGAAAATAATTTGTTCCGTGACCAATAGGAAACCGTTCGTTGCCTGTGGTTTCTGTGGTTTGAAGATCTCGCCTGTGATTGGTTACAACACAATTAACATTCCAGACATATTTTAGGTGTTCATGGCAATATAATCACCGCTGTAAACAGTTCTTAATTTTATTGTCGGCACCACCAGTGCACCTCTGTTGGACTACAAAGTTTGGGGGCGAACTTGCTGTCAAAGGCTGAACTGCTCAAAGTTTGGTGCCTTCAAAGGTGTATTGCAGGTTATTTTAATGATATGATATTGATAATGCCATTAATGCCTTTAAATTATTAAGACTTTACTCTTGCAGTGCCCAGTGGCC
>JAEMWC010000644.1:170000-202500 GCA_016490735.1 Pachyseris speciosa
ACCGCCAGATGTTAGCGAAATAGCCATCTACCAAAGGTCAAATTAGTTTCAAAATGCACTATTTCTACCACATACACTTTCTTTGGATGCAATAGTGTTCATACGTGTCAAAATAATGCCAAACTAACATTTTCTCTGATGAAGAATGGCGCGCTTTTCTTTCCATGGCAGTGAAGAAATTGAGAAACATAATCGTTTCGGGTCAATAGTTTCGTCAAAACCACTCAAGCCGAACTTGTTGATGACAAAAAGACAGGAGACCGAAGTCATGATAACCCATAGCCTGTTTTGCTCAGTTTTTCCATGAGAAAAGACAAGACATTTTAACAACAATCACAGAAAACACTGCCATCAGTGTTCAGAGAGCCGCAGGCGTTGGCTATAACTCTCATTTACGAAAATCGTTTTTGTTTGCGAATGCCTGCTAGCATGTCACTCGATCGGTTGATGCGGGGTATCGGTAAATTTTACCCGCATCAACATTCACGAGGTGATTTAGCGCCAATGTTTTTCGGGTAAGCTACAATTCAATTGGTGATTGCGTTGCTATCAATTGCTGCCGAGAATCGCGGTCGCGAGAAAATTCACAAAATTGGCTTCGAGCACCGTAAGCCCTCACAGTTGGCCACTAATCTAAAAGAATTGTCTCGGATCATAACAAATGTGCTCGTGAAACGATGTATTCATTTTAGAGTATCAAGCCAACGGAACTACATGTAGTACAAAGAAAACAGATATTCGGTTATGGGCTCTCAAACTCCAAAATGCCGCATTCTAGGATCGGATGTGGCGCTCACGAAATAAACGTGACACATTTCAATCTCATTGTGAAGGTACACCAACGTTAACTGCACGTGCACGCGAGAGAAATGATTTGCTTTCAGGTGTTGTTACGCGTGCACTTTATTTCACTGTTATAAAATGCTTACTCCGAGGCTGGTTAACAGAAAGTAATACATGTTGAACTGGGCAGTTCGGCTCATAACATTATTACTGTGTTGTTGTTTCAAAAATGTTGCGATTCAATCGAGCTCAGGGAAAGTGTAATAATATTTACCCGCGCGCAGTCAAGTCATTCATGAGGTGGCTTATTTTGCTTGTTCTTTGTGCGTAAAGAACCAACTGCAATAACGTTGTGAAATGCTCAGTTACGCAGTGAACATTGTTAATGGTTCATTCTTGCACGTTAATTTTGTCTATTTTAATTGATCTGTAATGTCACTCTTGAGCGGTAAAGTTTACCCATGATTTTCAGTGTTTGGCGCCAATTAACTAATTAGTTTACAGTTTATCCCGATCGAATACATTTTTTTATTCCAAACACATTGGTTCGACGACTTCATGTTGAATTTATTTTCTCTAGGCCAATGACACGCTGTTCACGTCAAGCAATTGCAAAAATTCGGTAAAGTTAGTTTGCACCATGATTTTAAATGTAATTATACAGGAAATGCTTGGCGCGAAACGAAGGTTATATTCCCGCGAAATACGCTGAAGGCTTGCAAAAGACCAAACAACATAAAATACCGTATGCCTATTACAAAGGAAAGCTATTACACTATCAGTTAACTAGCGAGTAAAATGATCAGTTTGGCAATAACAACAGTCATAGTTTCTTACCCTGTGAATTCAATTTAACTTCCACAGTCATCTGGAGCCGTCATCTTCCTCCGCTTTTGTCATCTCGTGTTGAGGAAAACTTTGCTCTTGGGCAGTTTAACGCACTCTACACACGCATCCGGATACATGTGCCCAGCTACAGATATATATTGAAACAAAATTGCTACGAATGCAGTTTTACGGTCTTGCTCACGATTGTGTTGCGAATTAAAATTCTTCAGATTTGTCCCTCAGCGTTAGCGAACACAACTTGATGCGTCCTACAAACTTCCAACTCTTGCGTTATTTTATTGACCTAACAACGGCGTCATTGATAACGTGACAGACTTCACGATCTCAAATGTCACTGCTAAGTGGTAAAGTTTACCCAGATTATTCCTGTTTGGCGCTAAAAGTTGGATATTTTAGCCCGTCTACAAGTTCCGCGATATGGATTTTCATTTCTCCCTGACAGAGTGTTTCGCCCTAACTGGTCCGTTTCATTGTGAGTTGACACAGGGCGAGGCTTTCACTTCACGTAAACATCCACGTGAGATAGATGGTTTACAAACTGAGTTTTATATATTTTAGAGTTTATAATTGTTGTCAGGGCTGCTTGAGAGCAAACACACCTGCTAGTATGAAATGAAATTGGATTTAAAAGTCCATTTTCTTCATTTTTCAGCGTCTTGAACTATATGAAAGATATAAATTTGTCATTCAAATCATCTTCAGTTGTTGCTGCTCATTCCTTCGTCGGGTCGGGTAAATACCATAATTAAGATAAACACTAGCGTTATAACCCTACTAATACTGTTACTGTTTTATATGTAAATATGAATATATATTTTACAATGATTCGGCAAATATTCCATTAAGAATAAATGTAAATATGAAAACTTGGAACGTAGGACGTACATACATACATACACACCTTTATTGAGACTTCCTTCCAGGGCTTTTCAGTCACAATGAGCTAACTTATTACAATTAACTAGATGATACAAGAAAAAGTAATTTTAACTAGTGGACCAATTATAAGTATTAAAATAATAAAGGAAGTCTGATACTTCCTTCATGTCTTTGGGTAGTTTGTCCCAGCAAGTAGCCCCTCTCGAAAGATCGCTGTCCAGACTTTAATCTGCATCTATGTAGATTCAGGTCAGGTGTATTTCTGTCGTCATGAGCTTGTCTATGTGTGAATTTTGACGAAGGTAATTTGGTGCTTGACCATTTAGGCACTTATGGACCATTACAGAATCATTTAAAAGTAGTTTATCAGCAATGGGTAGCCATCTGAGTGACTTCAATCACCCAGAAATGTGATCCTACTTCCGGAGACCAAGAACTATCCTGCAGGCAAAGTTCTGAACTAATTACAATTTTTAACGTTTGTTTTAGAGGTGTTAATCCACACGGTGGAACAATAAAACAATTTACTAAAAACAAAAGCATTAATTAGTAAAAGTAGCAGTTGGCAATACTCGTTTCCTGTACTAGTCAGACTGCGATTACGTCAGCTTACTATCACTATACTCATCTCAGTCCAGTCTATCATTGTGGCATACCTGGTCAACATCCTCGTGGGTGTTGCCAACCATGAAGAAAGGCATGTATATCTGGGACGAATATGCTATTTTATCACACTCTTCCAAATGCCACTATTCACTACTCAGCTAGCACATCACCAGAATAGTAGCTGGTTTTACACACATTGAATTTCGCTCAGTATTTTACCACTCTTACCTCTTTAAAAATTTTCTTTTCAATCAAGTACGCTGCAAATCCCATGATATACTTATTCTTGTTCTTCCTATAACGACGCGATTACCTTGGGTACTTTGAAGCGCTGTTTATAGGGTACTGTAGTCATGAATGTGTCACGGTATCTATATAATTCAAATCACTGGGGAAACAGTATGGAACATAACCAACCGAGATCAGTTCAATGGCAGTGGGGCCGTTTCAGTAGTCGTGGGTGCTTTCGTCAAGTAGTCAACATTTTCCCGTTAGTACTGAGTAAGATGCTCGTCATTTCAAACGACCCAAGCCAATTTTTCCACCTGGACCTTAATCAACTTGAGTATTTTTACTTCTACTCATTTTATGCTTGGCATTTTCAAGAGACTTTTGTACGCTAAGTTTGACTAAAGAGGTTTCCCTAACAAACCAATTTTAGCAGAGCATACTAAAGAAGCAGCTACTTCTAGAATTCCTGTTCTTTTTCTACGATCAGATTATAAATTATAAACAGCAAACGCTTTTTTCTTCCATCAAAAGAGGAGCAAGTTGGAGAAAGTGGGTTCGTATTCGCCGAATTACTATTTGCCTGTTATGTTGCAGCTGTTGTTCTTTTCCTTTTTTAACACATTATGTTGACGTTTACTTCTACTTTTCGATTCAATAGCTTCAGCTATCAAGGTACCAAAAGCTTTTGTTCGCGGGACAATTTGATAGGCGTGGTCACTGGAGGCTTGGGGTGAGAACCATATTATGATTGATACCAAAAGCACCATCGCATACACTGTTTACATTTGAAGCTATAAATTTACGTTTAAATCCGTCATCGTGGTTTTCTGTTTTTGTTTTTTCTTTGTGTCTTTGTTGTTGTATTTCATTGTGTCTTAGAATACAGTCGACCTTATTTCCGGACTTATGCTTTGTGTCTTTCTTCTTTGTTTTGGAACAGGTGGTAGTTGGTGTCACAAACAAGATCGCTTGTGGATCCACTTCAAGGCAACGTCTAAGACCCAGATTTTTTTTAAACAATCAAATTAGTGGTAGTAAATAGCAAGAATGCAAGTTTTCCTTCATTATCCAACGCCACACGGCATTGTCAGTCGAATAACGCTGGAAACTGAAGTGTGCTCAAAACAAACTTCAATTAGGTTCTCAGTCCTAATTATTACTTACTAAACGGTACCAGATAGTTTCGATAGTTTCGTTTGCCATTTGTTGTCTTTCAGAGCATTTCTTTGTGTGAGGGAAGACCTTGGGAAATAGGACTGGAGAATAGTAACTATATCGCACCCGACTCAGACAGACCTCATCAGTTGTGGTGTTTACGTTCTTAAGGTTAGTGTTGCGTCAGACGATAGAATGGTGCCAATATTTTTATTTATGAACTGTTTTGTATAAAAAAACGAAAGACTATACACATTTTATTAGATTGCTGACTGCATAGCCAGTGAAACTGAGATGGCACTGATTTCACGAGGTAGGGAGTAATTTTGGAAAGTTATTTTGCCTTTCGTATTCTCCACTGTTTCAACGAGGGTAAAGGGTTTTTTTTATTGATTTCAGGCTTAAAGGTGTGAATTTCCTTTAAAAGAAAACTTCCGTAACTTTCTACATTCGAGTGTCCTGCAACTAAAAGGTCACCGCACGCTTTCCAACTGAAGCTGTAGTAATTTGGCCAGATGCATGCATTCCCTGAAATTTGAATTCGTTTGTATGGTGCTACTTTTGCTGGCAGTGGAACCAGTTTTGGTTATCACGGGTGGTCAGATGGGGCTGACGGCACCCTCGGCTAGAATAGCTAAACTTTGAGATGGTACCTTCTGGGTTAACCCCAAACTTTAAACTCCAAATAAAGCTGATTATTTGGTAGTTTGGTTGTAACTTTCCACTCAACATTTTAATTCCTTTCTTAGGATGATATAGATAAATTCTGACATCACATCGCTCACACCGTCATGGATGGATGATGGTCGCAGCTGCCAGTGAAGTACCAGTGATGATACCTTCTGGGTTAACCCCAAACTTTAACAAAAGGGAACTGTTTCGATGTACACATGTATATAATTATGTTCACTAGCTTTGATCCTGATTACCAGTCGGTTAAACCTACCTTTAGTTTTTCGTTCACTTGTTTTAATATAGCCAATCAGTATACTGGACGTGAAAGAAGTAAATGAGCAAGTGTTTTCCACTGTATCTGTAATAACGGGAAATAATGTAAATGTAAATGAGTGTGTGAGACCAATGTTCTAAAAATTGCATTACCCTTCTGTGAGGCTAGAGAGTTGCCAAAATTGGTACAGGATTACAAAATATCTATGCCACGATATGAAATTCCATTACTGTAGTTAACAGTGCTAAGCCAGATTACCATATGTTACTATTTGTTAATTTATCGTTCTGTGTAGGGTAATCAACAGATCAAACAGCCACGCGTATTCATTCCTGGGGACTAACTAACGGCCCGTTTATATGGTCTCGGATACCCTAAACAACCCACAGGGAGAAGAGGAGTCCTATTTGGCCGTTTTTTCCAGGCGTGGCAGGCGCTAGAAAGGCAAAGGGAAGGAGGCAAACGGGCGCAAGCGCGAATTGAGGGGAGCGCCACAAATGATAAATCCGAAGTTATTACAGTATGCGGCTTTCGTCCGTTGACAGCTACAGCAACGTAACACGATCGTTTGTAAGCGGTTTGATTACGCGTGGTGATTCAAATCAACAAGATCATGATCGATCCGCGCTGCAGTTGTACGGTGCATTTAACTGGAAATACGGTCAAACAGGACTCCTCTGCTCCCTATGGACAGCCCTCCTATCCTAGACAACTTTATCGAGCGTTTATATGAGAATTGCCTGACAGAGACAAAGTTGACCCTTCTTTAGCTTAAAGGAAGAAGGCTAAATGTGGACCTTTGTACAGCACTTTGTCATTTTGTTTGTTTGAATATCGGCAATATTCATTGAAAATTTCATTCGTTCGTTAATTTTTTGCCTCACTACTTGTTTTTATAAAACAAATGCGAAGCCAGGAAGCGGGAGCCAGTGAAATAAATTTGTTGTTAGCGTGTCACGTAACTCCGAATAGTTTTCCCATTTGAGTTTCTTCCCCGCTTTATCCGATCACTGTGGGTAATGCTGACTTTAAAAATTTAATTGCTTGAAATAAATTTGTGTTTTTAAACCCAAAAATTGGACCGAAACACAACTGCTTTTGGCATATCCGCGTATTTAATTTTCAGCCGTCTCATCCCAGATAGGCGAGCCAAAGTTGTCCCGCTTGCCAGGGTTACCCTACCTTCCGAGGCGAGACAACTCACCTCCTTGAATTGTCTCGCGTATCCGAGTTGTCTCGTCCACCGCATGTAAACGGTTGGTAGAACTGGGGTATAGAACTCGCAGGGTAACTCGGGGAGAGGGTTGTCTCGGGTACCCGAGACCATATAAACAGGCCCTGACAGTTGTGTTTGCTCTCAAGCAGCCCTGACAAAAATAATCCACCACTTCAAATATGCATAACTCAGTTTGTATCTCATGGATGTTTACACATAAGTGAAAGCTTTGCCCAGTAGCAAAACTCAGAATGAAACGGACCAGCAAGGCCGAAACAATCTTTCAGGGAGAAATGCTAACTCAACAGTAAATGACATTAGTGAAAATGTAAAGCTTGTGGGATGTGGCTGGAGTAACAAGGATACCTCACCGGTTCAACCAATACATTTGGTAATGAGTACTTTGGCGCCAAAGAAGAACAATCCGGGTAAACTTTACCACCTGAGATCGTGAAGTCGGTCACGTTAGTAATGACACTATTGTTTGATCGATAAAATAACGCAAGAGTAGCAAAGCCGGAGTTTCCCATTTGTCTGACGGATACATGTACGTATATTGTGTTCACAAACGGTAAGTGATAACTGGAGAATTTTAATTCGCAACACAATTGCGAGCAAAACCGTCCATCTGCATTCGCAGCAATTTTGCTGCAATACATATAAGTGGGCACATGTATCCGGATGCGTCTGTAGAGTGCTGAAGTGCTCAAGAGATGACAAAAGCGGAGGAAGATGACGGCTCCAGATGACTGTGGAAGTTAAATTGAATTCACTGGGTAAGCAACAATGACTGTTGTTATTGCCAAACTGATCATTTTACTCCCTAGTTAACTGAAAGTGTAATAGCTTTCCTTTGTAATAGGCATATTTTATATTGATTTGGCCTTTTGCAAGCCTTCAGCGTATTTCGCGGGAATGTGACCTTCGTTTCGCGCCAAGCATTTTCATAGGGGCTCTTTTGTGTTAGAGATTACATTTTAAAATTACGGTGCAAACCTTATTTACCGAATTTTTGCAATTACTTGACGTGAACAGGGTGTCATTGTGGTCTAGAGAAAATAAATTCAACATGAAACTATTGAACCAATGCGTTTGAAACAACCGACAGATAATTGGCGCCAAACACTGAAAATCATGGGTAAACTTTACCGCTCAAGAGTGACATTACAGATCAATTTTTAAAAATAGACAAAATTAACGTGCAAGAATGAACCATTAACAATGTTCACTGCGTAACTGAGCATTTCACAACGTTATTGCAGTTGGTTCTTTACGCACAAAGAACAAGCAAAATAAGCCACCTCATGAATGACTTGACTGCGCGCGGGTAAATATTATTACACTTTCCCTGAGCTCGATTGAATCGCAACATTTTTGAAACAACAACACAGTAATAATGTTATGAGCCGAACTGCCCAGTTCAACATGTATTACTTTCTGTTAACCAGCCTCGGAGTAAGCATTTTATAACAGTGAAATAAAGTGCACGCGTAACAACACCTGAAAGCAAATCATTTCTCTCGCGTGCACGTGCAGTTAACGTTGGTGTACCTTCACAATGAGATTGAAATGTGTCACGTTTATTTCGTGAGCGCCACATCCGATCCTAGAATGCGGCATTTTGGAGTTTGAGAGCCCATAACCGAATATCTGTTTTCTTTGTACTACATGTAGTTCCGTTGGCTTGATACTCTAAAATGAATACATCGTTTCACGAGCACATTTGTTATGATCCGAGACAATTCTTTTAGATTAGTGGCCAACTGTGAGGGCTTACGGTGCTCGAAGCCAATTTTGTGAATTTTCTCGCGACCGCGATTCTCGACAGCAATTGATAGCAACGCAATCACCAATTGAATTGTAGCTTACCCGAAAAACATTGGCGCTAAATCACCTCGTGAATGTTGATGCGGGTAAAATTTACTGATACCCCGCATCAACCGATCGAGTGACATGCTAGCAGGCATTCGCAAACAAAAACGATTTTCGTAAATGAGAGTTATAGCCAACGCCTGCGGCTCTCTGAACACTGATGGCAGTGTTTTCTGTGATTGTTGTTAAAATGTCTTGTCTTTTCTCATGGAAAAACTGAGCAAAACAGGCTATGGGTTATCATGACTTCGGTCTCCTGTCTTTTCGTCATCAACAAGTTCGGCTTGAGTGGTTTTTACGATAAAACTATTGACCCGAAACGATTATGTGTCTCAATTTCTTCACTGCCATGGAACAAAAAGCGCGCCATTCTTCATCAGAGAAAATGTTAGTCTGGCGTTATTTTTACACGTATGAACACTATTGCATCCAAAGAAAGTGTATGTGGTAGAAATAGTGCATTTTAAAACTAATTTGACCTTCGAGAGATGGCTATTTCGCTAACATCTGGCGGTAAAATTTACCGTCGTCGGGTAAACTTTACCCTGTTGGAAGGATGTGAAAATACTACACTCTGATTGGTCAATCGTGGTAAAGTTTACCCTCGCGGGGTAAACTTTTTTTGTCCGTATTGTTTTTGACTGATACGTAATGTTTTCAAAGAGTGTTAACAGCTTTTAAAATTGTGAGTAGTTGGTGCCATTTAGCAAGGCATACTTCTAGTGTTACATCCGCGAGTGGTAAAATGATTTCATTTTTGCCTTGTATATATATTTATGACAAATATTTACGTACTGATAGTTTGACAACAAATTTACTTATTACATATTAATTTGCTTTCAAGAACGCTGCAAGGAAACGTAAATTCAGTGTGATTGTTGCTGAAGGAGCTCCGTTTTACAAGGTTTGTTGAATTGCCATTATTTTGAGGTGGGTTGTGTTATTTTTTTCCCGATAGTACTATCGATTTGGTATTTAGTGAAAAAAGCTGTCAAAAGATTGAATTGAATTTGAACTGGAACACAACTTTGCAAATGTCAGAGGCTGTGGCTTGTAAATCTGTTTTCAAGCAAGGCCCTGTGAATAACTGAGGCCTTTCAAGGGGTAGAATTCAATTCTCAATTCAGTTCAATTCTTTATTTATTCACACTATAAAGGGCATTTAAATACAATTTATAAGGTATTTAAAGAAATGGCAATAATACAGCATTAAGAAGGAGTGTTAAGCCGTTAAGGACGTGGCTCCGAAAACAGACGACAATCCTCTCCCAAATAACCGACAACCAACGGAAATTGGCTGAAAATGCGCGACAGTTTACGACAAAGACAATTCACTTTTAATTCCGGCCTTTTTTTTTGGGACAGTGACATTCTCTCTAAACAATATTTTACATTTAAACACCTCCCTGTAACAACTGATTATACAAGCTTTCTCTTCTTTTTGTAATGTCAGTATATAACTACATGTACAGTATGCTTATAAATAATTATTATTACATACTGGTACATTGAAATCCCTGTCTTCTTACAGGGTCAAGATCTTGCTAAGAGTTTAGCGCAAGATGGAATCGAAACAACACTCATTACAGACTCGGCAGTGTTTGCAATCATGTCAAGAGTAAACAAGGTGACATTTCAGGTTCTGTTTTGTAGTTTCTATTTCGACTCTAGGTAAAAGTGTGAGGCATAATCTTGTGCAGATACCAATTTCGATACCAATTTGTATCAGACTATGCACTGTACATAATAATAATAATAATAATAATAATAATAATAATAATTAATATTTCTAATAGGCACAAATTAACATGTGAATATGATCAAATGCGCCTACATAGCTTTGGTCAGATTCTAATATTTGCTTGTCTTTGTTTCTTCTTTGTCTTCAGGTTATTATTGGGACACACGCTGTGATGGCAGATGGAGGGTGAGTCACTACTAAAGCAAACCGACAGTAGTACCAAGTTTAAAGTCAGGCAGGCAGGCAGGCAGGCAGGCAGGCAGGCAGGCAGTCAGTCAGTCAGTCAGTCAGTCCGTCAGTTAGTCAGTCAAAACTTTCAAACAAAACATGGAAAGAGAAAATTAATCATCACTTCGTTTAAGTGTTAAAGCATTTGGCACTGCAGTGCTAATTGGGAAAACCATAAATAAGAGAAAGTATTGCAGCATTACAGATTAAGATAATGTTAAGTTGTACGAGGTTGTACGGTTGACTATTTGAATAGCGTCACCAAGTGGCTGAACGCGTAGTCAGAGTGCACTGTAAAAAAATCAAGTGGTCGGAGAGGAGGAATGAAACCTGGAACCTCGTATTTCTTTGTGGGGAGGAGGTGAAATACAAGTCCCCTAAAAACGACTGCATGGGAGGCTATGTTCTGTGCGGCGTGAGCACTTTTTTACTCAGAAGAAGGTTTGACGTCACATCTGAGCCTTTCTTGTTCTTGGTTCTTTGTCCTTGTAGGTTGCGGTCCATTGTTGGTTCTCACGCTCTCGCCCTTGCTGCAAAACATCACTCAGTACCGGTAAGTTTGGTACTTTCGCCCTATGTGACCGGTTAATTCGCCCAAAGTAATTACTCTGACCAATCACAACAGGCGCAGACAGGGCATTGATCCAATCAGAATACGAAGCAATTACATGTAGCCGGCGCCAGGCGCCAGAAAATACGCGCGTTGGTTTTGGTTTTGCTTGTCACTGGTTGAAAAAGTGGTGCGAGTTTTGCTCTCCAATCACAGAGCAAGGTTAAGTAAAACCACAGCAAACAAGAATTCCTTTCTACACTCAACGTGAAAACCGCTCTGTCCACAGTGGATAGTAGACTGGCATTATTAGTTAAGCCATGAGATAGAGCGCTTTTCAATTGAGTGTCGTAAAACCAAAACAATTACTCTGACAAATCACGACAGAGGCACACATTGCAATGAGCCAATAAGAATTCGAAGCAATTGGATGTAGCCGGCGCAAAGCGCGGGAAAATTCGCCCGTGGAAGTCACGATTGGTTTTGGTTTTGCTTCTTATTGGTTGAGAAAGTGGCGCGAGTTTTGCTGGCCAATCACAGAGTGAGAGAAATGCAAAACCAAAGCAAACAAGAATTAATTACTTTCGATGCTTAATTGAAAAGTGCTAGAAAGAAAAACGTTGGAAAAGTACAAATGGACCATGAAACATTGCTGAACACCAATAGGCACCTTTTTTCTGACAGAAATTTTGCAGATAAACGTTTGCTGCATGTTATTGTCACGCATAGGATAAACAATATTGATGTCCTCTCGATCTTCATCCTCGTTCTTTTCAGCAATATACAGTATACTCTTTTACTGTAGATGGATTGTTTGCTCATACATTTTGTAAGCAGTATCGTTTAAAATAATTGCCACGGATTAGTTTATGTTTGTATGTAGCTCGTATGTGGTCTTGCCAGAAAAGGGCTTCATTGGTCCAACGAGTTCGGCATAAACTGCAAATACATCTACATGTACATGTAAAAGAGGAAGCAATGCAACTGCCTCCTTTGATTTCAACAGCGAGAAAAGTTCCGTTTTAGCCTGGCGAAGACACCTTACTTGAACGTGGTCCACTAATGACAGTTTTGTGTTCCATAGTTGATTGTGTGTGCCGCTATGTATAAACTGACGCCTCAGTATATTGTGGCTTACGATCAGGTAAAGGATTTGGGATGTACACTCTGGATGTGTTATGTTTGATGGTTTAGACAACTGTTATTATGTTTTAACTTTGGATGTCTTCATATCAACTGAGGATACAAATGCTATATTCCTCGTTGTTCATGCTACAGGTAGTATCTTTATCGTCTTTGGGACGAATGACTGGAATCCCTTGCATAGTTAAAGAATTGTTTACAATAACGTTGTTGAGCAAACAAATGATCGGTAAATTACCCTTTTCAGTTGTTATGGGAGATTTGGACGATCATATGAAACTTGTGGTTTACAACGCCCAAAATTTCCCAATATAAAAGCAGAAGAGTCGTTAGAAAAACGCGCAAAAGAAAAGGGCTGGAAATTCGAAGTACGTGCAATGTGTTAGTGATACAGAGTTTTGATGTGCTTGATTTTGTTTTGTATTCCAGGATAGTTGTAACAAGTTTGTTGTCCCACACGACGTTATGAAGTTTTCAGAAGGTAGGATTTGAGATTTTTGCCATCGTGTGTTGTTTAACATATACGAAGGAACGGAGAGGTGGAGGGACGGTAATATTTTAGTCTAGTTTTAAGTTATTATTCATATATTTTTTTATCATTTTTTGCATACATGTAGCTTACACACAATTACAGCTTACAAGTTATCATTGACATATTAATAAAGGTTTTATTCTATTTTTTTTTGTAGCTTGAAAAAAAAATTCAAAACAATTTATTTCTCTTGTAGGAAGCATACTGTCTAAAATAGATGTCCATAATCCTGTCTTCGACTACATTCCTCCAGATTTAGTAAATCTTTGTATTTCAAACATGTGAGTATTACTTTTTTCATTGTGGTTTACTCTAGCGATCAATTGGTAATTGATAGTATCGTCTGTGATCATCCGCCAACGGGTTAGCTCAGTTGATAGAGCACCGGACTACCGTGCGGGAGGTCGTGGGTTCAAACCCCAGCCGAACCAACACTCAGGGTCCTGTGTTGCCTTTGTAATGACATCTGCAAATGGTTAGACTTTCTAGTCTTCTCGGATAAGGACGATAAACAGTAGGCTCCCTCTCACAACTGTTCACAATGAACCTTGGCTGTGTCCATCCCTGGTGCCCAATCTGTTATGGTTTAGGTAATCCTATATGTAGGGAAGTAGCCGGTCCTGAACATTCAGGGTTTCCCTTCAATACATGTCCGTCTGCTGTATTGAGAAATGATTAAAGTTAAAGTGATCCAGGGACAGATGGTCGGGGTGACGGAAATCATATACAGCTGAAGAATTTCGGCGCAGAAAAGTTAACTAGGCGAACTCTATTGAAAGTCCTCCCACCCTTTTATACTTTCTCTCGTCGCCACTATCTGCCTCTGAGATTCAAATATCAGCCTCGCTCGATCTAGCTGGTGAAAGTGGATGTTGTCTGATACTAACCTTCCCTTGGAACCAGTCAAGTTCATATGTGCGTCAGAACTGTTGTTTATTGCTTGTTTATTGTCTGTTGTTTTTCCAGTGGTGGATATTCACCGTCCTACGTGTATCGGCTTGTGAGCGAGTTATACCATGCGGATGATTACTATTTATGACAAAGTAAGTTAAACAAAAACACACGATCATCGAGCTGTTATTCCTTAAATATGTCTTGTTTTAAGCTTGAACGTAAAACACGCAACTGCGGCTACCAGTATGGGTAATCGATAGGGAGCTTGTTGTCAAAGTATTACCACAGGCTCTAGACCGTTCGATCGTTCGTTCGATCGTTCGTTCGATCGTTCGTTCGTTCGTTCGTTTTAAGATGGCGTATTGTTTTCCTCTTCTTTGCAGGTTCTTGGCTGCAGTCCCTCATGTCCTCCAGCGTAACACGTTGACTAATTCTCAGGTTAAACAATTCACGAGTTCCCTGTATTTCAGCCTCTCCAATGGCTGTACAATGCGCCGTTCAACGTTTAATGCTACTCTAGTTATGTGGAATAGCTACTTTAGAGAGGATACATTATCAGCCTTTGAACCCTGAGAGCCTTATTCCTGCTTGAGTGAGAGGCCGTTACCGTTTGATTCCGTTTAACTCACCTTCCCCTCCCCCACGCTGCATGCCCCACCTGCATGCCTATGGTTTTTGGTCAAAAATTGGAAAAGTTTGAAAATTTTTTCTTTGCTTGTCTATGGCTAAAATGCATCAAGAAATAATGTATAGCGATTATTAAGAGTGGATGCGAGGCCAAAAGCACCAAATTGGTGGGCTATTTAAATAAAAACCAAAATCTGTTTTGTTTTAACCACGGTAATTTTCTCTCTCTAAAACTACTCAAATGTACTTGGATTTGGGTCAAAATGTGACAACCTTTCAAAGTTTTTTCTGTGTCTGTTTGTGCCTGGTTAGAGCGGATGAAGAAATGATATTTAGCAATGATTTAGGGTGGGTACAAGGCCAAGAAAGGCCTTTATGAGGAAACGAGGTGTTCTCCATAAAAAGAAACAAATCGCCATTAACTGAACGTCATGTTCTGTGCAACTAACCCCTGACTCTTAGGAACAAACTCGCACACTTATCAGCGACGAGGATATATATGCTTGTTTGGGAATATAGGAATCAGTTGATCTCTAGAGTGTACCTGTCAGAAATCTAAATTGCAGCATTTATCGTGTTATACACGACGTAAAGGATTTATTAAATGATTTATTTTTTGTTTATAACCTCACTGGGAAAGAAGTGATGAAATTGTATATAAATACCCAGCTCGGATGAAAGCTACTGAGCAGAACCTTTCTGTGATACTCGAGGTAGACCGAGAAGGATATTGGAAGATTGTATCAGCGAGAGGCTTGGATATTCCGTGAAGGAGGCAGGGAGATTAGCACAGAATCGTGTTCTGTACAGAGCAGCCGTGCATGCCGCTTCGTCCTGATAAGGATATGCGACCATTCATTAACCCTTTCGCTCCTGAACATTTTGCCGCCACCCTTCCCAAGGCCCACTCCATTTTCCGTTGCTTGATTTTCGCCTCGCTCCTGCCGGTACCATCGCGCTCCGTTTACTATCTGAACGTCTGGAACGGGCTAACAGAAGTCGGACAGAAAAGTTCTCCTCTTCCCCACTCCCTTGAATATCGTATTTCATAGCCTGCGAATTACTGTGCGTGAACAAAACCCCGTTCAGCAAAGATTATCATCAGTTCTTACGACATCATAAGTTCGAGAAGTGACTGGGAACTGGTATGAAGCGATCTTCAATTTAAATGTAAAAGCGTGCCGCCTCCATTGACTTCTACCTGTGACGTCAGAACAAACACTCACTTAAATCCCTCATGAATTTATTTGTGTGATAATTAATAGTCGTCCTTCGCGTAACTCTCACGGAATACCAGTTATCCTGCAATCAACCTTTTTTTCAACCGACGCAGTTTTCACATTTTGCTTGTTCATAACTTGTGCTGCGAAAACGTGAGAGGTGAGACTACAGACCTTGGTCGCTTGTTTATATTTAGATCGATTCTCGTTAATTTACCCAAACTCTTTGATTTGTATTAACGCCCCTAATCGCCGGTTTGTGCTCGAAAGTAATTGTTTTCCAGTCGACCCTTGTGAATCGAAACGCTTTTTCATTAGAAACAAGTCAGTTACTTTTTTGAGGGAAGTTACAAACAGTATTTAAAATCCAGCAGACAAAAGTAAGAAATCGCTATCATGTTGGTTAATGCTCTAATGTAGTATTAACTGTCATTAGACTAAAATTATCGGTTATGACTCGAGTATTCCGTTAAATAGCAAATTCGTATCTTTATTTGATGGGTTTTACCCTCATTTTATGTTGGCCTAAATTTTTTGTGGTTAGTACCAACACTGCGAAGGCTACTTACTGGTAACTTTTATTTGCCCACAACAAAGTTTTATTGGAATCGGTTCCCGCGCATTCAGACAGCATGAGAGTTGATTTCATTGATTTGGCAAAGGTCAAAACCACTTGAAATGAATAAGCAATGTTTCCAACACATGCATTTATGAACATACTCATTACGAACTCAAACGATTAAGTTTCCTTGCTGATAAAGGTATACATTTTATCTCCCAGAAATCAGTGGTGACGTTAATATTAGCAGGAGATGTACTTGATTTATGTCTTAATTCATATTACAATGCGTGTTAACGAGGTCTAGCCTTAAACCCCAAATCAACAACTTTTGCAATTGTCAAGGTTTTTGCAATGGTCATTATAATTTTGAGTTTATTCTGAAAAGGGATTAGGATATAGTAACTATGAGACGTGAGTTCAAACCGTCTTATGTGACATGAGATAACAGTCGGTCTTGAGATATAAATAATTTTATTGATCACTTGCGCCCAGAAATATAAAAGTTTGACTTTCAACTTAACGTAAATTTCTTTTAAGCTGTTCAGTCTTTTATCTCTCAAACAAATCGTTTCTCATAATTGAATTTATCTATTTATTTCTATTTTTTGTCTCTTTCACCATGATGTTTAAATAATAATAATAATAATAATAATAATAATAATAATAATGTAACCATCATTAGCTCTCTCGATGAGCTCTTAGAGCAAATGCCGAAAAAAAAGTATTGTTTAAATTTTAAAAAAAGCTTAAAATTGAAAAAAATGGAAATCCGTAGTTGAAAACATCTGTGACATCAGGTGACATCTTGAATTGCTTATTTGGTGGGCCCCTCATTTATCCCATTGTAACAAGGGTTGTTCCAGGTCCCCAGAGTGCGCGATCCGTTTGCACTCACAGACCAAAATGTTCGTGGGCACCGTGAGGGAGGGGTAAACTCGTCAGTATGGCTGCCATTTTGTTATATATATATATATATATATATATATATATATATATATATATATATATATATATATATATATATATATATATATATATATATATATATCCCTTTATAATGGCGGACGATTTTGGTTATTCTTTTGTATGCATGTTAATTAGCCTTGCTAACATTACGTTAACGTCAAAATTCGAATTGAGGCAAGTAAGGCTAATTACCATAGAAATAAACGAATAATTTGTCTTGCCCCGTTATGAAAAGGGTCCTTTGCCCTCGCTGCGCATGCCTTTAATTCGACCGCTGACCAACTGAAGGGAACGAGGATGGCTCGCGGGCGGGGTGGATGAACTCAATGGGTTCACGGGAATCATCCTGTCAAGTGTATCTGCATGTAAAAACACTGATCTTAACTCCACTCCACAGGTTTTCAAGTGAAAAGAGGACAGACGATAAAGCTTTGTTTGACTTGCCATCTGTTAATTCAACATAACAGCACCTCTTAGAATAGTGCTCAGAAGATTTCACGTTTCTGGTAATACTGAAGAAATTTGATCCAGAGTCAAACCATTGCAAGCACATCACATCAAGGTTCACTGACAAAACATGAACAACCTGACAAACCAAACAAATCTAACGCTTGGAAACTCCAAAACAGAAGGAAAGGACTTGCAAATATTTTATGCGATCTCTGTAACGATCGCAGTTACAGCCTTCCTAGTAAATTGCTTGCTGTGTGTCATCAATGCGTGTTGCAAAAATGTCCGAAAAACTAGCAACATTTTCATCGTCGCCCATTACATCGCAAACACTTTACAGTCATTCACGACTGTGTTGTATTTCGTTCTTCCGAGTAATCCTATTGATGGTTCTCTTCTCTGTGTTCTCAACATGTTATTCAGCGTTTCAGTTTTGTGTGTCCCTGTAATGGCACTGGTCACTTTAGCCAAGACCCTGTGGGTGACGCAGCGCACTGCTTTCTTCTTAGGAAACCTTCGTTTTCTCCTGTTGGGAATACTCTTTGTTGTGGCCCTAGGTGTTACTGTTCCCCCATTTCTGGGGTGGGGCTCACCCATATTGTATGGAAATCCAAGTAGAATTTCTTTATCCTACTCACTATTTGTTGCAGTGGTTTTAGGTGTTGTACCGTTACTAATCGTCTGCTTATCAAATTACAAACTATTCAAACGTGTTCGAAGTTATGAGCAACGTTCGAGGAGGCAAGGTGAACCCAAAGGAAAAGTTCAATTCGACTCGCGAAAAAGAGATGGTGAGGCAAAATGGATTATGGTGCTTCAGATCGTCGCGTTTTTTGCTTGTCTCATCCCCATTTCCTTGCAAAACATTTTAGTGTCTGTCCTCCCCCGAATTATCCCCGACGGCTTGAAATACTGGTTGAGCTGCCTTGCCCAAGCGTATTCCCTGGCCTCGCCAGTCCTCCATGGGTTCACAAAGAGAGAAGTTCGTCACGCATGCAAATGTCGCTGCCGTCAGAAGACGTTTGTGCTCCAAGAAAGGACACCAAAAACAACATCTCGAAGAGAGCACATGGGCGAGGGTCGTTACAGAGAAAGAAATAATCGGCCTTTTGTGGTTCCAATGGCAGAGCAGTCGTGTGACCAACTCTCTGGAGATCGAGAGCTTTACTGTGCAGACCGCCAAAGACTGGTTCGTTTTACTGGAGTATCAGTAGTGTCAGGGACTTTTTCAATGGGTACTGTCGACGACAATGCGCGACCACAAAAACCAGCAGCACGAGAAAAAAGACCAATAACCACAGAGGTGTCCCCGATAAGGAGACATTCTACAAGAAGAGAGCGTGACAATGCCCCCAGAAGACAGGCTGCCGAGGATGACACAAAGGTGCGATTTGACGATGAGTATATCGATAAGCAACGTAAAAAGTACATAGCAACTCCTTCCATAAAGCGCATGCGCCATATTAAGAGGTGCATGTCGGAGATTTCTTTAGACGATTTTCAGAGTTATTTAACAAGTATGAGTGGCTCTGAATTTGAATCACAGCAGTTCTTGGCCCCTCATTTTACAAATTACAGCGACCCCATGCGGTCTGCAGGATTCAGGCAGGTTTTGACTGGCAAAGGAAGGAGACGTCGTACATCGTCGCTGCACAGATACGAGAAATACAAACCAAATACTAAGGTTTTCTTGGAACGAAGATGTAGCTTTGAGGCTGACTGTTTCTTAAGGAATTGAAGCTATTTATTGTATGGACTATCGTCATGTCAACTACAGCGACCCCATAATTACATCCCATAGTCAAGATCTTTGTAGAAACCTGTAGTGGTACGCCTTCCTTTACAAAAAAAACAACAAAAAAAACGTCGAAACGCTGTTAAACCCCCCACCCCCCCCCCCACCCCTCAATAAGCCCCACCCCCGTTTGGCAATCAGTTTTTGTGATCAGTCCCCCTCTTTATTAAGTCCTCCATCTCTTGGGACATTGACATCCACGTCATGCGGCCCAGTTGATTTTTTTCGTAAACACATATGCACTCAAACACATATGTTTGCTGCTCTTTATTAAATAATAAGGTTTCACTAAAGTTGTTTGAGTTTTGTACAAAATCTATTTTAAGACGAAAACGGCGCGTTTAAGATTTGAAATAAGCCCCCTCTCTATTAAGCTTAATAGACGACTTTTACGGTATGTGATAGTCTCTTATCGACGAAGCTAGAATTTACTTCACCTATTTTTTTATTCAACATTGCCTTGATGTCCGCAGACTGATCCTCTAAACACTCAAGCGTGCAAGGATGCACCTGTTCGAAACGTACTGCGCCGTTTTGCGTCTTTTTAAACCAAAAGTCTAGCCATCATCTCTCCCACAACAGAGCTAGTAAGGGGTATGTGTCTATTCCTTACATAACGTCACAAACTGATTTGGATCGCGGTACGTCTTTTTAAGCATACATGCAAATCAGTTTGTGACGTCAAGTAAGGAATTGACCCATGCCCTTTACTAGCTCCTTCGAGGGACAGATGATGGCTGGATTTCGTAACTTTTACAGCCTATAAAAAGTCAAGATTTGGTTTAAAAAGGCGCAATGCGTTTCGAACAGGTGCAAAAATATTTTGGGGTTAGGTGTACTTAAGCCTTTACTTGTCATAGATAAACTTTTTCTGTTGATTAGTGTTGCCAAATATGTCTGCCTACGGACATCAAATCAACCTTTGGTCCGATGGTTATTGTCGTCACGGTTTCTTATTTTACACGTATTAAGACGAAATCCGCTAGAAAATAGAGTAATTTCAGGTTTTAGTGGACACAAATCTGGTACCAGAATAATTTTAAGTATTTTAGAGTCATTTTTACATTTTCTTAAAGCTAAATACATAGGTAATTACCTGAAATAACACCGAAAACAATTTCCCATGGGAACCAGAGAAAATAAATTTCAAAGTTTAGAGAACTTGTTCAAACACAGGCAAAATTTCATCATCAGTTTCATTTCACCAGTACTTTCAAGTGTTTCATACATTACTTCAACATTCGTTTTCGACGTTTGGTGTTGCAAGAAATGATTTTTTTTTGAGAAGATACTTAAAACAGTCGTACAGAAGTTTGCAATACGATGAAAATAATCTTGGTACAAGGTTTTTGTCCACTTGTTACTCGAGCTTCTGGTGGATTCCGTCTTAAAGATTTTGCATTTCGAAGATAATGTAAAGTGTGCCGTAAGCTAAGAAGCACCATAACAAGCTTGACTCCACTCAGCGAGAATTACAGAGATTTTCTTTTTCTAAGCTATGGTTAAAGTGCACCTAACACCAAAATAATTTTTCGGTAAAATAAATCTTTGGACCAGTCCCAAAAACATTTCGCCGTTATTTCCAGTTTTGATATTTTTATTGGCTTCAAAACGTACAAAAAAAATGAAGGATTATTGGGTACATGACCCACGGGTTTTACGCTGAAAACGAAATGTTGCATCACGGGAAACTTGGCAAATCCTCCTTGGTCGTAGATAGTTTACCTCTTTGTCAGCATCACGTGATCCAGCCCATACAATAGAAGTACAAGACTTTCGTAGTACCCCTTAGTTCCACATGAATGGGCAATATATGTATAGTAAACATGGGACAGGATGAGCCAAGAAAAAAGAGGAAAAAAATGATTTGCGAAAGCGCAAATGAGTTGCTTTCTCAGTCCTAACATGTCTACGCACAATCTTCAGCAAAGGACAGATTGTATACAGCCGCCTTGAAAGATTGAAGTCAAAGGTTTGTTTTGTCATCCGATACAATATAAAGGGTCCCTGAAAGGCTGATGTCAAGATGTTGCATCTTGGGAAGCGTGCTAAATCCTCCTTTGTCGTGGGTTGTTTGTTTTGTTATCAATATTAAGGGATCCAGCCCATATAATGGAAGTATAAGGCTTTTGTAACAGTCCTTTATTCCACGACAACTGTTTTCGTAACCTCTTAATGTACATAGTAAACGTGGAATAGTACGAGCCGACAAAATGATCTGCCTGAGCACAAATGAGTTGCTCGCAGAGTCCCAGCACGTCTTGAACGACCGCTGTTGGGATGTTTTTGACTTGCAACTGGTCCGTAAAATCTTCAGCAAAGAACAAATTGTATCCTGCTTCTCTAAAAGGTTGAAACCAAGTTTTGTTTCTCTCATCGGTGGAAATGTAAAGCGTCCTTGTAAGGTTTACTGCTTCTCGTACTTTTAGATTCCACAACCAAAATTCTTGTTTAATCTGAAAACTCGATGGGTGGTCTGTTCTTCGTACATGAATGGCACTGAATGGATGCTGCAGTGTTTCTAACACGGCTTTAACCCGTTTCCTAATGTCGGGTGCGAAATGGATGAATTGCATAATCCATTGATGCGCGTTTAGAACAGTTTTCTTATCAAAGAAAAGGAACTCTCTATTATACAAAGATCCCTCGGAGAAGTACATTAGATCTTCTGTTCTGTTTAAGAGTTCGTCTGTAATTCCCCACACAGGTCTGTTGCTTGAGGCGTTGCTTTTAAATAGTTGTAGTTCTTCTTTACAAATGCGTCGATAAAGAGGTATTTCCTTATAAGGAGGAAGAGACTGTGCCATATGTTGTTGAAGAAGTTTCCATTTTTCCTTGTCAGAAGTCTCTGGTACAACATCGACCCATGTTCCCAGCAAGCCATTGTGACAAACGTTAAATCTTTTAAAATTATTGTACCTCCTCTGGAAATCTACATGGCTAGAAGTGACCTCCTTCACAGGGATTAACTTTGACAAAAGCTTTAGGTCGATGACGTTTGATAGTGGCAGCAACTTTTCCTTGGGAAACATGTTGTATATTTGATAACCAGCAGAAATTCTTCGGCGTTTTTTGAATTGAAGTATTTCTTGATGAGGCGCCAGTGGGTGAACAATAAGAGTTCGATTTAGTAACTTGGCTAAGACAACTGCGTTTTCGAAGGCAACTCGCTGGTTGTTCCATCCTCCACCAGGAGGTTGATAAGACAAGTATCTGACCGACTGGATGTTATGGCATTTTAGCCTCCCGTCAACATAAACAATACTTTCGTTTAGACACGCTATTTCGCTCTTGGATTGATCAAACCAAAAGGATGATTTGAAATAAAATTTTGTCGTCTTCACGGCAATAAGAGTCAAGCACATAAAAATGAAACATAGCGAGACTTTCCTTCTCTGCACGATGACCATCAGAAACCGATGTACTTTCAATATGATCATCAGTTTTCGCATTACGATGAGAAAGCAAATAACGATCCATGCGGTAAAACACCTGTTTGTGTTTTGGTTTGGCAAATGAACTGAATCTCGGTTCATTGACAGAGGTAAATACCGTGGTCTTTTTTCTTTTCGTTCCATTTCTCTCTCAAGTGGATTGCCGTGTCGAAAAATTTTCGAGCGGAACAGAGGCCCTCAACCATGCATGACCTCATTACATTGAATTCCTACGCCTCTTTACTTCTAACAATGAAGAGACTGTTTGTGGACACCTCTGCCAAGCAGGTATCACAAACTGGTATATGATGCACTTCAGAACCACCCTACCGATTTGAGTTCAACAGGTACCTGATCTATCCTCCAAAGTCAAGATACTATTGCACAGCAAATGCATTTCCAGACTCCAGAAAAGTACGGCAAACTAGTGCTTTCACACTAGACGAATCCAAAATATTCGGTTTTTTAGCAAATAGCACACGTTTCGCTCGTTGACAAAAGGCAGTTGTTACTCTTGTCGAGCGAGAGTGAATTTACCCGGGATTTGGCGGAATCACTTCAGTCAAGGAGGACAACAATGATAATGGTAATGGTGATGAGGATCATGATGGTGATGATGACGTTGAATTACAATTTGCACAGCGCATACTAGCATGACGACATCATCGCATGCGCTTCACACAAAAATACCGTAAAAGCTCTATTAAGTCCCACCTCTCTTTTAACTCCCCCTCTCAAATACGTCCCCCTTTATTGAGTCGCTTTTCGTAATAAGTCCCCCTCCCCCTCTCTAATAAGCCCCTTCCCCTATTCCCTCTTACGAAATACACTTTATGCGGCCCAGTTTGTTTGTTTTTAAACAAATATACAATAAAACACACAATGCTGTTTCCTGCTCGGTATTAAATAATAAAGTTTTACTGCATTTGTTTGAGATTTGTACAGAAACTATTTAACACGAAAACGGCGTGTTCAAAGATTTGAAATAAGCCCCACCCCCCCCCGCCCCCTCTTTATTAAGCCCCCCTCTCCAATAAGTCCCCCGCTAATAAGGCCTGAAATTAAATAACCCCCTCCCGCCCCACCCCCCGGGGGTAAGGCTTAATGGAACTTTTACGGTATTCTACAATTCAAAAAAAAAAAACTAACAAACACAATAAAAAAGGACGTAAACCAACCACCTTAAACCAAGCATAAATTTGAACCATGTCATGTACTGATGTCCCTCTGCACAGGGGTGTCTGTAAAACGTAGAACCAACCCGGAACCGCCTGGAACCGCCCGCAACCTGCCGGAACCATCCAGAACCTACCGGAACCACCCGGAACCCATCCGGAGCCCACCCGGGACCACAAAAAAATATAATAGCGTACAAAAAATAGTCAAAATGAAAATTAAAAAAAAAAAAAAAAAAATAGTAACACTGGGTGGGTTCTGGATGATTCCGGCTGGTTCCGAGTGGGTTCCATCATGTTCCGGGTTGGTTCCGTGTTTTACAGACACCCTCTGCACAATTTTTTAGACAGACAGCTTTGTTTGTTCTTCGCGAAAAACAGACATCAGGAAAGTTCGTAGTTAAACACGTTTGGGCCTGCGATGACATGCACAAGTAAGGAAATCTGCATATGCCCACGCGACTTTATGCATAACAATCGTCTCAATCTCTAAAAGAACTGCGGTTAGCTGAACTTCAAGGTAAGGTCGGCAAGAACTCCCACGTTACCACACACAGTGCCAAAGAAGCGATATACTCAGCCAGGGAAGGGGAGTAGGGATGGCGCAGTGGTGAGAGCACTCGCCTTCCACCAATGTGGCCCGGGTTCGATTCCCGGACTCGACGTCATATGTGGGTTGAATTTGTTGTTGGTTCTCTCTCTCTGCTCCGAGAGGTCTTTCTCCGGGTACTCCGGTTTACCCCTCTCCTCAGAAACCAACACTTTTTAATTCCATTTGGATCCGGAATGCTCGTACGGTTAATACATCAGCCGCCGGCTCGGGAGATTGGGCAACCACTGCCCACCCTATCGATCTGAAATAAATTGATTTGATTTGATTTGATTTGATTTTGACACAACTTTACTTTCTTGAATCGCAAGATTAAGATCATAAATGTAGGCTCGCAAGTTATCAACGTGAGAAAAACTACTTTTAACTGACTTGGTCGCTAAAATATTAAATAATATTCCATTTAAAAACTTAAGTGTTGCCAACAGTTTGACAACATGCTTGTCCCGATTTTTGTTTGAACATTCAAGCGCGCCAAATTGAATTTACCTACAAGATATTGAAAACTGAAGTTTTTCTCGTCGAGGATCCTCAAGTTAAGATGGTCATTCTGGTGCTACACAGAAGCACACCTTGTTGAGAATGAAACAAATGGCTTGCTACACCGGCAACACGCAAAGGGCCTGGTAAAAGCAACGTTTGTACAAGAGAAGGGAGTTAAGGTAGAAGAAAAGTATTTTAACGGGCATTCAGACAAGTTCTCAAAGTCCCTTGTTAATGACAACCGTCCTACTTTATTAGCAATTATTTCTCAGCCGGTGTCCAAGCCGTTTTGGACGACGTGCGCTCTTCGCGGACTGACCTCCTAATCCGCGTACTTTATATTGCGTTTATAGCTATCCAATGGTTCTCGTGCAGCTCAAGAAACTTCAGACAAAGTTCAATGTATAGTCATACAGCATTCGTCATTTTAAAGCATTCCAGCCAAAGCCGCACGATTACGTCGCAGTACCTCAGACCAAGTCTCTCCCTACAACCAATTGCATTGGCCAAAGGAGTCCGGGTATGAAGAGCTACCACAATAGCTCATGCATGCTCTGCGTGCCCACTCTTTTTTTATCGCCGAATTACTGACTTTTAACTGATCCACCTGAAAGTGGAGTAACGTTTACGTAAAAGCATTCCTTTTTTCCATGCGAATTGGTTCCTCATCTTCCCAATGTACATGGTAAAGCTTGAGTAAGGAGACCCGACAAATTTGTTCGCATGGGTACAAATGAGTTGCTCACATATCCCTGACACGTCTTGGATAAAGATACTATTGATGTCTTTTGGCTGTAGCTGATCAGCAAAATCTTCAGCAAAGAGCACATTGTACCCTGCTTCCCTGAAAGGTGTAAACCAGGTTTTGTTTCCTTCATCTGTTGCGATGTAAAGTGTTTTCGACAGTTTCAAGGCCTTTAGTCGTTTTAACTTGTTCAACCAATATTGCTGTTTCAATCCCCGACTGAAGAGCTGGTCTGTCCTACGTACGTGAATAGCATTGAAAGGTTGTTTAATCGTGTCCAGCACAGTTCGTACCCGTTTTTGAACATCTGGCGTAAAACGAACGAATCGCATAAGCCAGTCATGAATATCCAGCACAGTTTTCTTATCAAAAAAGAGCAGTCTTTGATTTCGCAAACATCCTTCGGAAAAGTAAAGCATTTCTTCATTTATTGGTGGAAACTCTTCCATAATTCCCCACACAGGCCGGTGGCCGTCAGTCTTAAATTTTTCTACCTCCATTTCGCAAATGCGACGATAAAAGGGTATGTCTTTATAAGCTGGTAAAGACTTCTTATTTAGCCGACGAAGAAGTCTCCATTTGTGTTTTTCTGTCTTGTTTGGTTTGACATCTACCCATGTTCCCACTAGTCCGTTGTGACAAACTGTAGCCCATCTTAAGTGAGGGTGGCTGCTTTGGAACTCGACATGGCTCGACGTGAACTCTTTGACTGGAACTAGCTTTGACAAGAGCTTAAGATCAACAACTGTTGATAATGGTAAGAGTTTTTCCTTGGAAAGCGAATTGTATTTTTGATAATCACCCACCGCATTTATTCGAAGTGTTTCCCCATGTGGCGCTAGCGGATGAACTATAAGAGTTCGATTCAGCAATTTGGCTAAGACAAGGGCGTTTTCGAACACGATACGCTGATTATTCCATCCTCCACCGGGAGGTTGATAAGACAAGTATTTGACTCCCTGCCTGTTATCACTCGCTAACCGCCCGTCGATATAAAGGTTATGTTCGTGTAACTGACCAGGCCTTAAGTTGGAAGATGTCTTCCAGAGGTAAGAAGATATGTCGGCTATTGTCGTAATCACCACCACGGAAAACGTCAATAAATTTAAAAGAAAGAAAGCTTTACGAATCCGTGGCATGACTTTGTGAAAAACGCATGTGTTAAACCAACTGCGAAACTATGGTTGATGACAGTAGAAGGAGTGATACATCTGTTAAGATTTGTTCAAGGGTCTCATTTTGCTAATCCCGAGAACGTCGTTCTTCAGATCTTCCTGAGCTCACTCGTTTCCGGTTTGGGGTAAACTGTTGTGATTGCAGTTGCTCAACTCAACCAGCGGAGGTTTCCTTTGCAAGTCACTGTGTAATCAATAAAATCATAAGTTTTTAGTAAGAGAATGTACTGAATGAGGTCAGTGAGGTGTCCAGAAAATCCATTGGGGATCTTTCTTTCAAAAACAAAATAAAAAGAAATAAAGAAAGAAAGAAAGAAAGAAAAGAAAAACAAACACGCTGGAGAGCTTTCCTTTAATTCTTTGGTTGCATTCACGTGATAAGACGGCCATCTTGGTGCCAAAACAATAAAAAAATGTAGCTCAAGGCTTGCATAATAATAGCGTCAAATTCCCAAAAGACTTTTTCGCTATTGTTCTTTCCACCAACATGGCCGCCGTGACGTCACTTGCAATCAGAATTAAAGGTCAAATGAACAGAAATTTCAAAGTTTTTTTCTTAAGTCAATTTTTATTGAATTTTGTAGCTTAAGTAAGAAATAAACATATTCTGGAGTTTCAGAGTGATCGGGTATTGTATCCCAGAGATATTGGATGCTGAAAAGTGCTTCGTTTTGGCTTTCGTATTCGTAGAGCGGTCGGGTCAATTGTCGGAAATTTGTCGGAATTAACAGTCGTGACGTCACTGTTGGCGAGCTGAAAAATTGTGGGGACATTAAAGACTACAAGTGAGTCGTGAAATTTGTGTCGTTTTTTTTTAGCGGAACGCATTGTGTTTTGTGCTGCAATAAACTGCAGCAACAATTCCTAGTGTAAAGTGAGTACTTTCAAGTTTCCACATGACCCAAAACTACGGAGGGCATGGCTCATAAGACTGAAGAGGGAATCGCTTGTGCAGACCATTTTACATTTCACACCACACAGCTTCCAACAAAATCTCGTGGCAAGGAGTTCGCTAGTTCCAGCTTTCAAGCCACGAAGACTGACTTGAAAGATGATGCCGTACCAACTTTTTTAAAGGATGAAAACGTGGAATCCGAAACAAAAGTTGGCCAGAAAAGAAGTAACACCGACAACAATTCTAGCCCGCCGAATAACGGGACGACTTCAAGCGGCAATTCCTAATCTATTCGTTCAGCATTTGCAAAACGCAGAAAGTTAGAAGTAGGCATTTTCCATCTTGTTTGAAATAGCTGGAAGTAGAGTGATCCTTTTGCTCTCTCTGATAATTCGATCTTATAATAAGTTTGCTGGGATGTGAAGAGCTGAGACGTCCGTGCAACCCATTGATATTATTCCGTATCAGTGGCGCACAAATCGAATTTACGTATGTACAGTAGACGTAAATAAAAGCCTTTCACTTCGCATCCTTTCGGCAAAGTAAGCACAAGGTGAATCAGCTTTAGTTTCATTCGCCCGCGCATGTGACAATTTCGCTCGAATCGAATCAGGATGCAACGATCTTGCTTTGTTTACAAACATTTGGTTATTTCGTAGCTCACAAGTAAATAAACTTGATAAAATGTGTTCCCTCTACTTTTTTGGCTGTTTGTTTATGCACGGTTTTTTGTTCTTGTTTACGGAAAGCTCTCTCTATTTTTTTTTACCAAACAAGATGACAGCTTCTCATGTATCTAATAGGTATATTGCCTTTTGGCAACATATCTGCATGTACTGACAGAAAAGAGGAAAAACATACTCAATCAATACATACCATACTCTGAAACCTTAAGTGACAAAATTTTCACAACCTTTTTCCTCATTTGGTTCATAAAATTCTTAGTGGCATGAATTATATACCCTCTGGAGCTATATAATATTTCATTTTACAGTCAAAGGACATAATAATTTATCATCTAAGTGTTTTTTTATCCTAAAGGAATGCTTGATTTGTTTTGGCAGCAGTTTTGGTGGTATGATAAATACATGTATCTGTACAAATGGTTCAAATAACCACATCTAGATTGGATGGAGTTTATGGAACAATGAATTATGTTAAATGTACATCACGCAAGTTATTGCAAGTAGTGTAATGATACAGAATGTATACCAAATGGAAAACTTTCAGGGAGGTTGTTAATGGCCATGAGATGTTTAGCATCAGTGTGCAGCCCACCCATTCACAAGCTTGCTCATTTCTAGACCAAGTTATGACTATGCTTTTTTCCCTGGCCATTTCGATACTGACATAAACCAACTGTAGGTGAACTCCTTACAACAATCTCACATAATTCATGAAAATTTGGTTTATCAACAAAGTTGATAATGTAAATTGACCACCGTACAGGGATTCAATTAGCTGACGTTTCGAGCGTTAGCCCTTCGTCGGAGCGAATCGAGGAATTGTGGGTTGTGTATGGTTTATATACAGAAAATGGAGCTACGCTATTGGTGGTAACATGGTAACGTGAAAAACAGGAATAAATTAATTTACATTATCAACTTTGTTGATAAACCAAATTTTCGTGTTTCACTCCCCCACCGATGCAGCACCACAGTTTCTTTAGAAACTAATCCCCTTTATTCATTTGTCACATAATTCATGCATTACCCAAAACCAGAACCTTTTCCAGACACACATACTTATGTTGGTGATGGGCTGACAAAAAATATGACAATGTTTACAAGCATACATATACATACCCATTTAGTGGCTCATTACAAATCGGGCTTTCATTCTCTAGATACTGGTTATAAGGTATCTAAATAACAGCTGCATTTGTGCACACAGCAGTAAAATTCTCATTCTCAATAAAACAGGACATAGAATGTGGTATCTTATCAGATGACTTTGAGATTTCACGACAGCAGACACTTTCCTGCCCAGTTTGCATGGGCTCACAGTTTCCACAAATGCACCTGCATTTTAACTGCTAGTCAAGATTGTAAAGAAAAGTAAACATTTCATTAAAAAAGAATACAGGACTTAATTACTGGCATTTTGTCAGTTACACGGATACCCCGCTGTTACAACGACTGTACATGTTATCTAGCCTTTGGGATTGTTCACGCAGTGTCATCGGAATGAAATCGGACTCACAAAAACAGCTGCATGGAAATTATGGTATTGCATAACAATAAACAGTGAAAATGAACAAAAAACACAGGGAGCAGATAAAATGCGTGAAATAAAAGCGAACGGCATGCAGTTGTAATTCTATGGTGACCTTTTCATAGTATCGGGTGAATATTAATAAAGGAGAAACGCGGATCAAAACAACAGCAGCACAGGGAAGTATGGCTTCACAGTATATGTCGAAAACTGAATATAATTAAACACTACAGAGAACAAAGCAAATGCTTCAAGGGCAATTCCAACGTATTTATTGACCATTCTACCGCGACCTTTTACTGTATATTGACTAAACAAACGCTCACCAATCCATTTGACCGATTGGGTCTTCGTTTACATCGTATTCTTTGCAGTCAGACGAGTCATCGGAGGTTCCAGCATACGATTCCATTAATTGGTTCATACTAGTAAGGCTCTATGTTAAAAACCACATGTCCGACTTCCTCGGCCTTTTTCGAAGAGAGAACGAAAGGTTAAAACGAAGAACTTTTCGGCAGATCGCAAAGATCGAGCTCCTCATCAACTCGCCAATAGTGACGTCACAACAACACGTGCTTGTTTCCATTCCTTCCATGTTAAGCGCGCGGCCATTTCAGAAACGTTTTCGTTTGTTCGGATATTTCCGTACTCCCAGCTGTTTTACTCCCTTGAAAGCTCAGATAGGACAATTTCTACGTGATTTTGTATTCCAGTAGTCCTTTTTAGTGTTCGTTCACTTTGAAATGACACGAAGAAAAGGTTTCGAAATTTTGGTTCATTTGACCTTTAAGAGTTTACCTCGGTGTAAAAACCTGGCGGGGTTTTCTTTGTTTTATGAGGTATTGTTTTGCTTTACGCCATTGTTTATAATGTTTTGTTTTCTTTGTTTTACGTCATTCATGAGTTTCACAGGTTTTTACACCGAGGTAGAATCAGTATTAAGAGCAGCTTTCGATTGCGTTTTGTAAAAGTATAGCGATAACAAAAGCCCTTCCTCGGTAAAAAGCAACATGGAGATTGGAATAGAACATGCGGTCTCGAACGAGTGAACAAAGACCGTCCTCCCCCAGGCAATGGAGAATATGGCTGACTTGGGTAAGCTCCTCGCAGCATGACCCGTCCTGCTCGCATGCGTTTTACAGCGATTAGCACCTGCTACTTCAAATCACTGGCTACCTACACATTAATAGGTTTCAGCAGCTATGTTTGTCCGACTTCGGCCAGAATACGTTTTTTGATGTTTTCATAATTTCGACTGTATAAACTTGGAACACAAGCATGTAATCGAAAGATAAGCTTAGAGACCTACACATTGTGCTGCCAAACTCTTTTATTTTTTTCGGATCAGACTGGTCTAGGGCAACATACATCCCACGCAATCCACGTACGAAAGCAGACACCTGTTTCCCGAAGGATTCCAGCTGATAGTAATTGTCCTCGCAGCAGTTTCTGAGATCAAAGTTTAGCGGGTTAATTACGTCATTCAGTGTGAACAGCTCGAAAGGCGTTCCCATGATATCATAGACTGGTATCATGACAGAGGTGCAAAGAGATGGTCTTTTGTGCCTCGCTTAATCTATGTTTTGCCCTTTTCGTCTTGTTTTTTACCATAATTATCACTCTCGGGTGCTGTTCATGTTGGTTTGACTACTATTCCATGACAGTTGTAGAGCGAAACAAGGAAAACGAGAACTGGTAAGCAACAGCGACGATGAAGGCATTTGTTGAGATTGGCTTTGTCAGAATCAAAACGCCATAACAAACAATATTCTATTTTTTTTTTCTCCGAACAGTCAAATACAAATAGAGGACGAGAACGTGAAACCAATTTCCAAGTGAACGAATCGATTAACGAAGAAGAAAACTTGTCAACAGGTAAGAGCTAACGAGAAGAGGTATCTACTATTAGGTTACATCGAAGTGGCCATTTGTCAAGTTTAACAATTCCACGCGGTAGTTTTGCTATTGGTACTTCATTGTCGCAGATATTTCCAAGTATTCTGTATCTAAATTAAAACTCTTGCCGCTTAATCGTGCATTTTTTTGTGAGCAATCTCAACATTTACGGTCAATATAATAGTTGGTATTTGGACGTATATATTTGTAAACGCATGAGTGCTTGCAACAGAGCACCTGTAATATTCACTAAACCGATCAATTATATTTACACATGTCTGCAACTGGCTACACGAAAACAAAAATAATGCTAAAAGCTAGCTTTCCATAATGCACCGAAACATCTAGTGAATTGCTGAAATCGAAAGAAGGCGAAGTTGACTTTTGCAAATCGTCATACGCATTGCACAATTACATTAAAGCAAATGCAGCTGGAAATAGCGCTTCCTTTGCAACCTGCACTTCCCGGCAAAGCAAACATAAGCCCTTTATATATTGTTTTTAGCATTTTTATCACGCGAGGTTCTTTGGAACTACCATAGAAATTTAAGTTTGCAGTAATTTTAATGAGTGCTGAACAGTTTGGCTGGTAATGTGTTTTGAAACATTACTCATGCCTTGTAAT
>JAEMWC010000644.1:207500-265000 GCA_016490735.1 Pachyseris speciosa
TTCTGCGAGCTGCGATCGAAACTCATCCCATAATATTTTTAATTCCGACAAAGCGATCCGCTATCGTCTGCGATCATATGGAAACCAGGCTTAAGTGATCACAGCTTAGTTTATGCTTTCCGAAAATTTTCAATTCCTTCTGCTTCTAAAGGAATCAACTTAATAAGTCATCGACGGTTCAAACATTTCAATAGCGCCAATTTTCAAGCTGATGTGTTTGCGGAACCTTGGGATGACCTTAAGCAATTTCATGACCCTAATGGTATGTGGAGGAAGTGAAAAGATTTATTTTTAACTGTCTGCGATAGACATGCTTCAATGAAGACCAAAAGGACGCGTAATTCCAAATCTCCATGGACTACTATTTTAAAAACGCGGATGAATTGCAGGGACCGTCTTAAGCCCTGGCCAAACGCTCGCAACATTGCTTCTTGCAACATTGTTGTGACGATGTTGTGAAGGGGCCGGCCAAACGCACGCAACATTTCAACCGAACAATTTTTACGGGTTGTCAATGTTTATGTGCCAAAACCATCCAACATGTTGCAACATATCGCAAAAGGGTGGCCAAACATATGCAACATAAAGCCTCCATGGATTACTCATCATTTGCGCCATGAAATGAATAGAAGAGATTACTTAAAAAAGAAAGCAGTTTTGTGCGGCTCCCCTTTGGCTTGGGATCAATATAAACGTGCCCGGAACCACACAAACAACGAAATTAAGAATGCTAAGCGTAAATATTTCACTGACAATCTAGAGTATAGCAAATCAAACCCTAAAAAAACCTGGCAATTAATTAATGAATTGTGCTCGCGACATCCAAACAAAGTAAGGAATATTGCGGAATTAAGGTTAGGGAGCAAACTATAACTGAACCTTCTGAGATAGCCGAAGAACTAAATCTGTATTTCTCAAGCGCTGGTGAGAAACTAGCCTCAGAAATACCGTCATCTAATGTCGAGCCTGAGTCCTACCTTGAAGCAACTGAAACAACTTTTTCTCTGAAAGATCCGTCGGTGAACGTAGTTCGCAAACTGTTGACCTAACTAAACGAAAGGAAAGCTGCGGGCCTAGATAACATTCCAACTAGACTTCTTAAAATGGCTGGCAACATAATGGCACCGTCGCTCACTCTAATATTTATAAAGTCGATTAACACTGGTATTTTTCCAACTGAGTGGAAACTCGCTAGAGTAACTCCTATTTTCAAAAAGGGCAAAAGGGACGACCCGAACAACTATCGATCAATATCCATTATTCCGACCGTTGCCAAAATTTTCGGAAAAATTATATACGACCAGCTTTGTGACTATCTTAATGATAACAACTTACTAACTCACTGCCAATCTGGATTCCGATCATTACACAGTACACTCTGCATTGATTGAAGCCACAAATAGTTGGTCGGTCAATATCGATAACGGCCTTGTAAATGGTATAATTTTCATCGATCTGAAAAAAGCCTTCGACACAATCGACCATAGTATCCTTATACGAAAGCTTCGGAAATATGGTGTTGACACGAGTAGTCTCAAATGCTCTGGAGATCAACGCAAAACATGGTTAACTATTAACGATCTGACTTCACGCAAGTCCAATAAAACCGTAATAAACGAGATAGACTACAACGGACAAAAATAAAAATATCAAGCTGATGTGGCAGAAACGTTAAACTCTTTTTTTTTTTTTTTTTTTTTTACAGAAATTGGGCCTAACCTTAGCAGACATGTAACGAAGGTTGATAATTCCTTTGAAGGCTTTCTCAGTGAAACTGATGAAAATTTCATTTTTGAAAAAACAGCAACTGCACAAGTTTTTTCACTCCTATCAAAACTTTGCCAGTCAAAGGCAACTGGATTAGATAACATTTCGGCGAAATTATTGAGGCAATGCCCTGACTTACTCGCTGAATCTCTTACTGTAATATTCAATCAATCCTTGACAACTGGCATCTTCCCTGATGAATGGAAATCTGCTAGAGTCACTCCATTGTACAAAAACTTCTTTGAGCGTAATGAGCTGACAAATTATCGACCAATATCTGTAATCCCAGTCGTAGCCAAAGTTTTTGAGCGAATAATTTATGACCAATCACTATCTAAGTAAGAATAGTGTTCCGACACGTCACCAATCCGGTTGGCGCTCTCTACACTCTACGGTTGCGGCACTATTTGAGGCTACTTAAATATAGTTGCATGGGCTATGAATATTGATCGTGGTCTCATCAACGCTGTTGTCTTTTTCGACCAGTATACAGTATACAGTTAACTACGAGATTTTGTTACGTAAATTGCAATATTAAGGGATGCGTCAGTCTAACCGCAGACCGGTTAGCTCAGTGGTAGAGCACCGGACTACCATGCGGGAGGTCGCGGGTTCTAACCCCGGCCGGACCAATACTCAGGTCTTAAAAATAACTGAGGAGAAAGTGCTACCTTTGTAATGACATCTGCAAATGGTTAGACTTTCTAGTCTTCTCGGATAAGGACGATAAATCGTAGGCCCCGTCTCACAGTACTTTCACTTAATCTGATTCTGTGGGACGTAAAAGAACCACTAGGGACGTAACAAAACTCTGGCTGTGACCACCCCTAGTGTCTGTCCTAGATATCTACATTACGGGGGCACTCAGTAGTTACTTCATTAATTGTAAACTGCACTAGCAGTCTGGTCAAGTCCCCCGGCCAGTGATGTAAACTATCCCTGAAAAGCCCCGATGGGGAGAGGATAAGTATGTATGTATGTATGTATGTATGTATGTATGTATGTATGTATGTATGTATGTATGTATGTATGTATGTATGTATGTGTATGTATGTGTATGTATGTATGTATGTATGTGGCGTTCCCCTAGGAACAATCCTAGGACCGCTACTTTTTCTTTTATATATCAATGACTTATCATATCGCTTACAATTTCACAACCAAGAATGTACGCTGATGATACCAGCTTGACGTTTGCTAGTGCCGACGTTCAAGATGTAAATGATTGTCTTAATTATGATCTAAACAAAGTGTACTCTTGGTTATCAGTTAACAAGCTTGCCTTGAACCTGACAAAAACCGAGTTTACGCTAATTGCATCCAGACAGAAGTTATCGAATCTTTTAGATTGTCCTTCTCTAACTATAAATAACATGACCGTAGAGCAGGTAGCATCAACTAAATCTCTTGGGGTCTGCATCGATCAAACTTTAAATTGGGAAAGTCATGCAAAAAGGGTGCTTCTGCCAGTGGTGCAATGTAAGCGCATACGTCATCAAATCCCTTTTAATATTGTAGTCAATGTTTATAATAGCTTTGTTCAGCCTCACTTCGATTATTGTAGTGAGGTGTGGGGAAACTGTAACAATGGCCTTTCTGATAGACTTCAAAAGCTTCAAAATCATTTTGATGTCTGCTAATTATGACAGTAATTTGAATTAATCGTTCCGGGCACTACGGTGGCGAGAACTCTGGCATCAAAGATTAGAAAAGAAATCTATATTATGTTGTACAAAATCTTACATGACATGACACCTGAATATTTAAGATCGAATTCTTATCATATGAGGAATACTGAAAACGCACTAGCTCTTCCAAAACCCCGCACTGATTATCTAAAGAGAAGTCTTTCGTACAGTGGAGCTCAGTTGTGGAACAGTTTACCCCTGGAATTAAGACAAGCGACTTCCTTGAGAGATTTTAAGAATAAATTGAGTCGCCACAGTTTTAGGTAGCCTCCAAGAAAAGCAGCCTTTCTTGTTTTTTATTGTTCTTTATTGTTTTTATTCTCTTTTGATTGTAATTAAGTAGATAGAGAGTAAGTTGATAATAATTAAGTAAGCTGATGGAAATACCGTCTATAAAATAATAAAGTTATCTCATCTAATTACCATACTGTATCGGTCCGCGCATACTAATTAAGTTCCGTGACCTTGGTATAGGAGTGCAGGTTCACATTCACAACATTCCACCGATATTGGCACTTCAATACTTATTATTCTTACCTTTTTGTTTACCTACCCTGCCTGCGAGGAGCGAAACGAGCGAATAACGAGGAAGAAAATCACGCGGGACCAGTTAGCCACACGGAGAGAAAATGTTGAAAAGTCACCGAAAAAAATTAGTTATTTGTAATAATTTTATTAAGTTACCTTAAAACTTTATCTCACATAATTTTAGGATTTGTAGCCGTTTTGAAGAACATTTGGCTATTATTTTGCGTTTGCCATCGGTTAACAGGTCTCCTTTGCTTTCCAGGGCTGAGTTGCTCGAGGCATGGTTAGCGCTAGCCCTTGGTTAAGATGTATTAAAACCCATAGGTTGTCGTGGTATTTAGCGCTAACCATGCTTCGAGGAACTGGGCCCAAATTTTTACTAACAATCCGTGATACTACCCTTTATCAAATATCTCCCTTAGTACTCTCGCTGTGATTGGTCAATTTTGCTGGCCCTGTTCTACAGTACGGCCCGCTTGACTTTAACTAGTTTTCTTTCCCGCGCGCCGGATTAACCTCGGAGATATAATAAATATCTTACAAACCTCATTTTCTCGGTCCGTACTGTAAGTTACGGATCCTCGTTTTCTCCCAATAATTCATGACCCGCGCGCTTTGCGCTTGGGCAATGTTTGGTTCGATTGTTCTTGATGCAGAAATCGGTTAAAGCCCGGTTCGCATTTAACTGGGTGACATAATCTTTAATAAGTATATTCTCATGAATCGTTTTTATTGATAAATACTAACATTCGCACCGATAAACGCTTATTAAATGTTTTTGAATACACAATATTGGTACAGCAACAAAATCTGCTTTCACCTCATTGTTTCGTTTTGGTACATAGTGACTTGATCCCAAGGAAAATAACAAAAGAATGACAGTGAACCCATTTCTGTCTTGTCGTCGAAGCTCAAATTTGGAGAGAATGGAATGATTATTTTAGTAAATGCCTCGAAGAAAAGAACCTTTCCTGAGGTGGTGGATTTATCTGATTATATCCGAGAGTGGTAACAGAATGACCACCAAGAACCACACTGACACCACCTGCTGAAACATAACACCTTCCCATCTACATCAAAAATAGACCACTGAAGCCATCTCGCGAATGGAAGTCACAAGATCAACCGATCTTGAAATCTTTTGCCGGTCCAGTAAGTTGTAGCCCAGTATGACGAACCAAGGTGTGTGTTAAGATGTAACATTTCACTTTCTCACTCGCTTGGTTGCCTGGTCATTGAATTGCCGTGCTTCTGTAACGTTTATTCTGCACAAGTAACAAAGATTCAGTCGCTAACAATAAGCCAGTTCGAAGTTCCCTCCGTTGTAGAGACTTTGCTCTTTGGATGGCTGTAAATTCTTGTACTTTCGTTTACAACTATTCGCCAAGTTCTTAATTGATAAGTGCGATGTTTCATTATCATTTAGTAATTGCACATCAAAATTGAGGTACTGAATTCATTTCACTCGTTTTTAATTGTATTCTTAGCTTTATGACACTATGACTGGTAAAGCCTTTGGCGTCAAAGAGGCGTTTCGTTTGGTTTGTAAATTATCATAATTACAAACGACCCTTTCCACGGGTAAACCTTGGCCGGAAGCAGTGGATTTTTACACCATTCAACACTTAAGTTAAAGCCAAGAAACTACGTGGCGAATAACGGGTGATTTGTCAAGGCTTTTGTCGAATTTGCTGTATTTATGTTACTATCTGTCGAATTGGTAGCTTCTGTGAAACAAGTCATACTAACCTTGCAGGTTATAGGGATGACAAACAATAGCAAACCGTTGTTTAATTTTAACTAGTTCAACTATAAAGGTAGTTTTTTATATTTCCTTTTTGGTAGAGGGTAATTTAGTGTAACAAAGAAATTCCTCAGAGAAAAGGTTTGAGTTTGTGATAGTAAAATGCGAATTGAAAACAACTGATCTCTTTGTTCTCTACATGCAAATATATCGTCACAGAACAAAACATGATGTACTTTATTTCTTTCTACAGGTAACTGCAATCGCTTGACAAGAAATCCTTTCAGTAATTGCTCTTTTCACGTTAATAAGTCTAAGAAGAGTTTCTCGTTTGACGGATTGAGTATCCTTTGTGTGCTCTATGCAATGGTTACAGTACAACCCACAGCGCATGCGCATCACTGGATACCTAAGAAACACGAGATGAATCACAATGTCCGTGTAGGACTCCCACATGTAGTCAAACGACAACCATTTTCACAGAAAATGCGCTTCGAAGTTGTGTACGACGACAGCATTGGCGACTTAGAGGAAGCCAAGTATGGTTTGATTACAGGAAAGCTGATTCCGGAGGCGGTGGATTACTTCCACGAAGCTTTCAGCGTAAGACCAACAAAAATGCCAATAAAATTGCAAAGGACATGCAAACACAATGCTTATTTTTTAAAGGACATCAAAGGCAGCGCGGCAGGAGACGTCCAGTTTTGTAAGCTGGATTGTGTAAATACCATGTGCGGGCCTGTGAATGTACCCGGTGACCACCTAGATCAATGCCGTGTTTGCGACCAAGATGGCATCAAGTGTTTCTCAGTTCCAGGAGAAGAATGGGAGTCTGGGATAGGTGTTGAATTTCGTGATTTCATATTGTACGTGTCGTGTATTCAAACCGATCACTGCAGTGCGGCCAATGCGGTTGCGTATGCATCGTACTGTCAACAGGAACATGCCTTAGATCGACCGGTGGCTGGGTTTGCTAACATTTGTCCAAACCGCCTTGAGACGGATCCAAGGCATTACTCAAACTTGCTGTCCACCATAAAACACGAGATCTTCCATGCACTGGGATTTAGCGCAGGTCTTTTTGCCTTTTACAGAAATGAGAACGGAGTCCCCTACACACCAAGAGAGAAACATGGATTACCACCGTATAATGAAAAATACGGCCTGTATCAATGGAGCTCTAAGATAGTGACGAAGGTAGAACGGAAAAAATGGGCAACGCGACATGGAGAATTGTCGCATCAAGTTCATATGATCGTTACGCCTCGAGTTAAGAGAGAAGTTCGGAGCCATTTTAAATGTCCGAGCCTTGAAGGAGCAGAGATCGAAAATCAAGGAGGCTTAGGAACGGAGTACACGCATTGGGAGAAACGGTTGTTCGAAAACGAAGCAATGACTGGAACGTATACACAAAATCCTGTATTCTCTAGAATCACTTTTGCCCTCATGGAAGACACCGGTTGGTACAAAGCTAACTACAACCTGGCGGATGAGCTCGATTGGGGCAAGGGACTGGGATGCTTGTTCACCAAGTCAAGCTGTAAAACGTGGATGGAGAAGCACTTACGAAAGAAGACATCTACTGACCCTTTCTGCTACGCGATAAAGAAAACTCCATTGCGCATGCGTTGCACGCACAGTAAGCTGTCCGTCGCGCTTTGCAACCTTCGTAAATACAGCAAGGCGTTGCCAGAGGAATACCAGTACTTCAATCATCTTCCAATCAGAGAAACGCACTCGGACGAGGGTCGGTCCCCGGCTGTTGTTATTCGAGACACGGCGACGTATGGTGGTGCGGTGCCTTTATCGGACTTTTGTCCATTCTACCAGAAATTTACCCTAACAGGAACGGACGGCGCAAAGCGAGAAACAACTTGCACAATGCCTGGCAATGCACCCGCCAAACTTGATAACTATGCCTTGGAAAGCTACGGTCCTGGATGCAAATGCATCGAGCAAGGGCGTGAATGGCTGGCCAAGAAGGGATTCTTAACGCGAACGATGGTCGACTGGGGGAGTGGATGTTACAAATATCATTGCGATGGGGGATTACAGGTGGAGGTTGGAGGGGAGTTTTACACGTGCAACCACAAAGGGCAACGCCTTGATATTTACGGCTCGTTGAACGACTGGAAGATCAATGGGTCACTGGTGTGTCCTTCCTGTGAGGAATTCTGTGGTGCTCATAAGGGTTGTCCTCAAGAAATCGAAAGCACTTCAGAAGGAATTGTATATGTTGAAGGGAAAACATCGAAGTATAGGAACAATGCAAAAAGTTTAAGGAAATCTTTTGTAGAACTTTTTTATTTTATAATTTCAAGAGTTGTTTTCGATTTTTTCTTGATGGCTTGTTTTGTGCCCGGGTTTCAAGTGATTCGCACTTACAACTGATAACGGACCTTCAGCCAAGTGTAATTTTTTCGTGTAAATTTTTTTAGTCAGTTAGGCCTCGTGATTCTTATTGGCCTAAATCAGTCTCAATGTTTAAATTTAAAAATATGTAACAGAATGTAAAAATTAGACTGGCTAATCTTGTGTCTGAAGCATCTCAATGAAGTTGAGGCAAATTCCAGGCAAGGCCAAAATTTCAGTTATAGTGGTTTATGTACACTAGCTGTAATATACTTAACAAATCGAATGTGGTTTAGCGTTGTCTGTACTCAGCTGTACTCTTATCAACAGCTATATTCGCCATCACAGTGGTCCGTAAAATGTGCGCCACTGTGATGGTGAATAGTGTTGTCGAAAAGAGTACAGACAATGTTAAGCCACATTCAATTTGTTTCGTACCACAATGACAACGTCAAAGGAATTGCGTGACAAGTTGACTCGAGCAGCGTTGTCTAGAATCTTATCTTCAACGGAAAATTAGCCAATCAGATTCCGAGATTACTAGCAATATAAACAAATACGTTGTAGCTCCACTCTTGTGTCACAAAGGTTGCAGAGATTAAAACCCTAACACCACTCACGCGTTGTTCTTTCTTCTCGTTTAAGCAATTTAATCAACTTCAGTCTTTGCAATCTCAGTTTTGTGTCGTTTGTAAATCTCTAATAATGACTTTGTTCAAAACTGCCATCCGATAATGCAAATCTTGATGTGAAATGTTGGTCTTTAAGTATTGACAATAAATGGAACAATTTTGGAAGAAATTGAAAATGTCTTTCCGAGGATATTTATTATTAGTCAAATATAAAACAAAATACAAAATTTCGTTTTCACTTGCTTAGTTAGCATCATGCAAGAGGCATTTCTCGCAGTTGACATTCTTTGTGCAAAATGGTCATAGTTAACAGCCACCTAAATTTTGCTTCGAAGAACAGTCAAAGAAAAGATCCAAAAATTAAATGAAGTTTTTAATTAAGTCGTAACTTTGCACACTCGCTCAACAACGGCAAACACAGTTTATGTTTCTCAGTGCCCTGCATAAATTTACAAATGGTACATGAAATATAATTGACCCTTTGAGTTTTTAGACTACGAACAGTGGCATTGTTGGGCGAGCTGAAGCGATAAATTCCATTGACCGTGTGTACGGCCCATTTTACCGTCACGTGATCAGTAAAAAGTCCATGCTGTCTCTTTGCCTCGTGAATGCGACCTCGTCGAATAAGGTACGGATCATTGGAGCCTACATAACGTCTAGCGTACTTGCAAATCATGAAACGTAAGAGCTCTTCCACATCGTCTTGCACAAAAGAGCTTATCCCAGAAGGGATGAGGCTTTGAGATAATTTTATCTCGTAGCCTTGAGTCGCAAATGGTTCAAACAGTGTGAGATTGTTGACTCGGGTTATGATATATAACACGTTCGTCACATCTTGAAATTTCATCTTTTCCATCTGCTTAAGTCTGAAATTTATAGTGCTGCTTAAATTGGCATCCTCCTCCTCTTTTGAAAACAGAACAGCGTTATACGGCTGTTTCATCTGTGCAATGATTTTCTGAGTCTTCTCTTGAAGATACGGAGTAAACCGAATATAGTCAAGTGCCCAATTCTGAACTAGTGCAGTGCGTTTCCTGGACAGAAATCGTATGTCACTGGTAGCTATGGATCCTCCCCGGAAGTACACCATGTCTTCGTCAACTTTACCCAATTCCGAGATAATTCCTCGAATAAAAGGTTTTGGTTTATAAGGATCAGCTTGGATTTCTAGTTCATGACCACAAGGAGGCTCGATGCCGGGAACTGCAATTGTCAACGGAACGAAGTGCTGTGCTTCAAGTACTTTCCACGCTTCATGGTTGTCAGATGCAGGTATAAAATCAACCCAGAAGCCTACTGAACCTCTATGGCACACATCATACCGCGACATGTTTTCGTGACCGCTCAAAAACTGTTGATTAGAACCACTTACATCGCGAACTCTGACGAGCTTTGACAAGTGGTTAAAGTCGACAACTGCCGAAATCGGAACAGTGAATTTTGTATCCAAGAGATCATAGACCTTTGAATCAGGCTGCAGAGTCTTTCGCACAATTCGTTGAAGCCGTTTTATTTCGGGTTCACTAGCCAGTGCTCTCGCGAGTAACGTTCTGTTCAATAGTTTCGATATTATGACGGCGTTCTCGAAGGCTTGAAGTTGTTTACTCCAACTGCCGACTGGTGGCTCATACGACAGGTATTTGTCTTTTCCATGGACCGGTGCAAATAAGAAACCATCGTCCGTGAAGTCGCTGGAGAGGACAATTGCTTTAACATTTTCTTCGTTGGGGTGAATTTTCTTTGGTCGGTGGAACATGGCTGCCGGTCTATAGATCAATGTTAACGTCACCAGAACTAATACTAGAGCCGTGACAGAGTCCAGAAGCCTTTTCAAGGATGTTACTGAACAGTTCAGAAGTACGTTTAGAAGGCAATGTTGATCAGCTACGGTCTTTCTCTTGCGCATGTCCTTTTCTTGCAAAAGTCATGGTTTTCCGACTCAGATAAAATCAGTTTAGCGCCACATTGGCTTCTAAAACGAAGCCAAAAATCCTTTTGACAACTTTGCTAATTTAGCCACAACTCGTTAGAGGTAAAAATAGTGTTTAAAATAGAAATAAATTAATTGTTGGTTTGTGTCAACAAAACTTGACGTTAGTGATTTTTTTTTCTGTGATAGCGAATTGTGATTGGTCCAGAGTGATACGATTTACAGGTGAATATCATTGAAGTGAAAAATTACCTGTTAAACTCATTGATAAGGTTATTTCAATAGTCTAAACTTATTTACACTCTACCCTTTGTTTGAACAGGAAAATGCTTAGATAATCAGAACATAAACAGGTAATTCAAAGTTAACAACCAGAAACTGTAGGGTCGATTTACAACACTACTGTGAATCCTCTCGAATGCTCAAATGGCAGGAGTCGTTTATGGGTTTCTTCTTTCTATCGTTTAAAACCAGAACTTAAAGACATTGCCATTCTTTCGTTTCGACAAAACCTCGGTCATTACGTCTAGGAAAAAGAATCCGTAACGCAGTTCGCTGGCGCTCTCCACCCCCTTCCCCGCCCCCCCCCCCCCCCCCCCGCCAGAAAATAAAAGAAAAAATTGAGATGACAGAGTTTGCAGTCATGTGAGCGTTTTATTGTCTCGTTTGCCCAATTTACATATCAAACAAAAAATAAAAGCAAGAACTTAAATGGAAGTAAAAGAGCTGACTTTAGAAAGCCTTCGTCTTTTTAGATTTGCCGTTATTGTGATCCAGTGTTTACCCTGAATGCTACCTGCGGTGGAATAAAAACATTTTTTTAAAAGATAGAAAGGAAAGAAAAAACAACGGGATTAAAAATAAACATTCTCGCCAGTATTAAGTGCTGTTGCTATATTTCAATTGATGCGTTTGTTTTTCCACTGTTGATTTTCAAAAGTTGCAACTACACACATGTACTGACAACGCATATACTTTACTCACCCCTTATTTTGAGAGTTGATTGCTCATTCAATATTGAACACATGACTGCATACGTGAGAGCACAGTTTCATCTTGGCGTGAGGCTTTGGTGAGCCGCAGTTATCTTCTGAAACTGTCTGGTTAGTCACTGTATAGATACAGTCTACATGCGGTACTACAACCAAGCCTATTGAAAAACAAGCAATCAGACAAAAAGAAAAATAATACTTTTTTTTTTAAAGAAAAAAAAATACTTGACATACTTTACTCTAAACATTTTCTTTTGGGGGAACAATCCCGAAAATGACGACACGATCGATCCAGGACACAATTTCATCCTATCTGCAGTCAAAACGGAACGTCTCAAAATATCTTTCATTAAAGTGTACCTAACCCCAACTTTTGAAACCAAATCTTGACTTTATATAAGCTGTGAAAGTTACGAAATCTTGCCATATACTGTCCCACCACCAACCTCGTTCCCAGGGTTCTCTCCTACTCGTCCCCTGGAGCGGGAGAGAACCCTGGGAACGAGGTTGTCAAAAAACCGAGCTAGTAAGGGGCATGGCTTTAGTCCTCATTTGACGTCACAAACTGATTTGCGTCGCGGTAAGTCTTTGTAAACATGCATGCAAAGCAGTTTGTGACGTCAAATGAAGACTAAAGCCATGCCCCTTACTAGCTCGTCGGACAGATGATGTGCAGATTTCGTAACTTTAACAGCCTATAAAAAGTCAAGATTTGCTTTAAAAAGACACAAAAGGCGCAATGAGTTTCCAGCAGGTGCAAAGATTTATTTAAGATTTATTTAACATTTTGGAGCTTGGTGCACTTTAAGAGATGTCTTTTTCAGTTATTATTATTATTATTATTATTATTATTATTATTATTATTATCATTATTATTATTATTATTCATAAATAACATTGCCATAACTTCGTGGCAATAACAGTATTAACAGAAATTTCAAGCTCACGATACAACTTTTTAAAGACATGTTTCGGCATGACTCATGCCATCATCAGTTTAATGTGTCGTTTCCTTTTCCAGTGTTTATAAGAACGTTTACAATTTGAGTACGTTAGCAATTTGAAATTTAAAATACAGTAACAGTTACAATTATGCGCTTGCAAATGCATGAGTGTGAATTACGTAATCGAGTCACAAGAAGCACAAATCAAATTACAGCACAACAAAGATTTGTGCTTCTTGTGACTCGATTACGTAATTCACACTCATGCATTTGCAAGCGCATAATTGTAACTGTTACTGTATTTTAAATTTCAAATTGCTAATGTACTCAAATTGTAAACGTACTTATAAACACTGGAAAAGGAAACGACACGATAAATTGATGATGGCATGAGTCATGCCGTAACATGTCTTTAAAAAGTTGTATCGTGAGCTTGAAATTTCTGTTATTATTATTATTATTATTATTATTATTATTATTATTATTATTATTATTATTACATACTTGTAAAAGCATAGACATAGTTATTATGGGTCTTTCCCACTCCTTTCCAGCAACCTTGTAAATTAAACCCATCCTTGTCATAGGTATTGTAGCCTAAGATCCCAGACCAGATTTGAGATTTGTGCTTCTTGTGACTCGATTACGTAATTCACACTCATGCATTTGCAAGCGCATAATTGTAACTGTTACTGTATTTTAAATTTCAAATTGCTAACGTGCTCAAATTGTGAACGTTCTTATAAACACTGGAAAAGGAAACGACACATTAAACTGATGATGGCATGAGTCATGCCGAAACATGTCTTTAAAAAGTTGTATCGTGAGCTTGAAATTTCTGTTAATATTATTATTATTATTATTATTATTATTATTATTATTATTATTATTATTATTATTATTACATACTTGTAAAAGCATAGACATAGTTATTATGGGTCTTTCCCACTCCTTTCCAGCAACCTTGTAAATTAAACCCATCCTTGTCATAGGTCTTGTAGCCTAAGATCCCAGACCAGCACTCTCCGTAAAACTGCACTCCAAAAACAGCATACTTCTTTCTCCAAGCGTCATGAGCACATTTTTCTACGGTCAAGCTCATATGATTCCAGTCGATATTACTGCGATGATTCCCGACAATTTCCGGTAGCGGTAGGCCTCCTGTTTTCCTGTCTTGGAAACAACCAATCGGGACATAACTGCTTTCTGAGCCTAGTGATTGAGTAACAAAGCAACTTTTAGTGATATACATTTGTTATTCTCTTGCAATAATCATAAAGGCAGAAGCTACTCCTCGTCATTTACTCCCTAACAGTGCCTTGCGTCTAAATTCTCCTCAAAACGTTACCGCTTGAACAAATAGAAAAGTCAAGAGAATTGAGCGATTTTCAATTGAGCGTCGTAAAACCAAACCCAAAGCAATTACTCTGGCCAATCACAACAGATGCAAACAGTGAAACAAGCCAATATCAGAACTGGAAGCAATTACATGCTTGCTACCATGAATATCTCTTGCTACCATGAATATCTCTCGCAGTTTCTGGAACTGGGTTCAAAGTTATCTCTCCGGTAGGACATTGCAGGTTAAGCTCCCAGGGGTAGTTTCTTGTAGTGGAGAGGTTATAGCTGGAGTTCCTCAAGGCGGGGTCATTTCACCTACCCTGTTTAACGTGTTTATCAACGATATTGATGACTGCTATCCCAAGGGAGTTTCAATCAATACCTGTAAGTACGCTGATGATTGCACCCGATACGAACTGGTGCCGACCGGAAGTGAAAGTCACATGCATGATGTTATGGTAAAAATGGAGGCGTGGGCAGAGCGGAATAAAATGGAGATAACCGCCAAAAAGACCAAAGAGATGTGGATTAGTTTCAAGAAATCTCAGCAGATTCATGCCCCTAGTCCGATTAGAGTTGGAAACGAGGAGCTGGAGAGGGTAGAAGTTTTCAAGTTACTCGGAGTGCATGTTCAGAGAGACTTAAAGTGGAATACACACATAGATGAAATTGTAACTATAGCAAGTAAGCGTCTCTACTTTTTGCGCACGTGTCGCAAAGGACTGACTACGTATATAACAAAGATTCGTCCACTTCTTGAATATGCATCGCCCATCTGGGGAGGCATTCCAAACTATCTGGCTGAGGATCTACAGCGTATTCAAAATCGCTCTTTAGACATCTTAGGTCTAGCCAGAGAGACTGTGAAGCCCCTGGATGTAAGAAGGGACAGTCACACAGCACACGCTTTTAAGGAAATCTTAGATTCAGAAGGTCTCCATCCTTGCTGTAAATTTCTAATTTCAAGACCCCAATCGTATTCCCTTAGGGCTCAACGGGTGCGAGTTCCCATTCCACGAACGAATAGGAACATGAACTCCTTCATACAGCGTGGGGCAAGACTGTTAGGAAACAAATCATATAAAGTATAGTCTATATTTTTATTTTATTTTATTTTATTCTATTTATTTAATTATAATTTTTACTATTAATCTTTTTAATGATTCTAATTGTAATATTGTACATTGAAAATTATCGTAAATTTGATGTAATTCTGTTAAGCCAAAATCAAATAATAAAGCCTTATATTTATGTAACTGGCGCAAAGCGCGGGAAAATGCACGTCTGCAAGTCACGATTAATTTTGCTTCTCATTGGTTGAAAAAGTGGCGCCAGTTTTGCCAACCAATCACAGAGCGAAGCAATGCAAAACCAAAGCAAAGGAAACTTTGACTTTCGACACTCGACTGAAAAACAATCATAAAGGAAGTGATCACCAAAGATGAAATATCTTGACCAGTAGCAAGTGTCAAACGAAATACTAAAGCAAAGCAGCGAGGAGAACATGGTTGTTGATTTCAGGGCTTAAACTAAACAGGCGATACAATGTTATATTTTGTCTTTGTTAGGGAAGAATAACAAGATAAGGGATATCATCACCGGTTAAATTTCCCCCAAGTTCGGAGTTTTAGCATTTTACCGTAATTTTCGGACGACGTCACGGCTGAGAACTGTTTTTTAGTACTTAAACTTCAAAATGACAGCTATTTCACACTGCCGTTTCAGTTTATGATTTGTGATGAGATTTAACACTATCGAAACAGAAAACATTACCTCAACAACGCACACAAGGACGCCTCTACTTGTAACAAGCATTGCGTGATGGGGAGCGATATTCACTGTTACAAAGCAACCTTAAAACGCAAACATGAAGTGATTACCTCCGCAGCTGACACAAGAGTATTGCACTCTCCACTTGTGACAAGGCGTTGTGTGACACTGTGCGTTGTCGTTCGGCTTCTCGCTAATGACGTCGCTGCAGTATTGAGGTGGTAAAATGACCCATGTGCCGTTGCCAAGCTTCTTTCCGCACTCCACTTGACGAGACTTAGTGCCACCTCCACAGGGAACCGAGCACTGCAAAGGGGATGCCAAGTGTTGAAATAAACTTGTTGGAAAGCCGATCTAAATTCACACTTCCTTGGCGACAAAATAGCGATATGTTGAGTTTCCAAACAAAAGGGATCGTTATCTCTTAATTTTGTAATTCATTCAGTTCCAGCGTGTGCCACCATTTGTGTTTCGTGACGTCATAACGTGAAATGAGAAGACAAAATTTGTATAGTATAGAGGTCCGATACGCTATAAAGAGAACGTAGATTGAAGACATTTTTTTTCTGGAGAATACTGTTTCCAAGAATAAAAGAAAGGTGTAAGAGCAACATGATCGTTGCAACCCAGTGACGCATTATAACAAGGGTAAAACGTTTCCTTTGCCAGATTTTCTTTGGTTTATAAAAGATCCCGCGAAATTGCTTCTATTTTGAGAACCATTAAGCCTACATCAGTAGGATACTAACCTGGGTCCAGTTTCCTGCAATCCACTCGGGCAAACAATCTATTTTATTGCATGCCTGTGTCCTGACTGGTTCTGACAGATGCGCACATTCTGACTGGTGTAGAATATTTGTGACATTCTTGGTAATCACTTGTGTGCATGTCAAGTTGCGATACTGCTGGCCTCCTCCGCACTTCTCTGAACACGGGCTCCAGAAACCGGGTTGAAATCTGAGAAATGTTTATTGACAAAAAGAAAACACGTGAGATGAGATTAGGGAAAGAATAACTAAAGGAAGACTTCACCTCTACTTCGATATTACTACGCGTGCGCATAGCCATTTTATTAAAGTATTACTAGTTCTTGTCCTTCGGCGATCGAAGTTTTATACTTTATGTATTGTTTGTCTTATATTACCAGTTCTCTTGAAGATGACCCTGGTTGGGGGTGAAGAGGAAGGACTTGCTGTCTAAAAATAGTAAGGGCTTCGAACAATAAAGTTAACTCGGTACACTACAACAGTGCCTTCAGTCTCATGTGCTGATCAGCACAATGGACCTTCTGACACCTGGCAGAAAGAAGGTGCATGCTCCCCACCCCCCCCCCCCCTCCCCCAATCCCACCCAACGCTGATTCTGTGACTAGCATCACAAATACATTGGAAGAAATGGAAAACATGGTAAGTTTCAACGGTGTATTGACAGATATTCTAACGAGCAAAACCATCAGAATCGTGTCTTTCCAAAAGTTGCAAAACATTCGCAAGCACGTAGTAGCAGAAACATGATAAGACCCTTCAAAGCGATGCAAGACAATGTTAGTTACACTTAGAACGTAAACATAGGAAGAAAACAGCCTTTTGTATAAACAAACGAGGACACCAATCTGTACGTACTTTTTGGGGCAAGGGACCTGGTTACAAGGTGCCGATTCTGCTGGCTTGGAGCTGTTATCACAGTACACTGGAGTCACTTCTGTATGGTCATCTTCACGGTGACACGTGACTCTGATCAGTTGAACGCCTGAAGAGAAAGGAGTTGAATTAGCCTGTTAGTTGTTGCCTATTTTCCCTTATGTGTTCTTAGTTAACAGTTACAGTTGTCCATCAAGACAGTAAAAATTAGAAAATTTTGCTGCTTTGTATACATTTTCCTATAATAATTTCCCACCCAAATAATGTGTAATGTGTTGCTGAAAAACATTTCTTTTTCAGTGAATAATAGTTGGTTCTCTTCTTGCTTCTGAAGAGGTTTTCTCCGGGTGCTGTGGTTTGCAACGCTCCTCAAAAACCAAAATTTCCAGATTCAATTCGATCTGGATAGTGTTCTCAATTAGCCCCATTGTGGCCAAATATGTGTGACACTCAAATGAAGTGATTGGATGTTTTTTCATAGTTTGTTATCATTCCAAGGCATACGCAAGTACAATACAAGTACCATTCTATCAATGTCAATTTTAGCTAACGTGATTAAAATTGACGATTGGAGAATTTTGATCCTCTTCAAAGTAGGACTCTTGCAGACAATAGGTTTCCAGTTTTTTACGGTAGTTTAATATGTTACCAATTGCACTTCAGATAGATAGATAGATAGTTTATTAAAAACTGCATCGCAGCCTTGAAAGGCTGAATTACGCAATTATTTACAAAAACTTTACAATACTTAAAAATTACAAATGAATCCTAGATAATAAGTCAAAAACTAACTTTTAAAATTATATAAAAAATTCTATATAACATATTCATATTAAAAAATGATGATTGAATATAGAGCATGAATATAAGTCGGATAAAACTACAGCCAGGTCTGTTTTGACATCGCATATATAAAAGTATTACTTAATCTGTTCGTGCAAAGTTCGGCATATTAAAAAGGCATCCGCAAGTATGCATAATTAATTAATTCATTTTTCTTCGTAATTATTTTAATTATTAACAGATTAAGTCAAATGTAGGACACCCTCCTCCAAAGGCAACTCTAAAGTATGTAAGCAGAAGACGGAGTAAGGGTTAAACACTGCTCTCCCTACCAAGCCCTCTCCTAATATTTCTTTATTCACTCCCAGCCTTCTTTCTGACGTCGACTTAGGGGAAGTTCTCATAGTAGTTCTCATACCTCCAGCACACGAGGCACTGCAGCTGCCCTCATTCTTTTGGTTCCAGATGAACTTTGTGCTTTTTCCATTTCCGGGAATGTAGAAACTGTACATGATGCCAGGGTTTGCGTGATAACCGGAATAAATATACTGGTAAAATAATGCATGTTTACAAAGAATTAATGCGATGCAAATCAGTTTGTGACGTCATGTAAGGAATAGACGCATGCACCTTACGAACTCGGTGGTGGGACAGATAATGGCTAGATTTCTTAACCTTTAATGCCTATAAAAAGTCAAGATTTGATTTAAAAGTGGACATAAAACAAAGGAGAGTGAGGGACGGGAGAGGGTTGGGGAAGAGAGGAGGGAAGGATCAAATTTTACTATTAGTCTCTCCTTTCCCTTGTTTTAACACAGGAGAAAAAGTGTACGGGTGAGGGACGGGGGAGCGGATGGGAAATAGAGGAAGAAAGGGTCAAATTTACCTATCTTCTCTCCCTTCCCTAGTTTTAACACAGGAGAAAAAGTGTACGGGTGAGGGACGGGGGAGCGGATGGGAAATAGAGGAAGAAAGGGTCACATTTACCAATCTTCTCTCCCTTCCCTAGTTTTAACACAGGAGAAAAAGTGTAGGGGTGAGGGACGGGGGAGCGGATGGGAAATAGAGGAAGGAAGGGTCACATTTACCAATCTTCTCTCCCTTCCCTAGTTTTAACACAGGAGAAAAAGTGTACGGGTGAGGGACGGGGGATGAATAGAGGGAGGATGAAATTCTCCTATCCTCGCTCCCTTCCTTAGTTTTAACACAGGAGAAAAACATGAAGGGGTGAGGGACGGGGGAGGGGTGGGAAATGAATAGAGGGAGGCAGGAAGGATCAAAGTCTCCTATCCTCTCTCCCTTCCCTAGTTTTAACACAGGAGAAAAACATGAAGGGGTGAGGGACGGGGGAGGGGTGGGAAATGAATAGAGTGAGGCAGGAAGGATCAAATTCTCCTATCCTCGCTCCCTTCCCTAGTTTTAACACAGGAGAAAAACATGAAGGGATGAGGGACGGGGGAGGGGTGGGAAATGAATAGAGGGAGGCAGGAAGGATCAAAGTCTCCTATCCTCTCTCTCTTCCCTAGTTTTAAGCGTTGTCTTTACACAACTCATTACACGATTAACTCGGTGCTCAACTGGAAGACGTAAGTGCGGTAAATTAACAAAAGGGAAAGGAATATTAATATATCGTAGTAACCTAAACAAAACCTATTATTGTATGAACTGTACAGCAAAGGAAAGCTAGTAAATCGTAACCTTAGCCTGCAGTGCTTCATTCGTCGGTCCTCGGATATAAATTATTTCCGCAAAATTGTAGCTGTTCATTTCGTGGTAGATTGATGTTCCTGCCGCATGGTACGTAGCGGTCCAGCTTGGTATTGGCACGTAATATTTACCTGTTTTATTGGAACGCACACCTAGTGGAAGATTAAAAAATGATATCATTTGGTAGGTAACACAGCTCTGTCCTGAACTGCGATTGGATTTAAAGCAGACTTATTTTAAACTATCCAGACAGGAGTCCTTGTCGTCCTCGGCGATTGGGAGGATTCCTCCCCCCACCCTCCCCTCCACTCTTCAAGAAATCGAAAGTCTTTACGGTATGATAATTTAACTACTGGGCTAGGAGGGAAACAAGGAAAAAAAGGGGAAAGGGAGATACACATTGTTAACACTTAATTGATATAAACTACCCCTCCTAATTCAGTGCAATTGCTTCCAATCGATGAACGTTTATGTGCATGTTCTTGAGATTTAATTTGATTTTATACCGCTACATACTCAGGAAATTGTACGATCTTCCCGTCTCACGAATCAGAACCTGAGTTGCTTCCTTTGGAATGATGACCATGGTGTCTCCACGTCCTCGTCCTGAGAAATCAAAATACTACATCAACACACATAATTATTTTTCAAAAGGCCTGAGGAGCCCTAATGGTTTCTCTATGGGCATCCTCTCTATTATTTGTTATTTAATATCTTTTGTATTTTAATATATATTTATATTGTAACAGAGTCGACAAAATAACTGCAAACTGAAACTGAACTCCAGTTATGCGCCAATAGTTTAACTGATGAGACTAGAGGCTGCCTGTAGCCTGCACTCGGGCCGGTCTCCAATTTTATCGCAGTGCACCCGTGTACCCAGTTCGAACTCCATGCACAATTGGTACTCGTAAACACGACGAAGAACGGAGGGTAAACCTTGAATCGCTGGCCTATCCTGCACGACTAAAAAGTGAGATATACACAAAGAAGTTAAGGTTGCATGCTTACCGTATACTCGATAGTCCTTCGTGTACAATCCCCTCCTTAAAACACAGGAACTACCATCTCCACCGCAGTTTAAACATCGATCGTATACTTTCGTGGATTTCAGTTTCTTATCGCAGCCAACCTTCTGCATACCGAAAAACAAAGAATCACTCACTCACTCACTCACTCACTCTATCAATCAATCAATCAATCAATCAATCAATCAATCAATCAATCATTCAATCAATTGATTAATCAGTCATTTGAACTAAATAAATAAATCTTTCAATCAATTCGGGCATGCAATGAACCATGAATCAATCAATAATAAATGCAAGTTAGCATGTAGCTAGATGTGATCAATCAACCAAATAATCAATCAATTAATCGATTAATCGATTTATTGATCAAACTGATCATTAATGGAATTAAGTGAAGTAAAGAAGGAAGGAAGGAAGAGCACAATCGATCGATCGATCAATCAATTAATTAATCTAACCTTCTTTGGAAGGAAGTTACGGATACATTAGCCAAAACAAATCAATTAGGAAAGTGACCAAGGTAAAGGTTAGTACTCACATTACATTTTCCTTCAATGCAAACATCGTAGACATGAGGATCGCTTTCGCACCTTGTCCCATCCTTGACATGACCAAAGAAGTATCCTTTTCTTCCAGTCACACAAGCTAGTATACACTTTTGAGCCCCTTGAGACAAAGATAACATCATTGAAAAATAAACTCGCTCTATATGCAAAAAAGACGCGACAAAATGACTTAATATTGTTGAGCCGGTTGCTGGTAAGTCGAAGACTTGTCAGCTTGTTGAAATTATTTCTTGTGTAAGCTACATGCAGTATAATGAAAATCAAGTACGTTGCATTATATTGTATTGCCTTTTGTTCTGTTGATAGCATCATCGTATGAACTTTATTGCGTTCTGTTGCATCGCAGTATGACGTGTTGCGCTGGTCAGTTTTAACTAAATTTCACAGAGTTAATGTTGTTTAATTGGAATTATTAAGGGAAAAAAGAGCCCAAACAGTGTGTTAATGCGCACACTGGTCTTAGAAATAATCGATTGACATATCATTCTAAGAACGCTATCAGTTGCAGGCTTACCTCCTTTGAAATAAGCGTGATATCTCGTAGAACCTCTGTTATGTTCTTCGCACTGTTCCTGTCGAAACCGGTCTACAGCACATTCCTGGAAAGAAAAGCACAGTTACTACGACGTGCCTTGATTTTCTTGCTTGAAGACTGAATCAATTTTACAGGAACAGTAATGTTAAAAATCGGATGAAGTGGAGTTTATCTATTTAAGATTTATTCCTATTGACGAAGTATAGCTCTACATGTGACTTCCGCTCCTTGCATTTTTATTTCTGGTTTGTGTTGTTTGTATGACGTTGATTGACATTGGTGCTCCACTTCAAGGCGTCACGTGATTTTTATTGGAGAAAGGTGGAAAATGTGTCTTAATGCTGTGTTTATCAGAGAAAGAGTTAATTAAAAAGAACCGGCATTGTGTTATGTCGTATCCTGGACACCATATCATACCATTTATTTACTCGTAAGACGCGCACGTAACTAAGTAAAGGACAAACAATTGAACACACCAGGGTGTTGCACAATGCAAAGTTTCCTTTGTTGGATCCTCTGCAATCTTCTCCAAAGTATTGAGGGCTGACCGACAAATGGAAACAAAGTGTCAAATAGCTGTTATTAAAGTATAGCATATCGTTACACGACATAACATCACAAAGCGTTTCCATGGTTTCCGAACGTAACATAGCACCACATAACTCAGTTAAGAGTAACATCACTAATTAACATATTGTAAGTAAAGGCAATGTACCTTTATCGCACCGCAGCAAAACACACAAAACAAATTGCAAGGTTGACGTTTCAAGAAAAACAAAATATTGTTTAAAAGTATCTTCCAAAATACATACGCAGGATTGTTACATTTTCGGCTTCTGAACTTCACTCCTCCATTACAGGTTCTTGTGCATGAGCCGTAAGGACCCCAGGGCCCCCATTCACCATCTACAGGAGGAGGCAGACTGGAACCCACGTCAGAGCACCTGCCAGCTTGACACCACTGCAAAACAAGTAAAAACGTAGAAAATGATTTTTTACATAACCCTTTTTCGAGTGAAATTATACTGTTGGTCAAAACGTAAAGCTTGTGGGATGTGGCTGGAGTGACAAGTGACAAATTAAAGTGATCTGATAAGTTGAAGCCACTGTAAGGGCACTAAGGCGCAGCCTCGTGAGTCCACAACATTTTGAGCACTGTGATGACGAATATCGTTGTCGATAAGAGTATAGACAACGCTAAACCACATTCGATTTGTTAAATGTTCTTGAGTTGTGACGTGATGGTTATTTGCAGTAGTCCATGGGTTCTGGTCTCTTGTTGAATGTTGCCCAAGTCTTGTTGACAATCATTTATGCTGAATTTCATTTTTACCTTTCTATGGCCACATTCTGTTCCTTCTGCTACTGGGGCTCCTCGGCTGTAACAGCTGCCCCCTGTCTGTGTGCAGTACAGAGCTCCGCAGCTTCCCTGATATAATACGAATATAATGTGAGGGAGGAATTAAAACGGTTCCCCAGATTGCCATCATTGTCATCATCGGCATCCAATTAGCATCATCGCCATCATCATCATCATCCTCATTATCATCACTGTTTTATTTGCTAACATCATCGTTATCATCAAAGTTAGTTGATATCTTTATCTACACTTTCACCTTCTTCTTATTGTCGTCGTCATCGTCATCATCATCGCAAACGTGATCATCGTCATCGTCATCGTCATCGTCATCGTCATCGTCATCGTCATCGTCATCATCATCATCATCATCATTGTCGTCATTTTTATCGAAATTATATTTAGTAAATAAACCCCTTTTAGCGGCTGGTATATCGGAGGATTATGTCCGCGGCTGATAGATTGTCCGAAATATGAACAGGTGACCGAGTAGCGAAACTTCGAGGGCAACTGTGAAATTTTTCCCACAATCTATCAGCCGCTGACAGTATCATCCGATATACCAGCAAGCCAGAAAGGGGTTTATTTTTTTCATAAACCTTTGATTAATTTTTATATCACGTATACAAAGTTGAATGTTGAAAATGTTGGGGAAAAAAAAGTGATCTGACGACGACTGTGAATGACGTAAACAACTGCATTGATTTTGCCGGAATTCATTTTATTTAGACTGTGACTGGAATTGAAGAAAGTTTAAAACGACTGGCTTTGTTTTATCTTTTTTGCAACCGAAAAATCGTAGGACAAATATCGACGTGGACGGGGTATACTGCCTGATACTCGTCCTCCGATTTGCACCACGTGATCCAAAATAGCCAATCAAATCGCACAAAAATTAATCGGTGGGTTATAACATGAAATAATGACCATCGCCGTTATGCAATGCTTAATAAATGAGCAGGGGTGTTTTATCAAGTTTAAAACACGAGGCGCAGCCGAGTGTTTTAGGACTTGATAAAACACGAATTGCGAATTTATTGAACGGCTTAAAACGTTTTACTGTGCATCTATCCATTCTTACACTAAAATTTAGATTTTGGTTTATTTTGGCCTAGAAAATCAGGTGTAAAAGTTAGCCGTGTCTTTATCAGTTGTAAAGACACTCATTAAAAATTAATTTCTTTTGTATTTCCTTCATGAATTATTAATGCAATTTTTTTTAAGAATATCATCCTCTTGAAGATCTTAATGCAACTCTCCATGAAATGTGCTTCAGCAACAAGTCACTTACCGTTAGTGAAGGACACGCTCGGAATTTTATTCCATGAGCCTGCTGACACTGCTTATCTCTGTCAGTGGTGTATCCCGGAGGAATAGTGGGACTGGGGAGCTGTTTCGGTGGCATGTTGTGAAAGCACGTATTTTTCCTAGTACAATTTTTTTGATTTAATCAGAATTTAATTTCTTTACAGCAGGGAACAGTAATTTACAATAGCTTTTAGAAAAAATAATGACAGTTAATCCTGGTCCAAATTCCATTATTTGTAATGACGCAAATCTATCATTAGTGTGAATGTGTGAATGTGTGAATTTTGTGACTCCTGTTGCAAAATGCTTATAGAGTCCAGTCCGTGGCGGTGTGCTGTACACTGGTTTTCGAAACCTGGTTTTGACACCAATGGACCTTCGACACCTGATTTACATACCTGTTTTCGAAACCTGTTTTCAATACCTATCTTCGACACCAATTTTTTATACATGTTTTACATACCTGTTTTCGATACCTGTTTTTTTTTCCAAACCTGTTTTTCAGTATTCGGATCGGTGATCATGCCAGCGAAAATCATTTAGTAGTTCCTTATTCCATTGACGTTAATAATTCAATTCAACCGGGAGGAAATAAAAACGATTTCAAAACTTACGTGAATATCTTTTGCAGCCTATCTCTGCTGCACGAGGACCAGCGGAAGGCGTTAGGTCCTGATGACTGTTGACTGTGCATGATGTAGCCCTTAGCACAGTCTCCCGAGTCGTGCGGGAGACCGATGCTATTGAAAGACAAATAGAACAGTGCGATGTAGGGTCACAGCGTTATTAGTGGCACTCCTAAACCAATTCCCCTCCCCCCTCTCTCCTCTCCCCTCCCCCCCCCCTCCCCTCTCCCCTCCCCACCGCCTGTAGATATTGAACTCTGTTAGGCCTGGGACTCAAATGTTCTCATTACCGTTGCCGTTGCATTACCTACGGCGTGGTCGTAGGCAATACGCGGAGGCCAGTACGTTCTTATCAGTAACTTTGTTATCGCCTCCATAGTGAAGTTATCGGCGATGTGACTGCAAAGTTCACCCGAGATTAACTCCGCAGGTGCATCGTTGGTAAAGAACGGGAAAACTTTTCCACTGTCATGACTGAGTTGGTGTTCCCATTTTCCGGACAGTATCTCAAATACTCCCAGGGACCATGTCGAGGGTACCTTAACGGCATATGAGTCTCGAAGTGTAATAACGATTTTATGGTTATTATACTAAAATGAAACTTACATATCTGTGGAAATGAAAACGATTTTCCGTCAAAATGTTTCGGTCCCAAGGGTCCCAACAATCAAGAAAGACTGATTTTCCAAAGCAAAAATTGAAACGTAGCGTTACATGTGATCAAATGATTTTTTTTTTACATTAGATTGTTGAGAGATCATCCCAAAAAGCTTTTAAAGTAGCTTTCTTCCTGTATAGCTCACAACAGACCAATGCGTGGACACCCTGACGATAATCTCTGCCTTACTTGTGCCCCATTTCATGTGCTACTGTGTAGGCCACAGTCAGACCACGCGCCTCATTGATGCTTACTCCCCAGATGTTACTGCACGGCGTATTATAATACGCAAGACCTAAAAAAAATATTTATAATAATAATTAAATAAAAATATATAATTATAATAAGAACCTTCCCAGAATCCTTTGCAGCTGGAAAATCGTCAATCCCAAATAACTTGGTCAGTTTGAGGGCAGCAAGACCCCCACGTTGTCTAGAAATAAGTCTTACCATAAACTAATTATTGTACAAGACTAAGGGCGATGACGTCATTGGTCACGTGACTTTGCTCACAAGTGCGTTTCTGCTCACTGTGACGAAGTTATTTTGTTATTGCAAAAGCAGTCAACGTGGTTTGAAGCACAATGGTGTGAGCCATTTCGGACTGCCCGGGTACCGAACAAAATATAAATATTAAGGAAGGTATATACAATTTTCTATAAGTGGGAGTCTGGGTACAAGTGCTATCTCGCGTTGCATTAAACGCGAGGAAACAAAAATTTGGATATTGGTAGATATTTTTATGAAATATACATTTTTGTCATTTTTAATGCTGTGACGTCATCGGTCACGTGACCAGAACGGACCGAAGTTTAATATTCGCTCTACAAGTTTACTAGAACCTTTCTCCAAGAATATTTTTAAGCGAAGTTGTAGTTTAATAAATAGTGTTTTAAAAAATGGCCATGATTACTTTTTCCTAAGAAAGTGCGGCAGTAGAAAATCTAACTGAAAAGTTTGTCAGCTTCCTGCTCAACGACCGTTTGAGGTAGGAACAAAAGAAAATTTTGCCTAAGGCTTGAGAGTATGCTCTTTATGATGGCGTTGTCAGTTTCTTCTAATTACAATTGCTTTTGGCGATGATCGATGTTTAAGATTTTTTTCAGAGGAGAGGGCCTGGAGGAAAGAACGAAAACGAGGCTATACTTTCGCGCGCTTTTTGTTTTCACTGCGACGCCGCGCCACAAAAGGTTAGCTAGAAAAAAAAATTCCAAGGACTGGACAACGGACTGGACTTGCATTTTCTTTAACGGAACTTTTGACGACTTTTTTAATTATTTTTTTTTTTATGGCTGTTGTCTGCTCAGGGACAATGTATACCTGAGAAGGTAAGTTGATACAGATAGTTGTTGCTGTTTGTTAAAAAAACAAAACAAAAAAAAGCGCGTTTGTGGTACACTTAAATGCACTTCCCACCTAAAAAGTATTGTTTAATTCTTGAAATTATAAAACTTAAACTAGAAGTTGCAGCAATGCGAATGAAATCAAATTAATGCTAACATTAAATGAAACAATTTAAGTTGCTTAAGGCAACCGATGCAAGCTCAGTAATTTTACTAAATACGATATCTGAAGGTTAAAAACGTATCTTAAACAGTGACGGAATAAATGATTACTTTATTTTCAACCGGAACTTAAAACGTTACCTTCATTCGCACAGACATCAAAACTTTATTTTATACTGTCCATGAACTAAATTCCCTATTACAATTATAACAAAGTGTACAATAAAGCCATTATTCAGCATTATTCAAAGTATTGGCCTAAGAAAAATAGTTGCGCATAAACAAATACTGGAACAGTTCGTGCTTTCAAATGGATTACCCTAATGAATTACACGATTCCGACACATAAGTTTAATTTGAGTGGCGAAACATTTTGTTGCATCTGAAAAATTACTGTACTACAAAAAACGTTTTCACAGAGGTTGTAATGCATGGGGGTTCACATAATTTAATTCAATTTTATAAAGCTAAAAATTGTATGTCAAAGATTCAGCAGAAACAGAGAAAAGTTTTAAAATCACGGCTGTTTGTGCGAGTTGGTGTACGTACGCGCTAAACGCGGAAAGTACCTAAGCTTAATAACTCTGAAGAAGTCAAGTACTTAAGTTTATGTCAAAACCGACCAAGAACCAGTCGAAAAAAAACAAAGCAAATAATTATTTTAATAGATTTGGCAGTTTTACAAAGTGTTACGCTTCTGGTTTGTGGCACCTATTTACAATGGTAGTCTGAGGAAAAACCTTTTTACAACAATGTTTAAATTATAAGCTTAAGCTTACGGTAAATTTCAATTGAATCTATTTTTTAAACTGAGGGGAAATTAAAATGTAATTTGCTATAAGAATGGGTCCAACACAGAAATCCTGAAAACCTTCTTCACAAACAAACTGACGATAAACTTGAAAACCAAATTTGAGAGAAGGCTTAACTTCTTGCCGAGCCATACAAAAGTTGGGCACATAAACAAAGACAACGCTTATCTGGCTTATCGGTTGATCGTAAGTTTTTTGAAGAAAACGACTAAATGAAAGGGCGACGGTAAATACCTTCTCCAATCGTCGAAAAGGCTACATCGGGCCACTGCGTAAATCGCACATCCTTCGTCTTTAGTCATGCTCAAAGCACAGCGGAAAAATTTATGTGTTGTCGAATGCAGTCGCGGCGCGAATACAATCCCTTTCACAACGCTTTAGATACATCCAAAAAGCCGTCCATCAAGCCTTGATATAATTCTTCCCAGAGTGGCCAGTTAAAAATATTTTCACACTCTAACACATCTTCAGGTGACCTAGTCGAAGTGGCGGAACGAGAGAGTCGAACGAGGTATCGCACAGCGTTCATGTGCTCGTTAATCCACTGATTTGTACTAAGGTTTTATGAGACAGGATGAACCAAATTTCAAAATAATTTCACCGTTTTGAATGTAGTTAAGCTTCGGACTAGACATTTCCCATTACTTTGTTAAACTTGACCGCAAATACCACTTTCACCACAGCTACAGCGCTGTCGCAAGCAAACCGTCGCTTCGTTTCAGAAGGTCGATTCACTTTCTGTGATTGGTTAAACAAAATGACGTGTGAATCGCGAGGTGTGGAGAATCTACGATTCGATGACAAACATAGCGGGCGATGTCTTTCTTCGTAATTTAACCAAACAAAAAAATTGCAAAACATTTAATTTTTGGTTTATCGTGAACTAAAAAAACTGTCAGAACAAGAGCGGTAGGCGTGTTTTCAGAGCATCTCTCTCTCTCTCTCTCTCTCTCTCTCTCTCTCTCTCTCTCTCTCTCTCTCTCTCTCTCTCTCTCTCTCTCTCTCTCTCTCTCTCTCTCTCTCTCTCTCTCTCTCTCAACTAACACTTGTGATTTCTGGTATGAATGAATTAATATGCAAAAACTAAAAAAGGTAAAAATAATAAATAAAAATTGTCAACTATTTTCCCAAAGACGTATAAATACACTTGCCTCGATCCAAGCCCACTCATAATAAATATCCACAAAAATATGAATCCAATCTTCCGTCTGTACAACATTTAACCCCCAAATTTCAATACAACCATTTTTTTTTTTACATTTATTAGTAAGCTCTGGCTTGCTGGCTCAGCAACAAATAACTTTCAAAACCATGAGAAGTTAAGTGAGAGAAACAATGTCTACAAGGTCTAAATAATAAGTCAGTAGTGCATGAATGGGTGGGGCAGGGGTTCTGAACCTTCAACTGATTGTACTTTTTTCTTCTGGTTCTACCCCTTACGTAGCAGTATCTACTTATGTCTTAACTTTGTTGCAGAGTCTAACAAAATTGCAAATTCATCACAACTTATCATTGTTCTTACCACCTTTGGAATGCCACCTTGGGAATGCCACTTTTTTGGTAGCCGCTTCAGTACACGTCTATTATTTCTATTTCTGTATTGTAACCGTTTTCTCCATTTTTACTTTGCTTCAGTGTTGCCCCTGAAGAAGGTTAGTTATGTCTCGCCGTAATATATGGCATTAAAAGTTACCCTTTTCGACCATCATTTTGTTTCTTTGCCTTATATCTACCTTTTTATGGGATATATAATTATATATTGTTATTTCCGGTTTTACTTGTAATAATAATAATAATAATAATAATAATAATAATAATAATAATAACACAAAGAAAAACGTAAATAAGCTGTGAGAAAACATAGTAGTACCCTTTTAGGCGCGCTGGAATAGAAGATAAAGAGTGCTCTTAATCTAAGGCAGACGTTGTCAGGCTTTTTCGTCTCGAACGCATTCAATATCATACCCAGAGTCTTCGTTCCCCTGGTCCACCGGTCTGGAAGCCAGCGACTCTGGAAAGTTCTGATCCAGAAGACTGAAAATATCGGACTTCCACTTAAATTGCGTATGCTTCGAGATGATCAGTGGCATGTTGGCATGCTTTAGTTTGTTTTGTTTGAAGAAGCCAATCAAAACGATCCCTTAGTCCGTCAGTAAAACGAACTAAGACTGAAATGATATAGTGCTCTCGGAAATAGTCCCTGAGAATGAAATGCATAATATGCAGCACCAATTCATCATGCATTAATTCCGTTGTCAATGTCCATGCGATCATTAACCATCACCTACGATGTTCGACTACCAAAGATTGCTGAGCGATTGTTAGCTGTCAGTCTTAAGAACAACCAAGCTATTCAAATGCTTGCAAATGACCAGCTAGCTCCCAGTTGGTTTGTTAGCTCAATTGGTAGCGCACTGCAGAGGTCGTGGGATCGAATTCCGTACAAGCCTGATTTTTTCAGGCTTCATTTTTACTATTGATAGCTGCGATGGCCATTCATACGTTCATGTAACAACGTATATAGAAAAACAGGCTTTTACCCTGTTAAATATACTGGATTAGAACTGCGTGTCTTTCTCAAACTTACCGTCGATATAGCAGCTCTCTAGACCACATATTTCCCTAAATGATCCCCAAAAAGAACAAAGGTCGTGTTAGAACATTTAAAACTGGAGTTCATGAGATTTGATGTAGTCATTTAAATTAGGAAAAGTTTTCTAGAAGAGTGTTTAGAGGAAACAGAGAATTCAATCAAAGGTTGGTTTGTTCCTTTTTGTCATTTGCTCCGTCTTTGTTACCGTTAATATATTCCCCCTTCTAAGAGATGAAATATCGAAGTGAAAATCCAAGGAATAGAAAGGACGTCTGCTATAATTATTTCTGTAAAATTTTCAAAGGAACAAATTGGATTAACAACTAAAGGAATTCGAAAAAAATTAAAAGGAGTCAAGTCTGTGCTATGTAAGTGGAGTTCTTGGTGAAATATCGAAACAAAAAGCTGAAGATTGATTGCAGGTTGAGGACAATCGAGTCTCAGTGAAAGATGGGCATCGAGGCTAAGTTTAACTGCAAGGAACTAAATTACAGGGAATGAATGGTGTATTGAATCTGGTCTATTGTACCCTCTTGCTATTTCTAATTCTTAATTACACATGCAGTTTTTTTTGTAGGTTAATCGTTTGAGTTTGGTCACCCAGGGACCCCACCCAAGAGATGAATGGGCCACCAGCTATTTAAATTGTTGGTGTTGCTGCTGAGTGTGAATAGAGTCTCGCATCCAAGTGGATGATGGGTATCGATTCTCACCTAGTCAGTAAGGCAGCATGATCATAGTGCTCTCTTTCTCCATCTGGTACGTTCCGTGCAGCGCTCCATAGTCTGTATTTCCCTAGATACTGTCCCGCCGCCCTTATGTCGTTCGTTGTGATATCCAAATCGGGCTGATAACCAATCAGAAACAAATAAGGCAGTCAATCAATCAATCAATTATTTTAATATGTTGAGTCTACGAGCTAAAACATCTTTGAAAATACCGCAAACCATATGATACCTACATCTTACTATCTATCTAAAGTATATGCTGACCTATTTGCAGGCAAATCTATCAATTAAAAAGGCTATTTTCCATAGCTTAGATAACAAGTTGGTATAAGAATTCTTCTTGACCAAAAGATTGAAATGAGGTTGCTGCAGCCTTGAACCTTCACCCTTTAGCCCATATGGGGTTTGTCTATATTAATTAAAAACTATATGTAGATGAGTTTGAGGGTCAGAGTTTTTCCTAGCCTAAATAGGCATTCTCTGAATGCCCATATCCTCTTTGTTAGTGAAAAGGTCGTTAGCCTTTACTTACATCAAATCCTTCCACCAGAAAAACTTTGACAAGCACCCAATTCACGTTCATCCCAATTGAACTATCCTTGAACAGTCTGCTTATCTAGAAAACGTAACAAAATCAGAATAGCCACAATTAATGAAAAATACCTCTTGCACTCGTTATTTAACAAAACGAATGTGGTTTAGCGTTGTCTGTACTCTTATCGACAACGATATTCGTCATCACAGTGGTCAAAATGTTATGGAGCTTTTACTTACATCAAATCACGTTCATCCCAGTTGAACAATGGTCAAAATTTGCTGTGGACTATTTGACCACACTTTTACCACTGTGATGACGAATATCGTTGTCGATGAGAGTAAAGACAACGCTAAACCACATTACATTTGTTTTTTTTTTTTTGCCACAATATCAACGTCAAAGAAAATGAAAACGGCATTGCAAACGTTCACGTGAGCAGCGCTGTCTAGACTCTTATCGACAACGGTAAATTAGCCAATCAGATTGCGAGATATCTAGAAATTGCGATAATAATTTTGGCGGATCACTGATTCATTTAAGTATGTATTTATTCACCTACTGATCTTCCTACTGATCTTCCTATCCATTCGCCATTCATCCATCCGTCCTTCCGTCCATTCATCCACCCTTTTGTCCCTCCGTCAGTCTGTCGATACGTACGTCCATTTGTCTGTCCGTCCATCCACCCATCCATATCCGTCCCTCTGTCGGTCAGTCTTCCTGTCTATCGGTCTGTTCGCCAGTCAGTCAGTCAGTTCGTCCATCCGTTAACTCATCCGACCTTTTCCACCCTCTAACCATCAGCTCGTCCATTTTTTAATTCTTATTTCAAAAACTTATTAATAATTCACGAAGGGAATACAAAAGAAATTAATGGATAATGAGCGTATCTATAAGCGATATAGACACAGAAAAATTTTACGTCCGATTTTCCAGGCCCGAATAACCCAAATTTTAGTGTAAGAATGGGTAGATCTGCAGTAAAGAGCTTTTGAAACCGTTCCATAAATCCACAATCCGTATTTTAAAGTTGATAAGACACTCCTGGTAATTTATTAAACATTACATAACGTTATTGAAAATAAAATTTGAAGAGCAAAAAAGTAAAAAACAAAAAACAAAAGACTACTTTCTCACAGCTAAATAAAGCTCCACATCTTTCCTTCTTACCATCCATTCAGTATTGCAATAAAACTGGCTACATTTGTGCACTTATTCACATTTCACCAATATCCTAATGTTAAATACCAGGTTTGCTGCATTCAGAAGGTATTCCAGTGTTCCATTGCCATAGTAATCACAAGTTGTCTTGTCAGCTGTCAGCATAGCTTCAATAAACACTGGCTCTGAATAGATGCCTTCAAGGTTGCTTGTAGTGTCGTCTTGCACTCTCGTGTGTTTTATTCCTGCATTGAAAGAAAACACGTTACTGCTCAGAAAGTACAGACGATGAAACGTGTTAACGTCTAGAGAAAGTCAGTTCTGAAGTCTACAATATAATTAAAGGGAACCTCTACTCTTACATCAAATTGGCCCTAAATTGTAGGAAATAATTACTAGCTTTCAAGTTTTGTTTTAAAACGTGGGTAAAACATGCAACCATTATGAAGGCTACTCGAGAAATGTAACTTGGACAAAGGAGAACGTGTGGCAATATATAGGTAGCGCTGTAGTTTGAGCTCACAGAGAGTATGCCCAAACCCGTGCATGCGTCGTCAGGCTGGCTGCAGTTGCTTCGTCTTGTAAGCTTTGGTATCATGCAAAAGTGTCGTAAGACTAAGACCAAAGTAATTTCTCGGACCAATCGCAACAGACGAAAGCAGCGCATTGAGCCAATCAGAAGACGAGACAATTACAATTTTGTAACCATCGCAAGACGCGGGACAATACGCGTGGGGAGAGTAAATCACGATTGGTTTCGGTTTTAACTTCTCACTGGTCGAGAAAGTGGCTCGATTTTTGTTAACCAATCACAGAGCGACATATATAGCAAAAACAAAGCAAACAAGAATTACTTTCGATACTGAATTGAAAATCTCTCTATATACCTGCAATCGGAATTGTCTTTGTTTTGCTGAGGAACCTCTCTATGCTTCTCCTTGATATCACGTGGTGACCAGTTCCTTTCAATCCAGCTCGCTTGTGCACGTGATCTGGCAATGGCTCAATTTGGTACAAATGGTCGCCACTCACAATGGCGCCGCTCTAAAAAAGTTTATCTTATATTCAATGGCATTTGTTCTCTATTAGAACGAGAAATACTAGTAAATTACAGATAAAGCCTACACTGATACGTGTTTGTCCAAAAAAGAAGAATCCTGAATCCTTCCTTTTTTTTTCACGCTATATGGCACAATTAAGTTACTTTCTTTTGCACTGTACTAGAATAAAAAGTTGAAACAAAACTGCCATCTCAAAAACAAAACCAATTACATTAATGTGAAAGTATCGTCTAATGATTAAAGAGATATTGTTTAAACCTGTTTCCCCAAATGGCTGAAAAACTAACCAGTTCTCCGGTATCCTCGATTTCTCGCACAGCAACTTGAGATTCGGAATCGGAAGTCACATGGCCAACGTAGAATCGTCCCTGGGGAAAGTGTATTTCCTTGGCAAGCAGTCCATCAGCTGTCTTTCTTTCAACAGACAGACCTTTGCTGCCAATGACGTCATCGTTAGGGATTAACGTCAGTTCCATGCGTTTACCAAATGCTGACAAGCTGATCCTCTTTTGGGTTGGATGAAAAGTGCGTTTACTTTTGTGATGGGCAAGTGGTATCACGTCGTATTCTGGAACTTAAAGTTTGTTTAAAGATCAGTCGTGATCAAGTTATTGGGGGAATTACTATAGGGGTAATACAAGTTTAAGACCCTTTAAAAACAAAGTAATAGCTATCATCGCATAATCTTATGCGTTAACTATGACTTTCTTCTTCCTTGGCATGCCACTTAGAAAAAAATGATAGAATGAGTGAAAAAACGAACAAACGAACGTTCAAAGGAAAGAATGAAATAAATAAAGAAAGACCGACCGACAGACAGACAGACAGACAGACAGACAGACAGACAAATAGACAGGCAGACTGTCTGTCTAACTGACTGCTGACTAACCTGACTGACTGACGGATGTACGAACAAGCGGACTGATTAATATTGAACGAACGAACGAACGAACGAACGAACGAATGAATGAATGAATGAATGAGAAAAGGTTCACGTATTAATAAGCTTACCTTTGTCTTTGGAGTCTGTGTCCAGATATTTTCTCAATTCACTCTTAGATAAAATCGTGTGCAATTCCGGTCTTAAAGAATCCGTTACCTGACCAAAACGTAAGAAACAAACACAGTAGCTGCTATCTTCAATGCTAAAAGAGATCTCAAAATTTGAAATCAAAGTTATTTCAGTCCGCCAGAAATTATTTCCACTCATAGCCTCCTTTTGACGAAATGGTTTTCTTTTAGGAGACATGACAACATGCAGTTTGCAGCAAATACGAAGTTGGGGAACACAACTTACCCTACAAAAACATAGGAAATAAATAACAAATATCACAAAATATTTCATCTTTCTTGCTTTCGTTGCTGGCCACTTCACAAATTTCGACCGAGATCAAACTCTAAGGAAACATTTCGCTGAGCGGTGTTATTTAAAGTCTGCTATCGCTGTGCTCTTTATATAACGTAATTCGAACAAAGCCCAGACAATCCTCCGGGAAAAAAGTTTGCTTTGAAATGCGATCTGTCTGTTGTTCAGGGCCCATTTTTTCCGTCTTATCAAAACAGACACAGGAAACTTACAAAAGAGCTTTTAATAATGGTGTGTTCCGAAAGCCTTTATAGTAATTTCTCTATTTGATTAGCGACTCACTGATACTCTGGTTTCTTTTAAATTAATCTAGAGCGTTTTTAATTTCTTTCATTGTTTGCTTTCCAAAAGCATTCAAATATTTCCAAGACATTACCTAAAGGGAAAAGGAGGCAAAAAGCAATTGAACCCATTTACCTCCCCAGCGGGATCAACATACAATATCTTTTATAGTTGTTTTGAGTCGACATTCAAAAATTCATGAATAAGTCATGAAGAAAATACAAAAGAAATTAATTTTTAATGAGTGTCTTTACATCTCATAAATACACGGCTAAATTTCACATCCGATTTTCTACGCCAAAATAACCCAAAAAGTAGATTTTAGTGTAAGAATGGATAGATTTACAGTAAGTCTTTTGAAGCTGTTCAATAAATTCGGAATTCGTGTTTTATCAAGTCCTAAAACACTCGGCTGCGCCTCGTGTTTTAAACTTGATAAAACAATCCTGCTCATTTATTAAACAATACATGAAGTCCTGAAGTTTGACCACCTAGATGAATTAAGCTATTCAACAGTATTTTGCATGGTGCTGTGGTTTTTATTTTCATGAAATTTTTTTTTATGTTCGGCTTTAATTTGCTGCTCAGCGTAGCAGATCCGCCATAATATTGGCTTTTAAATCGAAAGCCTTGAATCCGCATAAGCCACATACCTTGCCGCAATATACGAAAAGTTTCCCAATGAGTGTCCGCATTTACTTGAAAGTTCTCTTTTTGTTAAAAAAAGAAACAAACATAATTGAACTTCGATGAATTATTCACTTAGAAACAGACCTGTGCATTATATTATCACGCTGGAATGACTGGAATAAGGTCGACTTCATACAAGCGAAAATGAAATGTAAGAGACAATGCTGAGTAGTGAGGGATCTGCGCAATCTCTAATTAGAGTTTAATGATACATCAGTCGAAGCTCCACGGCGAGATAACAATAGTCTTAACTGCGATTAGTTGTCTGTTATTGTGAGTCCTTTAACGAGAACAACTGAAAAAACCTTTTTAAAATATTAAATTAACCCATAATTTTGTATCGTATGACATATTTTATTCTTTAAACATATTTACTGGCAAAGTTGGCCCTAAGAGTTACAGTGCTAGAGGGTTCATTTTGTGATAAATCTGTTTTAAAAAAATGCTGTTCCACAACATTACCGTTGTAACCTGTTTTGTTTTATAAAAATGTTTTGTCGTTTTGTCTTCTCTTGTCCACAATATAGAAATTCGGGAAGATTAAGGAAAGGAAAATTGACGTCACGTGTCGTATTGTTACAGCCTTTACATTAGAGGAGTAAAACAATCATGATCCACTCATTTAATTACTGTGAGAAAAGCTCCTTCGAGGCATCTGTGAAAACCATTTCTAAAACATTCAGACTCGCGGTACTTTTATAAAAGCTGTAACTTATGTTTGCACTTCGATGTTTCGCTATCAGAAGAAGTATTTTTAAGATTAATTATGAAAAGCGAGACGTAATCTTGACTGGTTGGCAGAAAGCGCAAAAGATAAGCCAGTAGGGGGATGGAAAATTGGTTGAAACTAAAGACATTGTTCAATTTACGTCGCTGTTAAGTCATGATAAGTGTCATTGAATTTAATTCAAACTCTAACAAATAATATTAACTGCTAAAATCGGAGTAAGTCATGTTAGTAAAAAAAAAAAAAAAAAAAAAAAAAAAACGTACGTGATGCACTTTACTTAGGGGAGGAAACTTTTAAGTCGACTTTAGGAAGTCGAATTATGTGTTCTTATACTCCGCACATTTTGTCCTAAAATCAATACTCCCCACTGACTAATGTATGGAGAAAGCAAGCCACGGTCAATATTAACGTATAAAGGAAAAATGTTTCAAGGGTGTTTCGTTCACCTCTATTGATCATCTTACCAAAACCTTTCTTTTCACTACTCTTGAAGTATATTCTCACTGATTAGCTTTGTATGTGCAATGTGTTTTGTCAAGGAAAACAGTCAATAGCTTTTTATATCAGTGAATACTTTCTTGTGGAGCCATTTTGCCATAAACGAGGTCTTCCAAGGGGTGGTCTGGTGTCGCAGCTTTGTAGCTCGTTTACGAGTCCGTCTGTCGCTAGTTTCGTTAGGGACGAATGTCGCTGTCACAATGAAAACAAAGAGGAATGGAAAGTTGATTGTCGCTGTCGCAAACTGTCTCGCGTTTTCTAATAATTTCTGTCATTTGCCGGTGTTTGGGAGAAGATCGTCGCTTGTTTACGGAGCCATGTAGCATGGCGCTTCCACCCCTTGGAAGGCCTCATAAACAAAGTTTTCTTTTCCCTTACCTGTTCTTGGGACCGAACGGCGAGACTTATTTGCCCCGTTCAACACTCTTTTTCTTTATAGTTTTACAAACTGAATGGTATGTTTGCTCTCCTTGTACACAGTTCCAATTCAGGTAGCTTACCAAATTTCTGTAGGTAAACTAACTCGTACATAGAAACGACCGGACTAAGTTCGACGTACCGGAGATAAAGGTTGTCAGGCTTACTATGCTATGATATGATCAAAAGTGTGGACGCTCAATTTTGCGGCATGCCTTTTGGTTAATTATGGCACAAGTGAGAAACAAGAATGTTTTGTGGGCAACAGGTAACAACAACGACGGTTCCACATAAGGAATTTATTCAGTAACATTTTTCTTTTCAGTAAACGTGGCAAAATTCGTCAAGGTCTTTTCTTAACACGACTTATTCCAGGTTCAAAACCTATCAATTGAATATCTGTTCACCCTAGGCCGCTAAAATTCATGTATCGAGGAAATCTTACTCGTGTGCAACCAAGCAAACAATGGGTCCACTGTGTATGACAGAAAACAATTTATTTCATTAAATTCCAAGGGACCTGTTGCGTTGCGTTGCGTTTTATCCCTTGACACAAAATATGTCGTTAAAAAAATGCTCATATTGAGACAAACTGATATATCTACTTTGAAAGCGAGATAATACTGATCAACACTGTTGGTCCGAGGACTTAAAAAGTTACAATATTAGTATTCTATCGGCTTGATGATTGATATATGTGCCTGAACCATTTCTACTGTATATATTCGATAATCGTATATGGCTTGGGGTTTTAGCAATATGGAAATGTCTGGCCGGTTAAAGTAATTTCAGGCCCTGATAATAGAACCTTAAAAGTGAACGTAAAATTGATAATCTGGCTCAAGAAGTTAATAAATGAAATATAATATAAATTAAAAGAATGCATAAATAGCTGTATTCATTTCGGTTTAAGGGCGCATGCTGAGTTTTCGTTTAACTGGCATAAAAATCCATGGCAGTTATAGAATCGAGCGCTGCACTACAGCCAAATTATTCAAAATACACCCCGTAAACTGTGGCCACAGCAAATAGCGTTCCATTCTCCACGGTTGCAGTGACGTGCGTGTCATATTCTGCGTTCCAGAGGCATCTACTAGCAACCATAAGCGCCTGTTCGTGTTTGGATCCCACGTTGACAAAACAAACAAGTTTATAACGTTCGATGTTAAGACTCTTCACTTCTTCCATGATTCGTGAGCTCAGCAGCTTGGTCAAGAAACCACATTCTGAAGCAGCGTACGTTTGGTTTAATAGCATGTCTTCTAAACTGTTCTTGATAATCTCTCTCACCTCTCCTTCGGGAAACCTTCGTTTGGGTTCTGTGCGGTACGTGTTCTCCACCTCTGGCTTTTTATCGTCGTCCTGATAAGTTAGCGACTTATCGCGGATGGAGTCGGAAAGCCTTCGCCATAGTCGGTATGGAGAGACGTACGAAGCGGCAGGTTTCGATCCTCTTCGGAGTGGTTGCTTTCCCGAAGCAGCACTACTGTTAGACAACCGTCTATTTGGAGACTTTAAGTAGTCTTCATCGGAAGATGACTCTTGCACTGATTGGAAACTTAAAACACGAGGCCGTGGTTCAAAATCCATTCTACTAATGCGAAAAAAACTAACCTACACAACGAGGGTAATAACGTATTATTAACTGACTCAAAACGTTGTAAACAACATGTAAATCACAGTGTTTCCACAGGTTTCCCAGCTCTCCTGTTGTTTCATGACTCGGTTTCGGTTGAGTGGATCATTTCAACATCATTTCAATGCCTGAGGCAATTACTATGCTTAATTGAGGCTAATTTTGGTTCGTCTTCTGCTCTCGACGTTGGATTGACGAGGATTGAACTACTTGGTGACTTTCTTTTGAAAGATCACATGTGCACCAGAGAAGTACAGACTCAGAAGTTAAAGGATCATGTTTCCGAATGTCCCAATTTTTTTTTTAAAGAGAGCCAAAACAAGTAGCGTGACTTAGTCATCATACATCATACTACACAACGAGGGTAATAACGTATTATTAACTGACTCAAAACGTTGTAAACAACATGTAAATCACAGTGTTTCCACAGGTTTCCCAGCTCTCCTGTTGTTTCATGACTCGGTTTCGGTTGAGTGGATCGTTTCAACATCATTTCAATGCCTGAGGCAATTACTATGCTTAATTGAGGCTAATTTTGGTTCGTTTTCTGCTCTCGACGTTATCCTCTCTCCGCAACGGTCTCAAAATGGATCCAGATTAATTAAAAAACAGCAATTCACCTTGTTCACAAAAAAGTGTAAAAACAATATCGCCACCTTTAAACACCTTCAACGAATATTCATTTGAAAGTCCGCAATTGAAGATTTCGTCTGGATGTTCTAACTTTAATTAGAGCCAACTTGAAAAACATGGTAGCAATAAAACAGGATTGAACTACTTGGTGACTTTCTTTTGAAAGATCACATGTGCACCAGAGAAGTACAGACTCAGAATTTAAAGGATCATGTTTCCGAATGTCCCTTTTTTTTTTAAAGAGAGCCAAAACAAGTAGCGTGACTTAGTCATCATACATAATTATTCAAATCACGAAAACAAAACAAAAAAAATGCATATGCAAAATGGTTTCCGTGGAAACGCGAACAACACACGTTCAACAAGCTATTTTTAGTGAAAGTGGCTAATCAAATGTGATGTGAGTGCGCCTAACAACCTGTCACTGATCCAAGCGGCTGCACTATTAGCAAATGTTCAAGCAAGCAACCGTGGACAATAATGCTGCTGGTATACGTTGGATCAAACTGATGATCTGATCGGCGTAATAAAATCAACAGAGAGTATAAAAGCAAGGGCCGATACAACGTAGAATGGTTTTAAGTTTTGTGTACTATATTTCGGCTGGCCAAACCAGCCTTCTTCAGGTACAATGAGAATTTACATTGGAAGGGGTGTTTATGAAGTTATATACCGGAAACACGTGAAACTAAAATGATTGACAGTGTAAAATAAAATACTAGAAAAAGGTAAACTTATAAGAAAAAATTAACTAATATGTTTCTTCGCGGATGTTAAGACCTTCAGGATCAATTGTTTTGCCTTTTGAAATTAAAAAAGCTTCCCTGGCCTTACGGACAGAGACTCAATCCGTAAGGCCAGGGAAGCTTTTTTAATTTCAAAAGGCAGAACAATTGATCCTGAAGGTCTTAACATCCGCGAAGAAACATATTAGTTAATTTTTTCTTATAAGTTTACCTTTTTCTAGTATTTTATTTTACACTGTCAATCATTTTAGTTTCACGTGTTTCCGGTATATAACTTCATAAACACCCCTTCCAATGTAAATTCTCATTGTACCTGAAGAAGGCTGGTTTGGCCAGCCAAAATATAGTACACAAAACTTAAAACCATTCTACGTTGTATCGGCCCTTGCTTTTATACGCACTATTAGCGACCAAATGTAAAGCAGAAAAACAAAACAAAACAAATAAATAAATAAATAACTTTTAAACTCAGATAATTAGTTACTTATTTGATAGAGTGATTTTAGTGGAGTTTTGGAAGTGTTAATTGTGACTGCTTTTAAAGTTTTTCTTTACTCTTCTAACAATGTATCATTTCTTTGCTTAAATAGTTGATTACCTAGGTTTTTGTCTTACTTCACTCGAATGGAAACTGTCCTGGTGTTTTGAGAAAAAAAAAAAGAGGAAAATAGAGGAACAAGAGGCTACAATTAGCCTAAACTCGGGCTTGCAAAAACAGTATTGTATCCCTAATTTTGCGCTAAGCAAAAGAATAGAGAGAAGTCTGTCTTTCTTAAGGAAACGCTTATCGAACGACGTAGGATTTTTTCGCGTAAACGTTAATGAGTCTCGGTGAAATGTGAGGAGAAAAATAATAAGCAGAGTGAAACTGTTTACAAATACGTCAATCCAGGGTCATTTGAAACATAAGAAAGGAACGTTTCTGCGGTCAGTTTCAAGTCACGCAAGTAAAAACTAATCGCTTATCATTCAAAAACTAATGTCCAGAAATTGAGATATTGTGGGAAAATAGTAAATAAACTACCTGTCAAAGTCTCGGGGGATTGTGATATCCCGTACTTGAGTTATTCAAAAAAATGTACATCTCAATGGAGCGGACACCGGGAAACACGGCAGTCCATCTGGAGTTACGTTTGGTCATGTTAAAAGCTTTCTTCTCGCAGTTGAACTTACAAACATTCGTATAGACACTTCTCTTAACATATTAGTTGTTCAGACTTCAAAGAAGCTCAAAGACACAAGGTGAATCGACGTTTTCCGATACGTGACAACAGGCATCATTCTTGCTTTTGTGAGTTGTTATTTTAAGTTAGCGCTTGCGCAGAAACGCCGGAAGTGAGCTTTGTGGATGAAACTCGACGACGACAAAGAAGAATAAAAAGAAGAACGGACGGCATTTTAAGACTCGGGCGCTATTCGAAGCCCGAGTAAATATATATATCTCAAGATGAGAATCCGATCTTATAATCAAAGGGTGCCTATAACTAACTCGTGTTTTAAAGTATTTTAGAAATGAAAAGCTGATAGTGAACTTGCAATTGGTCCACTATTGAACCCTCGTACTATGCAGGGTTCCTTTCACAAAGCCAAGGCTTTGTTCACCAGCTTTTCTCACACACACATTACTAGAGGACATAGGTAGAGGTGTTACAGTATCAGGTTACAATAAGCCAGAGGTTAATATATATATTTAGCCAAGCCTAAAAGCGGAGCTCCAAAAGCATTCTTTTTCTACTGGCATTTACATATAGTCTGCTTGTCATATCACCCATCTGACCTCACTCAAGCTACAGACCCAATGCTGTAAAAAATAGTATGGAAAGGTGATCTGAGCCAGTGGCACAGTGGATTTGGACCCTCCAGTCCAGATCTGCTTGTGGATCAGATTTGGACCCCCTAGTCCAGAACTGCTAGCAGATATGAACCCCCTTTTACGGGTTTGGACCCCCACCCCCCCTAAAAGCAAGCGTTCTATTGAGTAAGGTAATAAAAATTCCTTTGCAAATTGAGTTTGTATTGAGGTAGGTTTTTTTAAAAATAATCTTTAATACTTTGTGTAAAAAAGAACCTGCAACGCTAGTTTGCATCTATAAATTTTTAAAACAAAACATTTCTTAACATCTTAAAGCAATACCTAAGGACAGGTCTGTTTCCCCGTTCAACTGTAGGCGACTTAGTTATGGTTTAGAGCCACTAGAAATTGGTGGAGAAGCCTGGTGAATGCTATTTTGAATCAATATCCGACATCAGATATATAGTGATTCAGATCATCACTTCATAATGAATGCAATTTCAGTTATCTAAAGCCTCCCATGAGACAGTTGGAAATCAGAAATTGTGTATCCTCTGCATATATGTATGCCTCAAAAAAATTATGAGAGAAAGATACATGGAAATCAATAAAAATATTTAGATGATATGCATTAAGACCAAGATATTTCTTTTGATCAGTTACTTCTTGACCTTACTATCCCAAAAAACTTCTTGCTGACATTAAGCTCATCAATCAATGCACCTACAGTGTTTTCAAAAAGAAATCCAGCTGCTCTTCTGACCAGCCAAGTGCAAGGCTAAGCAACTTGATAATTAAATATTGGGCATTTGGTTGATATCACTATCAAGGTAATTAACAATGAAGTATGAGGATTTAAGGTAATGATTCACCAAAGCAAAAGTGCTGGAAATCCGTGTTAGCCATCTGAACTTGATTTTCTATTTTGCAAGTAAGGTAAGGACTAGTCTCACATTTCTCCATGTACATTTGAAATTGCACAACATACTTCATCAAACATCAAAAATTCCATTAAACATTAGTGCCAAATGTCATCCAAACATACCACAAGATTGGTGTGACCAGCTATGAATAAAATTAATTGAAAGACTGCTTGTAGGAGAAGGAAGTACATTGATGAATAGAGCTTACTTTAAGTTTAATTTTAAGTTTTAAGTTTAATAATTCCTTTTCATGCGAATACATCTAAGTTGATACAAAAAAAAAACTGCACGACTAGAAAATAATTGGGAGAAAGTAAATTCCCATACAAAGAATATTATCTAATACATATATTACACATTCTAAAAACTAAGAGGTGAAATTTAAACATGGCCCAAAGCTAACCTAATCAAATTAAATCGAATACTTGTCTCTTACAAGGCACCCCTGCTTTGAGATTGACGCTAAAAATAAGGAAGTAAAATTGAAATACAATCCAAAGCTAACCTAATTAAATTACACACTTGTCACTCACAAGCTACATCTGATTTAAAATTGACACAAATAATGTAATAGATAGGACTTAAAACTGCTTAAAGAAGGTGCATGCATGATGTTCGATGGAACACCATTCCAGTCTGGTATGTAGCGATTATAAAAAGAAAAGCTGAAGGCCATATATATATATTTAGCCAGGCCAAGCCTAGAATCGGAGCTGCACACTCTCACCGAGCAACTTCGCATGGCTTTATTTGGGCCAGTTTAATTTGTGTCCAAAACAATTCAGCAGCAGCAGGGAAAACGAAGAGTTTTCGATAGCAAACGTTTGTAAAAAAAAAAAAAAACAGACATTCGTGAGTCCTAACTACTTTCAGATGAAAGAGTAATGGAATTCAAAGCGGATAAAAAAAAACACACTACAAGCGAACAAAGTACGATGCGAGTGTTTTGCTCGAAGAAGGAGAAGGTGGAGAAATTAAACAAGACTAGCTTGTAATAAAAATAGCTTGTATTGATTAATCTAGGAAAATCGGTATTTATTTTGACATAAATGCCCGTAGAAAAGACAATAAAGGGTAAAAACTGATCGTTAAGAGCAGTCAACAGGAGTTGACCGCGGTTCAAAAACAACAGAACAACAAACATAAGTATTACAAGAAAACAAAGCACAATACGAATAATATTTCTTCGAAGATTCTTGGAGAAGGTGGAAAAATTAGAAAGTAACAAAAATTGCTTAGCAATTTTGACATAAATGTCCGTAGAAAAGACAAAAAAAAAGGTCCACACCTGATCGTTTAGAGCAGTCAACAGGAATCACTGAGGCAGCAATCACTCGGAACGCGACAGAGCTGAATAATAGCGCCATTTCCCACAAAATCTTTCCTTGGCTGACACAAAACGCTAAAGACCTTTGATAGTTTTACTGGTACTTCCCATGTCTTCCGAAGAACCTTCTTCAATTAATGATTCTCAGTGGCAAAGCGTCATCAAGTTAACGAAGAAAGCGCTTGCCAAACCACACCAGCATTTCTCTCGCAGACCCGTTCACTATAAAAATTATCAAAGCCAGCCCAGCCAGTCAACCCATTTCGGTGTTTTTAACATCCAAACGCTGATTCTTACCGGTTCAAACAAATTAAGACGGCATGTTTATAGACGGCGAAACTTAATATTGTTGTTTACAGGCCGCTTTCGACGAAGATCTCTGAAACGTTTTTCAAATGACGAGTGAAACGCACTGGTCTTTGACATTTTTGACAACTTTATGTCAGATTTTGAGACGTGCACATGCACATGCATTTGATCGGCTTTTTTTTTTTTTACTCGAGCTTGAGTTTCCGCTTTTAATACTTAATTTTTACGAGGACTCATTGTGATTACGTGTTATTAGGATAAGGCAAAAGTTTCTTAACGCTGTTGAGGTACCAAGGTCGAAAAACAGTCAGCCAAGCCGAGTAAAAACACTCGTTCGCTTGCAAAGAAAACAACGTAACAAAACAAACAAACAATTCAACTACTTCTTCGCGTCCAAAACGAGTAAGATGATTGTTATTTATATCCATTCTAGAGAAAAAGACAAGTTTCATTCCTGAGCAAAAGTAACAACGATTAAACCAAATGTTAAGCTTCTATTTATTTAAATTACCTCACTGTCCTGCGCTGTGTTGTAGAGGTTTCTACCACTTGAAAATACATAAGCTTAAGCTTCAGTAAAGTAAAAACAAGCATCCGCAAATATAGCAAACGATTTGTCCAAAGAAAGAGCTTCTTCCACAGAGTTTGAGCTACTCATTCCTCCCATTAATACCGGTGAACTGTTAAGTGACTTTTCTTGGTGAGATGTAAGATGCCGCGGTGAAGTGAAAGCCCTTGAAGCGTTGAATTATACTGTTTTCAACCGCACAATCGATCCAAGTTTTCCTGAAAAAAATCTTTCGTCCTTCCTTTTATCACTTGAAAATTCACCTTCCGGAGTATCTTTTAACAAGTTCTTGATTTTTATGCGAAAAACAAACTTCGATCGAAGAAGGTGAAGTTGTTTTGATCAAAATAAAGAAACCAACTGAATGTGAAATTACCAGCCGCAGAAAGCGCGCGAAAAATTTAAAAGCCTCGATTTGGTTTGGGTGTCCCACACTTGGCTTGAGCCTGCGATCCAATTGAAAGCAAGAACCTGGTCAGCGGTCAACTTCAAAAAAACAGCTGACCTCGATGAGGTCTGAACTTGAGCCCGCGATATGGTCACGTGACACTGGTCAGCAGATACCTTGTTTTGACAGGTGTCAATTGGCTATAAGATGGATGTCCAGTATCAAAGACGTACGCTGTAAAGTAGCTGGTCAGCTGGGCCAGGTGGAGTATAGCCGCCATGTTGGATTATTATGATGATTATTAGGACATTATTAATTATTGGGCGACTCCGTCGTCGTCGTCGTGCGTACGCGCCCACAAGCAATACCGCTAGCCATTTTTACCATGAGAAAAGCAGTTGACGGGTTTCTATAGGTATGGTGCTCCGCTTGGCGGCCCTTTGGGCCGCCGGAGCTCCGCTATAACTCTAGCCTATGCCATTTACAGTATGAACCTAGGTACAGACCCAAATTTTGAGAAAGACTCACTTCTCAGAGTATGAAAAGTCGGTTGACATTACCAGCAGGCAAGGTTGTTCCTGATCCACCTACTATGAAGGCGTTGTCAAATGACTTTTCAAATCTTCCTCCTTTTGGCTTAATGGATATTTTTAACCATCTCATTCTGAGTAAAGCAGACTATGAAAAGGAGAAGCTGGCATCATTCAGGTCATTTGATGAATACACTCTTTTTCAAGATGGCTGTCTTAGATCCCTTGGTTTAAAAGTGGTGAAAGACAATAATGGAGCCACTGAAATGTGCCAGTTCTTCTAGAAATGCGGCTATCCTGATTCTGTGGTTCAATCGGGCCATCATTGCGCCCAGCAAATTGATCAACAGTCAGCACTACAGACTTCACAAAAGGAAAAGAATGACAGAATTCCATTCACTCTCACATTTCACCTTCATAATAATAACCCAGTTAACTCATTCACAACGGGCATTCTTTACGTGTTTTTTGAGGTCAAGTCGATCTGGTTATTCCATATAAGGGGTTACCAAGGAAATTTCGCTGGTCCACAACATCGAAGACTCTATCTTTCATGTCACGCTTGTCACGCTAGCTGTCGTTTATTTGTAAACGATCAGTCAGCTACAACTTGGTAGGTATTTCATTTATAAGTGTGTTTTTCGAGCCATTTTTCACCTCAGAATCCACCTGCCTGGCATCATAAGGCTGGGTTGGTGGGTAGAGGCAATCCTCTGGAACAAGACAGAGGTGAGAAGCAATTTCACACCAAGTGAGCCACCGAAAGGTTTCGACCGAGTCATGGTGATTCGCGAAGTGAAGTTGTGTTCCTAGCCGATCTGTGAGTAGATTCCGGGACTCGCATGGCAATTTTGACGAGTTTTGACATGTAAATAATGCAATCGCTGTAATATTTTGCGAGCAGGGCCGGGTGGCTCGACACTTATAAAAAATATCTGAAATGGAAATTGGCGGACTAAAGCCGCGGCTACACGAGCGATTTTTGCTCGCGCCAGTGATGCGATTTTTTCACATTTTGTCGCGTCGCCAGCGCGCGATGAAAATCGCAAATGTAGCCACCCTCGCGCAGGTGATGCGACAGCTGAAAAAATCGCAAGAGAAAAGACACCAGAGTTGAAACGTTCGTGACAAAATCGCACAGATTGTTGGCCGTGAAGCTCGCGCTCTTCAATTTGTCACTCGTGTAGCCAACCTGGGCGCGCTGGTGACGCGACAAAATTTGAAAAAATTGCATCACCGGCGCGAGCAAAAAATCGCTCGTGTAGCCGCGGCTTAACACGCGGCAGTTATCCAAGAATATCCCAGAATTCCTTTGGGTCGCAAAGCGAACATGTCAGATCAGTGAGAGCAACTGAAATCAAATAGCGTTACCCAGGTCGGGCTAAGGAAGTGAGCGGGCAAATTGGAACAGATTGCAAGAAGTTGAGTCGAAGTTTACTGCCAATGTGGACTTTTAGCTTGAAGAGGGTTTTTTGTTTTCAAAACTTCAAAACAAAGTTGCTTATATTTGGTGTTGTTCTAGAGCGTTTTTTGGTTTAGTTTTGCAACAGAATAAACAGTCATATTCAAGGAAAATCGGGACTTTCAGTAGGGTTACGGGGTGAAAAAGTCTCAGAAACTCAGTATTTGGCAATAATAATCGCTCACTTCAAACATAGTCCGGGATTTGGAAAAGTTACAGGTTTTCAAAGCACCGGTCTTCAGTGACCGACAATTGCTGAGCCCGTCGTGAATAAGTTAAAGCCACCATTCTTAATAACTTTAAAATACTACAAAATGATCCAGAAACTGCTAGAATCTTTTCGCAACCACCACTGATTTTATTCAAACGCGACAAAAATGTAGGTAACTTTCTAGTCAGAAGCGCATTCAAAACAACTGAACAATCTGGCACCTTTAAATGCGCGCGCTCGCGATGCAAAACTTGTCCTTTCATGTTAAGATCACCGATCGTTTCACATGTACCTTCGCAAATGTTATCTATTGCTTTACCTGTACATTATGCAAAAAGGTTATACATCGGCGAAACAGGAAGACGACTAGGTGACCGATTCCGAGATTCCAAAAGTTGTTCAGGCACCTTCAGCATTCAATGAAACTACCGCCAGTGAAGATTAGAACCCGATGAGGCAAGGCACATCTGCTTTTAGGCCGCTTGTCATCGAACAACAAACTGTCAGCAGATTCAAGCCTGCGTTCGAGCAAAATTTGTTGTATTCGCAGTGCCAATAAGCGGTTATTTGGAATTGGCAAGGTTCAAACCTTCTCAGCCCTTGATGATGAGCTCCGGCACCAGCAAATGACTCAAAACACAGTAATTTAGAGCAATTTTGACACATTCCAAGGTAAATTCTGCAAATGGTTCGGCCGACCAGAGGGTGAGTTTCAAATGAGCCGAGTTTAGCCACTTGACCAACTGTCGCCTGACAAGATATATGCATAGCAATACCCAGCCCTCCACCAAAATCTCCCCCGCCCCCCCTCCCCATCAAACAACTCACTTTTAGCAAAAAACCTATGAAAAACCTATGATTTCCATACATTTTCTAGTGTATAAGACCCCTTTAATATCATTCCACACGTCTGTGGTTCTGAAGCCTCCTCTGCACCCAACTTCTTGGATCCCACTGGGTCTTGGGCTCCTTTTGCATAACAAAAAATACCGTAACTAGAAAGGAACTGGGGATGAGCAGGCACAAAAAAAGGCACCCTCGAGCGAGTGAACATATGTTGACACCCTCCAAAGAGGCTCTAGCTTCATAGGCACATATTTAACAATTATTGGATAAGGTTGAGCATGGCAGCGAGAATTATAAATCTTTGCCGAGGCCTTGATAACTCTCGCTATCATAGACGTTATTCATAAATGGCTGCAATTCATTATTCTTTTGTCCTTGTGCAAATTAACCTACCAAACCTCTTTACCATGTGCTAAATTAAAAAGAATTCTTGCACTAATATGAGGCTTGGAAGGCTTTATAAATCTAAAGCAGATCACTCGTTGCATGAAGCATAATTACCATCTTTTCACTAGAATCCAATCCTTGCTCCTCGTTGTTGATTTCCGTTTCAGTTCGATTCTTTGTTCACAATACTCCAGAAAGTCTCGCGAAAACCTATCCGATATGTTACGATTCACTGTCAAGACCGCAGCGGCCCAGCATCGCTCCGACGCAAAAACCGTGCCGATATCATCGTTTTGAATGCGAACAAAAGCCCTATCCGAAATGGTTTTCGTGCCGACACAAGAGCTGTCCGGTATCATTGTGAGGGCCACGAGATCGAGGCAAAAGAGGTGATATACATCCAAAAATCTCAACTGCAAACGCCTCTGCTACCAGGAATAGTCTGCTGCGAAGCCTCATGGCTTCGCATAAAATGAAGACTGAAGGCTGCAAACTAGGTACAAAACGCGGAGTGAGTACAAAACACTGTGCAAACGTTCAAGACGGGTGGGGACAAAACGTGGCCTAGGCCGCGGTGTAGGCCATGCCTACCCTATGGCCGACCCTGTGGCTTACCGGTGGTCAATTTTTTAAGACTCGGTTCAGCATTGCTGGAAGGCGTTCTGCTCAAATTTCCTAAGCCGGACTCGTTGTAGAACTGAATTCGGAATATTTTATAACTTTAATTCTTTTTAAATCAAATGTTTTCCAAAATTACAAGACACTCTGGACATTCACGTCTCCTGAGGTACGTATATTTTGGGAAAACTTCAACCAATCACTGTTCGCCGTTCCTACGGTAATGCACGTACATTTGATTCTGTCCCAGGTTATATATGTTTTCCTGTCGCAATTCCCTAAAAGTTCTATGAAGAAAAAGATTGAGGAGAGAAAAAAAACCTCGGAGCTGAACTTACTCTCTATTTTTGTTTCAAAAGTGTATGAGAATAGACACTTGATGTCTGACCACCAGGCGTAATGCAGCGTAACGCAAGTTCACAAAAATGAATTAATACATTGCTCACGTCTCCAGCGACGAGAAAACATGAAGCCTTCGTATATTTTCGCTTTTCGCAGTTTTCCACAAGGTAAGTGAAGTTTTGTTGATTTATTCGAAATTCCACTAGCAAATATGGCCAAGGCTACGTACGAGAATATCAGAAAGCTGTGTAGTGGTGTGTTTTTTAGGAAACGCCCCGGCTACGACAGCGAGTTGTCTATTCAGCTGCTTTTCTCAGGAGATTCAACTTCTCTCTGCGCTCATACTTGTGAGACTTGATCGCATCTTAGTGAACTCATCTCGTTTAAAAGTAATTTTTATAAGTGGACCACAAAATAAATTGACATGTTGAGTTATGCAAGTTTCTTATTGAATTCCAACTTAGCAAACTACTGTAAAACATAATATATCCGTTTGTTAAATTTTGTCCTACTATTTGTTTTGGCCACTGCCATTGTATCAAGTACATTACTAAGAAGTTGAACATAAAACTTATTTTTGTGTTCAACTTTGCAACTGGTTTATGACACTGACTGAAAGTATCCCACAATCCACTTTCCCTGGATATTTCTACGCAATCAATACAATAAAAAAGATCGAACGCACTTTACTAATCTTTGATTATTACTAGTTAAAATACTATGTCACACAACTTTAAGAACATGTCAAGAATATTTTCAGGCTCAAATCGCAAAAAAAAAAAAAAAAAGAACGTTCAGTCTCAGCTCCAAAATTAGACGTTGTTATAAAACAAAAACAGTGTAATCTTGAATTGTAGTTCGATCTTCTCCAACGGTGGTTACGGCGTCAAGGCAACCTTGTGTTCTCGGCCATTCGATCTTCTCCAGAAATAAGAAGGCAACAGGAAGAATGTTCTTAGTGCTGACCTTAGATGACACGGCAGGTAGATCTAAAGTAAGGAAAAAGATCATTCCGTTACTGTTGGTGATTAAAAGTGAGATTTATAAAGGGCTTCTGTGAGCCAACTCGTGAATGCAGTAGTCTTTTTGAACGTCCAGAACCATGAGGGTGCAGTGATTTAGTGCACTCCGATTTATTACACCGAATACATCATAAGCGTTATACACTGGTCAGCTGATTCTCAGAGCTCAAGCATGTGCTCGGGCACACTGTGAACTTTCGAGCCCGCCGCACACGTGAGGAAACAGCTGAGCAAAATGCCTCGCGAGGCACATGGCTCAGCCGTTTCCGCACGTGTGCGGCGAAATTTTGTGAGATTTTCGCCTCGCGAGGCCGTGAGATCAATATCAAACATGTTTGACATTGATATCACGGCCTCGCGATCTCACGTGTGCGGCGAGCTTAACAAAGTGTTTTCAAGAAAGTCGTGACTAGTTTCTAATATTTATACGGCAAATAATGATGTCTTCAGTAAAAAGAAAAAAAAGATGAGACGTCAGTGAGAACTGTGGGGCTGAGTGCCCATGCATGACGATTTCCTGAAAGATTCGATGGACTGCTCTGCCACTAATTAATTTAGGAGACAGATAATTCCACAATTTTCCACCACGATAAGAGAAGCCAAATTATTATCCCCGGCGAGTTCTAAGATTGTAGGCAGTTTGTTCGATGACTATCAGGTTAAATACTTCGGTGAGTTACTCTGGAGCTGATACTTTCTTAAGGCCCTGGCTAACAAGGGCACAAGGAAACATCATGAGCAACTGTGTGTCCGCAACAATGTGTCCTGGTTTGCCAGGGCCTTTAGATATTTATAGTATATCATACAGATATTTTGATCAATTTCAATGAAAAATGCTCTACGCCGGCAAGAAGCGGCTAATTGATGAATTGATTTTCAATGTGACAATTCAATAAACAACGCCAATGATTCTGTTTCACTGATTATTTACTCATTAACGATAAACGTAGAACAGCCTTCAGCGTTAGTTATTACGTACCCTTCCTGGCAGTTGTTTTTTGGTCTTTGTTATCCTCCGTTTTATGCTGAGACGTTTTTTCTTGAACTACAATCAACGGCAAAGAAATAATCAGTGATATTGGTGTACAGAGACCGCCGCTGTGCAAGATTATGGCTTAAAAAACATTAATAATTCATGAAGGAAATACAAAAGAAATTAATCTTGTATGAGTGTCTTTATATCTAGTAAAGACCCGGCTAAATTTTACATCCGATTTTCTAGTTCAAAATAAGCCCAAATCTAAATTTTAGTGTAAGAATAGATAGATGGACAGTAATTTTTGTGGCTTACTGCCTCGTAAGGGAGGCAAAGCTGCTTTTGTTCTAATTGTCTTCAGTAATAATAAACCAATCATAACCCACTGACTGCGAGAGTCTTGGGTAGTGGTAGAGAGAAAGGTAATCAAATGGCGGCCGCTTCTGCCCGGGTGAATTTTCAAGATAGCAGTATGCCGGTCTTATGAAGGGAAACACAGCTTTTTGCAGTTGTTTTTGAAACAGTAAATCGAAAAAGTTCTAAGGAACACTCGACAGCTAGAACAGTGGAAATTGGTCAGTTTATAGCGAAGAAATCCCTCTTCGATCTTCGAGGACAGATTGTGGTTTTAGCGAGGCAGACGAAAATGGATCTTCGCGGAATAATCACAACAAATCATGGCAAGAATTTTAGACTTTCTTCGAATCGTTTGGGCGCTTCTTGAGATCCACCTTCCCAAAAATTACAGGTTTGAATGTGAATTTTTACGGTGCTAGATCTTCAATTCACCGATTCGTTCTATTCAAAACAATTTTAGCGAAATTTGCAAGAAACGGGTCAAATGAATTGTGCTTCAAAATAACTCGTAAGATTCGCTTTGTTCGCCTTCGTGATAAACAAATCGGACTCCCGCTGCGCGGTCGTCCGATTTTGTTATCACTTGTATGATTACAGACCGAATTGGACCCCACTCAGTCCATTACTAATCCCACCAAATGAGCGCTAGAAACTGATCTGTAGTATAACTTGAAATCAGTGACAAACCTCACCGGTTGTAGACATTTTTTTGAAGTCTTCAGTTATCCAATCACAAGTGGAAAAGGCTTCTGTTCTTTGTTGCACTGCACAGGAGTTGCGCCTGTGCCGACGGTTTCCACAACAACTTTATTTATCCTCGTTATCCTCCTTTATTTATCCTCCCTTATCCTCGTTATCCTCGTGACGAAGCTGTGGTTTGTCCAGCAGAGGCACCCGACGACAAGCCAGTTTCGGTAGATATCTGTTCGCCTTAGGCTTTCGGCGTCGATTAAAGAGTCACGCAGAGTTTCGTGACTGAAACGTGACCTAAAAGATACGAAATTGTTTTTGGCAGTAAAAAACGTCAGCTAGCATTCTCGGAAAGATAATGGTTCCCTTGAAAGTTCGTGGAAAGCTCATTTCAGCTAGCATTTTCTCAAAGGAAGATTTTGTTCCCTAACATTTTCTGGCAATTAAAACTTCAGCTAAGGAATCTGAACAGATCACATTCTAGGTTAAGAAATCATCATTTTAAATAGCCTTCAAACACCGTAACTCCAGTACTTAAAAATGGAGCTATTTAACAATATCGAAAGTTGCGTTTTAAATAATGGATGGGCGTGCAACTTTTTTAAATTACCAAGAGGCGTCAGACAGGGATGCCCTCCTTCTCCAACATTAAAGGAATTTCAGTGAATAATTCGGAAATAAAAATAATTCAATACGCAGACGGCACGACCTTAATGCTCAATGGTGCGCGGGAATCCTTATCCGCTGACTTCGATATGATTTGTAAATTTGGTAAAAATCAAAAATGACAAAAAAAACGGAGGCCTTATGGATTGGATCAATGGTGGGGAAGAGGATCAAGCTCCTTCCCGAAAAGAATTTTAAATGGCCAGAAAATGGAGTTAAAGTCCTTGGAGTTTGGATTTCTACCAGCACTAATACCTCTTTAATCATGAATTATTGGGAGAAAATAGATAAAATTAGAAACGTCCTGAGCTGTTGGAAATACCGACAACTTACTTTAATCGGCAAAATTCAGGTGATCAAAAGCCTGGCGGCATCGCAATTGGCCCCCTTGCTGTTTGCAGTACTTGTTAATAACCTAACCTGGCAATGGAAGATCAGGGCTAAATATGTAAACGACCTTTCGGTTGTAGAGATTATACCTAGGTGTTCCACCAGTTTTCTGCCGTTCATTGCAAGAGATATTTGCACTTATGCTAGTGAGCATGGCATGCGCCTCAACCCAGTGAAGTGCAAGGAGATCTTGGAGATGTTTATTGATTTCTTACACTATAAGCCGCACCATCCTCCTCCTTTGCAGCTTTCTGGGTCCGAAATCGAGCGCGTCCACAAGTATAAGTTGCTTCGTGTGTATGTTACTGATAATTTATGCTGGAGCACGCACTGTGAGTACATTGTTCAGAGAGCGCGCAAACGCCTGTACCCATTGCGTTGTTTGAAGAAGTCAGGTGTGTTGGAAGAGGAGTTAGTTCTGGTGTACTCCAGCCTGATCCGTTCAGTGTTGGAGTATGCCTCCCCAGTTTGGGCAAATTTGCCGGAATATCTTAACTTCCTAATTGAGGGTGTGCAGATAAAAGCCTTAGAGATAATCTTTCCTGGGCCTCCCTACAGTGACGCTCTTGTGCTCTGTGGTCTTCGTACTCTCTCGGATCGACGCGCCGCAGCGTGCACTAAGTTTATCCAGAGAGTTCGGGACACTGGTGTCCTTGCTAACTTGCTGCCACAGCGTACAACCGTGTCCTTTGGATACAATCTATGTTCAGGCACCATCAGAGAGGATCCTGGCATGGCCTCTACTAACCGTCTCGACAAATTTATTACATATAGAATTTCTTAGTAAAATGTTTCATGTTAATGTATATACCGGTATTTGTTTAGTACTTTGACCACTCTTGTAATTTAGCTGTAAGCTACAAAAAGAGTAATTAAACTGATGATGATGATGATGATGATTATTATCTCAACTTAAATATATTTTATCACCACTAGTTTCAAACCAGAAATTTATCAAAGAAACCAAAGATATTCGTTACAATTTCAATTTATATGGAACAAAAAAGGTGACAAGACCAAGCTTTCTGTTGTGATAAATGACTACGACAAAGGCGGCCTAAAAATGATTGATATGTGGATCGGCAAATACCTCGATGATTCGAACCATGCAAAATGGAAAGAATTTGTCGATCTTGAACTTGAAAAATATGGCGGTAATTTAATTTTTAAAGCTAATCTTAACAAGGCTGACACCCTCAGCACGATACCAGTAAACAACTCCTTCTCTTCAAGAGTGTAATAAAAGATACTGAAAGCACAAATAAAACCCTTGAAATATTTTGGACTTATATCAGCCCTTAGACAACACTATAACGAGAACTTCCCAAAAATACCCTGAGTTTCTTTCCCATCTGAGTCTTTCTTTAACTCATTTAACTAAAAGCTTGAATGGAAATAGAGTTTTTTTTACAAGAAACTGGTCGCCCTCAAAAGCTCTATACCATTGAAAAGTCAATCAAAGTGGAAGGAAGTGCTGCTGTTTGGAAAACCGCATATACCTTGGCATCCACGTGCACAAAAAGTACGACTCTTGTCAGTTTTCAATACAGACTTCTTCTTAGTATTTTGCCCACCAACATGTTTTTAACAAAAACTGGTATCAAACAGGAGACAAACTGCTCTTTCTGCAGTCACGCCCCGAGAATTATACACATCTTTTCTGGCAATGTACAAAAGTCAAACTATTTTGGACAAACTTGATGGAAAAACTTCTGGACGTTAACTTAACACCTCAAAACTACCCGAGAGATATCACAGATTTTTTGTGCCTGAGGTCGGACTCTACGAAATGCTCGCTTGAAATAAACTTTTGTTTTCTTCTAGCGAGATACTAAATATGGTGTTTCAAGACCAGTAATAAGATCCTTAAAAACGTTTTTAGCGATTTTAAAATCTCAATTTAATATTGAAACCTACAAACTAGGCTCAACACCGAAGAAATGGGAACCTTTGATCCCCCTACTTAACACCAACTAGCCTCCTACAACCGATCTTGGTCATTATTGACTGTACGCTCTCACCCACGTTTTGAGACTATCATTTTTCAGCATCACCGGTCTGCATTGATCTTGCTAGCTATTTCCTCCTCTCTGCACTGCGCTCTAATTCAAGTCAATAAATAATTCAATAATCATTTTTGTAAAAAATGCCTGTACTTTGTACTAGTTTTTTTTTCTGCTTTTTTAGGACATCATTGATTGTAACAGTGGTAATATGCATTGTAACGTCTGTAAGCAACTGCAACTTAAAAAAAAAGCATTGTGGGCAAAGGAAAAAAAAAGAGCTATTTAAGTAAATGATGTCGGGTAATTATTCGAGAATGAACTCGGTAACCACTAAAATATATGTGAACTTGATGAATATTGTGTTTACTTGAAAGCCGGGATTACATTTCTCC
>JAEMWC010000644.1:270000-290000 GCA_016490735.1 Pachyseris speciosa
TTAGTTGTGTTACCTTTGGTTCGTTGGTGTGTTCCTGATTGCCATGTAAGATAGCATTTTCCAATCTTTAGGAATCGCGGCCAAAAGACCACCGTAATCAAGAAAGGTACCACGAATGTGAAAAGTATCTTTAAGCTCTTGGAAAGAGAGGAAGTTATCGTGAACATTGAGGATATCTTTAATTCTTAAAATGCCTTTGCTAATCCATGCTTTATAAAAAACCGTCTTTCCGCCGATCTTAATAAAGCGGTTATTCCAAAGTGTTTCCTCTTTAATTTCATTAACACTAAGGGGTACCTTGGAATGAAGGATCTGCCAGACCGTTAAAATGTTCTCCAGATCTAAGAATTTCAAATCGTAATTACACTGAAACAAAAAAGAGCCTCCGAATTTTCAAGATGAGAATCAAGAAGCGCGCACCAATGATGACCATCCGATGAACAATAGCGATTTACCCAGGCAGCTTTAAGAGATTTTTCTATGTCCGCGAAATTGACCATATTAAGGCCACCTTTGGAGATTGGGCCTGTCAGTGTGTTTCTTTTGATTTTATCAGGCTTAAAGTTCCATATGAAAGGGAAAATTACCTTATTAACTTCTTTAGCAAAATCGGTCGGAGTATCAAGTACAGAGCAATTATAAACAAGTTTAGACAGTGCTAATGTTTTGACAATAGCAATTCGCCCCAGGATTGACAAGTGCCGACCCGACCAAAGATTTAACACCTTTTTCATTTTAACAAGCCGTTCATCAAAGTTGATTTTCTCGCCGACGTGCGTTTCATAAGCGAAAACTACGCCGAGGGAGGAGACGTATTGCTTCGGCCAAGAGATTCCAAAAGGCTCGTCATTACCTAATCTGTTTTTCCACAATCCCAGCCACAGCCCTTCAATTTTCGACTTATTTATTCTCAGACCGGATAGCGTACTGAATCGATCAAGCAAAGCGAAAAGGGCTACTGCGGACGAGTCGTCATGAGTAAAAGTAGTGGTATCATCGGCATATAGACTGACTTTAGATTCTTTGTTTCCGTTTTTAAGACCTTTGATCGATTTGCTTGTTCTGATCTGAATAGCAAGAGGCTCTACGGCAAGAATAAAAAGCATCCCGGAAAGCGGGCACCCTTGTCTCACTCCCCTTTTTAGGGGGATGAATTCCGAAGCGTGTCCATTGTTTACAATGCAGCTAGAGATATTATGATAAAATGTGTGGACCCAGTTACGAAAACTTGGACCAAAGTTCATTTCCTCTAACACCCGGAAGAGGTAGTCCCATTCTAACGAGTCAAACGCTTTTTCAAAATCCAGAAAGAAAATCATTCCTTGGTCATTTTCATGTTGTGCGATAATATCAGAAATAAGACGGATGTTTTCGCCAATGAATCTGCCCTTAATGTATCCTGTTTGATCACTTCCTATAAGAAGCGGAAGAACTTTCTCTAGCCGTTTAGCAATGCATTTAGTAGCAATTTTGTAATCTGTATTTAAAAGCGAAATGGGACGCCAATTTTTAAGGGACAATAGGTCCTTATCCTTTTTTGGGATTAGCGAAATAATTCCTTGTCTCTGAGAGATGGAAAGTTCTCCTTGTAGAGCCCCGTGATTGAGACAGTCAATCAAAGGGTAAGAAATCTCCTTCCAAAAACAGAGATAGAATTCTGCTGTTAGACCGTCTGTTCCGGGGGTCTTGTTACGTTGAAAAGCTTTAATGGCAGATAAGCATTCAGCTTCAGTAATGGAACCTTCACAAAGGTTTAGTGAGACATCGTCTAGTCTTGGTAAAGGTCCAGAATTAAGAAAGTCTGATAGCTGGTCAGGGGAGGGTTGGCCTTGGGAAGTATATAATTCAAGATAATTTTCGAGTCTTCTATTGTAGACCCCGCCGAGGATTTCAATTTTTTAATGTGTCTTTTATTGTAACTTCTTTTCGAAAGGTTGAGAAAATATTTATTACATTTTTCTCCTGATTCATACCATCGAGCTCGGCTTCTGACAATACAACCTCTGGTTTTCTCCTCGGCCATTTGATCTAATTTAATTTTTATCTTTTTTGCCTCGTTCGCTAGAGGACTTCCTTCTGGAGCAGCATCAATACGAGCGTTTAGATCTTGGAGTTTTCGGAGAAGTTCGAATTCCATATCTCTTTTTTCCTTAGCTTTTCTTTTAGCAAATCGAATGGAGAAGATCCTTATTTCCATTTTTATCATTTCCCAAAAAAGCCTTTTATCAGTAACTTCCCTGTACTTTTCTTTAGCATTTAGGATTAAAAACTTCAATTTTGTAACGAATTCTTCATTCTCAAGCAGAGAATTATTAAACTTCCAAAACCCTGGTCCTCTAGGTACGCCTTGATCTTCTGGTGTCAACAAGATGGTGACAGGCGAGTGATCTGAGTCATAATAAGGGCTGATATCCGTTTCAGTAACGCGTGTCAGTAATTGTTTCGAAATTAGCCAGAAATCTAGTCGACATTTAATCTTTCCTGAGCCATTTGCCCAAGAATAACGCTTCTTATTCGGGTGTTGAGTTCTCCAGACGTCGACTAAGTCAAAGCTGTTTCAAAGTTCCTGGATTGCTTGGATGGTCCTTTTCTTATGGAGTATGTCCCTACCACCTACTTTATCGACCTCTGTCAAAGGGCAGTTAAAGTCACCGCCTAGTAAAATGTTGTTAGTACTACTGCGGCGAATAGGATCGATGATTTTATCAAAAAAGTTAACTTGCTGGTTTTGGTCATTGGGAGCATAAATATTAACTAGACACAAATTATCTTGATCAATATTCATGTTCGCGACGAGAAAACGTCCATTTTTGTCCACAGTGATTTCCAGAATATCAACGTTTAGAGAAGACTTAAACAAAATCATTACGCCCTTATGTGTTTGGAACCATGCGCAAACAGGATTTCACCACCCCATTCTGCCCGCCACACATCCTCCAAGCTAGGATCACTATAGGTTTCTTGTAAGAAAATTATATCAAATCTATTCAGATGTAGCCACCGAAAGAGCTTCCTCCGTTTAATTGATTTATTGAGGCCCCTTATATTCAGCGAAACCGCATTAAGGCACATATGTTTCTGATATCTTTAGGCATTCATTTTCGGGTTTATATGTGATCCACACTGTGCAAATCGTGATAGTGTTTTGCTCAAGAAAAAGTTGCCGTTTAGTATTTTGGCGCATGCAAGTTACAATGCACAAAGGTGAAAAGCAGTTGCAAAATAAAAGACAAAACATCAAAAGCGAAATACTTTGACAAAAAATTCTAGCACATGTAACAAAATGCACATAAATTAAGTTGTAGAACAGCTTATTGTATAGGAAGGTTAATGCAAAGATGCAAGCAGCATTCAATCGCGATTATAGACAAAGCGACGCCCTCCTACCATTCTCTCCGCTAATTAAATATCAGAATGTAAATTTTGGACTGAAAAAAGTAGCAAGGTGTAAGGCGAAGAAAGTGAATAATTTAAATAGTATTGAGAAGAGGTGTTTCCTGTTTTGGGGAGCAAATTAGCATCGGGGTTTAGTAACCGAAGAAAAAGACTAAATGAGCTAATTTTAGTAAGATCTCCTTCAGCGTGTATTATTTTTGGCTGTTCTTCCTGTGACTTCTTAATAAATATCTTGCCGTCCAAAGTCCAGGCACTATGCCAATGATGATCTTTCTTAAATTTTCTAACTTTAGCAAACAACTTGCGCCTTAAATATGTAAGATTTTCATTGATATATACCACGTTTGTAGCATGAAAATACTGATTTAAACTCACTGACTTTAGATGCTTCCTCGCCTTGTACAGCTCAGTTTTCTTCTTATGTGATTTGAACCGAACAATAATAGGTTTGGGGCCGCTGCTGTTCCGAGGTCCCATTCGGTGACAAATGTCGATATCAGAGGGAGATATGTGCACGTTGACGACTTTTCCAAGCTTAACAACATTTTCAGCGATATCTTCATCTGCAGTTTCGGCGATTCCATGAATCTCTAAGTTGTGTTTTCTTGTATACTGTTCCACGTCATCTACTTGGGTTATCGCCGTTCCAAGATCTTCGTAGAGGATGTCAACATCTGCTCTTAATTCGCTGAGAGATTTTTCAAGCGACGACACTTTATCTTTAAGCTCTTTACTTTCTTTTTTGAGAGACGTCAATTCGGCATTATTGAAGTCTAAAGATTCATAGCACGGTTTTCTTCCAATAGTTCGTCTGTGTTCCTACGGATCTTGTTTAAGACTATCCAAACGTTACTATCGTTCTTGTTGTTGCTTAATTCTTCAAGAGTCTGCTTCGCCGACTTGGTTGGAGGTACCTCGGGCGAGCTTCCGCTACTAAACCTTTCATCACGTTTTCTTCGTACGACAGAAGATGTATTACTGCCTTCCTCACTTTCTTTTCTTGACATTTTAGGGCGGAGAGAATAATTTATGCAATTGCGAATAGAAGCCTGAAAATCCATCCATCCATCCATCTTCAACGGGGTTGAAGGACTTCAGGACTTTAACCCTGTTGAAATCCTGAATTTTTTTTTTTCAGGCTTCTATTCGCAATTGCATAAATTGCGTTCACAACTGCGAGGATCATTCTTCATTTGTAGAATCAAAGTGTTTGAAATCATGTGAGAATTATTTGCTCACGTTCGAGTTTTCATATAGGGTGCGACTAATAACTTTAGATATATAACTTGGCCTCTGATTCACAAACAAAGGCAAACAAAGCAAAATCAAACGGGGTGGGGGGAGTGGAGGGGTTCACTTCTAACGTGTTAGCGTGAGTCAACTAGGGGTCTGGGGACATACTGCCCAGGAAAATTTTTAAATGAAAATCTTCTAAAATGGCTAGAAATGCATTTAAAACTAAGATGGTGTGGTAAAACTTATATACTTTCAGCAACAAAAAGCGGTGTTTTAAAACGAGAATTTAATTAACTTTTAGCTTAACTAATCATAACTGGTCAACAAATTAAAGCTCAACTCAACATACGATTGCCCCCAGCCCCTATCCCTGCGCGGTGCCTGTTAAGGTGGCTGGTACCGGTTTTACTCGCGTGGAGAGTCTGGCCACTAGCGCACGCGTCACACTTTATACGCGTGAGATTTGAAGAACGGGAAAAACAAAAACAAAGATGGCGGCGCGAAGCTTTCTTCGAGCAAGGCTACGTTTGTCCTGCTCAAAACGAAATTCGCGTTTATCTGAGGCCGTATGTACTCCATCGACTTAAGTTAATTCAATTTACATTGGAAAATTTGCTTCCGGAGATTGATAATGCATATTAAAGTTCCAAAGAGAAAATTTCCACCTCTACTGCGATCGATCGTGTCGGGAACCGGGAGGATAAGGAACCGGAAAATAATTATAAAACTGCAAAAGTGGGATAGCACTTCAATTTTACTTACAGATAATACATCTCAGCATTCTATCATTACTATGCCTCACGAACTCCTGTTGTTTTTCGTGAATCACATCTGCACTTGTGTTAGAATTGCATGCAGTTGACATGTGTTCTGTGAGCAATTTAGTCAATTCCACGCTTTCGCTTGGTGTTATTTAACATAAATATGCTTAGTCATGCCACAAGTTGTGGAGAAATTCTTTTAAGTGAGCCCAAACGTTTGGCCAAACAGTAAAAAACAACAGCTGTGTACTATTAAAATCTACCGTACTGAAATCAACTCGGCGCGTGGACTGCAGACAGAGCTACGGTAGGTGCCCGCGCGTGTACGCGTAATGGCTAGCGGCAGTCAGCACAGCGCATGAGCAAATGTCGATCTTTTAGAATCCAGCTTTTGAAATGCGCGAAAACGCGCGTGGAAACTGCTACACTCACGAAGGTTTTTGCGAAAAAAACTATCCCGGTGACCCCTTTCTTTTATTGTTTTAATATTTTTGTCTTGTAAAGAGGAAACGTCACACAAAATTCAAGAAAATTCTATCAGAGAAATTTAACACTACTCATAAATTGCCTTTTCTCGCGTTTATAAAATATCCGCTTGATAAAAACTTTTTAAAAACATTTTGCAGTTTCCTTTTCAAATGACAAAAGTAATCACATGAAAAAAATAGGGGGTCACCCTGTTAGTTTTCAAGTTATAAGTACCAGAAGTTGAAATGCAGCTCTGAATAACCCTCAAGTACCGTTGCCATGGTAACAGTTGATGACGTAATAATAGTTTGTCTTGGTCAACAACTAAGTGTATAATTTAATCATGCAAAGGTTTTCTCACGGCCTCGGTTTGCCTTTGTGTTCTTTTATCTCAAAGTTTATGTCGTGAAAAAGCTGAAAACTAGTACCAGCCACCTTAAAGCTGACTGATAACCTCACTCAAACGAGAACTGCTACGGGTCTTTATTCACTTAAAGACCTGGCGCTTTGTGAAAGTCTTCCACATAAGTTCGATCTTCGCCAAGGGTTCCAGCATCAAGGCAACCTGGTGTTCTTGGCATTCTTTGAATCTTCTCCAGAAATAAGAAGGCAACAGGAATATTTTTGACTTTAGATAACATGGCAGGTAGATCTAAAGGAAGGAAAAGGAGCATTGCGTTACTGTTTGTGATTAAAAGTGAGATTTAAGGACCGTATGAGCCAACTAGTGATGAAGCAGTAGTCTTTCTGAACGTCCAGAACGTTGCAGCGATTTAGATAATTGCGCTCCAATCTATTCTTGGTTTTCACATGACGTCATCAAAAGCTAAACTCGGCTCAAAAGTAAACAGACTTTTGCATTTTTGTCTCCATCACGTAAAAGACACATTAGAAATGTATCTGCTTTCATGTTTTCAGCTCGGTATCTTGCTTTATTTTTAAAATAGAGCAATTTGAATTTTATAGTTTTTCACAGTGTGTGACATAACAGATGTCTGCCCTCAAGCATATCACGTACGTGAAAACATCGCTTCACCCTGTGTTTTTGAAGTTTTAATAGTCAATATGACAAGATAACCGTCTATGTGAACGTTTGCAGGCTCAACAGTGTTTTCCCACCCTTTTTGGACGATTCAGTCCACCAATGAGTCACGCCGCTTCTCCATGGAAACCTAAGTTCGGGTGTGGAAAAACACCACAATTTGTTTCATCATCATTTAAAGAAACAAACGGATTTGAATGAATAGAAGGAAAATTAAAAGTAGTTCCCGAGAAAGATCATGGAAAGTTCATTTCAGCTAGCATTTCAGTTCTCAAAGGACAATTTTGTTCCCTAACATTTTCGGGCAATCTAAGGAATCCGGATGGAACAAATTCTTCTACCTAACAAAAACATCACTGTAAACAGACTTCAAACACCATAAGTTACCTAAAATTGCCTTTTTACAGCTTTTGGTTGATTTGGCTCGTTGGGTGCCCCTGATTTGTCTTCGTAATGCGTTACTTCTTTGCCTACTTTTTACTTGTGAAACGTGCTTAGCATTTATGCTCATTTAATATTTATTTTACATATTAAATTACTCACATCCTCGTTGCACGGGATAATAAAATTACATTAACCCTTTTCGATCCAAGTGGGTGCTATTTATTTCACCAGATTTTGGGCAATAAATGGTCTGGGGCTCTTAACTTCTTCATATATGGAGTTATTATGAAAATATCTGCTGTCTTGAAATACTGGGGACCCAGGCTTTAGAGTCACGTGATGCACCCGAGTGGCTGTTGTTTGTCGAGTCAGTGGAATCGCTTGACTGTGGTGCAATTGTCAGTTTTAGAGTGCTTTTCTGAGCCATTTTCCTCTGCAGAAGCCCCCATGCTGGCATCATTAAGCTAGAATGTGGGTAAAGGCAAGCCTTTGAAAGAAACCAGAGGTGAGAGGCGGTTTTATGTTGATGGAGATGCCAAACACGCTCTGTTGTGATGATGGTGACTCGATATGGAACCTGTCTCTCTTGTCTTTCTGCAAGTGGATTCGGGGAGCTAACGAGGCAATGTGGGCTAGTTCTGACCGCTAAAAATACTCATCGATGCAACATTTTGCTGGTAGCACCGGGTGGCTCAGCACTTGTCGAAAAACTATGTAATGAACTGAAGGAGAGTTCTATGCTCGCGGCGTGGTTACAGTTCCCAGAATTCTTTTCGGCCGTGAACGAGTCCAGTTAAGACACACAAGATTGGATCTCAGAAACGGGCTGAAACGTGGCAGGCACCAAATGTGAGAGAAACGTTTCATAGCTGATAATAAGGAGAGAGCTTGAGGTTTGCTGTAAATGTAGAATCTTGATATTTGGGCAGTTTTTCTTATTAAAAAGTTGGCCACAAAAATGTGTAAATTTTGGTGTTATTCTCTGGCCAAAAAACAAGCATTTTGGGCTTTGCTGTTAAACGATCGGTGATATGCAGCGGAATTCTGGTATTGTAGTCGTTATTTTTAGCTTTAATGATTGCTAAAACACAGTTGGTCCTATTCACACAATTATTATAACGTTCTGACAAACCTTAAACAAGAAATAAACCATAAAAAGGAAGCAGTATTTATCATCACATATGTGTGACGTTGGATGGAAAAGGGTTAACCATCAAAGTAAAAGAATGTATCAAACGCCGTTTGTAAATTCATTATCTGGACTAAATTCATGCCATTGTTTTCGTCATTTATACCTCAGGCTATTTATAAATCATACAAATTTGCTGGTTACATATCATAAGGTTAGGCAAAGCGGTTGTAAATATTTAATAATAATAATAATAATAATAATAATAATAATAATAATGAAATATTTATATAGTGCTCAATCCACTATTTGTCCATGGCGCTTTACATTAAAAAAGATATTTAAAAAGACAAAAATCCTACAATATTACATCAATAAGTTAGAATCATCAAAAAACATGAAAATTTTAAGGCTGTGACTAAAAGTGGGACGGGGACGTGGGACTTGGGACGCGAGGACACGGGGACGCCGGGACGTGGGACTCGGGGACGCGGGGACGTGGGACTCGGGGACGTGGGGACGTGGGGACGTGAGGAGGCGGGGACGTGAGGACGCGGGGACGTGGGACTCGGGGACGTGGGGACGTGGGACGCGGGGACGCGGGGACGTGGGACTCGGGGACGTGGGGACGTGGGGACGTGAGGAGGCGGGGACGTGAGGAGGCGGGGACGTGGGACTCGGGGACGTGGGGACGTGGGACGCGGGGACGCGGGGACGCGGGGACGCGGGGACGTGGGACTCGGGGACGTGGGGACGTGGGGACGTGAGGAGGCGGGGACGTGAGGACGCGGGGACGTGGGACTCGGGGACGCGGGGACGTGGGGACGTGGGACGCGGGGACGCGGGGACGTGGGACTCGGGGACGTGGGGACGCGGGGACGTGACGACGCGGGGACGTGGGACTCGGGACGTAGGACTCGGGGACGCCGGGGCGTGGGACTCGGGGACGCGAGGACGTGATAAACAAACAACACCCGAATTTTCCGCTGAATTTGCAATTTACAGTTCTCGGTGGTTAAGAGAAAGGTATTACATGATGGAGTTTGTCAGCAGACCAGTAGCCATCGTCCTTGGTCTGCCGCATATGTTTGCTTGCCTATTTTACCGTGAGAGCCCTGGGAACACAATAGCTTCAGCGCAGCCATGGGCAGCCATGGAGGACTTTCCTAGTAACTGTGTTTTCTTGTTAATCCTTTGACATCCGTGCCTTATGCTTGCTACTTTCGATGCTGATGTTTACTTCAGGAAAACTGTTGTCCAAAAATGCATATTTCTTTGATTTTCATTCCTAGAATGTGCAGATAACTCACGTAATGATCTCGAGCTGGAAAGTGAGTGAAAACCGGAGAAAAGTACATGTTAAGAATCCGAAGAAAGGTACAAAAATTATTGTTTGAGATTTCGATAGGAACTGGAATGGATCATTTACTAAAGTAAATTAAGCATTACTGATTAAGGTGTTGAAAATTGGTATATGTCTTTGGCCGGTATTCACAAGTTATATTTATTGGTGTTTAAATGTTGTTTTAAAACTTGTGAGATTACTCTCCTGAAAAACATACATGTTGGTTCAATTCAAGTAAGAATAAACAAATGAATTTAAGTGTTGAGATCGTAGATTAATTGCATTGCTAAACAAATGGTGCACACCTTAATCAGTAATGCTTAATTTACTTTAGTAAATGATCCATTCCAGTTCCTATCGAAATCTCAAACAATTTTTGTACCTTTCTTCGGATTCTTAACATGTACTTTTCTCCGGTTTTCACTCACTTTCCAGCTCGAGATCATTACGAGAGTTATCTGCACATTCTAGGAATGAAAATCAAAGAAATATGCATTTTTGGACAACAGTTTTCCTGAAGTAAACATCAGCATCGAAAGTAGCAAGCATAAGGCACGGATGTCAAAGGATTAACAAGAAAACACAGTTACTAGGAAAGTTCTCCATGGCTGCCCACGAGGTATAAGACCCCCTGCGCTGAAGCTATTGTGTTCCCAGGGCTTTCACGGTAAAACAGGCAAGCAAACATACGCGGCAGACCAAGGACGATGGCTACTGGTCTGCTGACAAACTCCATCATGTAATACCTTTCTCTTAACCACCGAGAACTGTAAATTGCAAATTCAGCGGAAAATTCGGGTGTTGTTTGTTTATCACGTCCTCGCGTCCCCGAGTCCCACGCCCCGGCGTCCCCGAGTCCCACGTCCCCACGTCCCCGTGTCCCCACGTCCCCACGTCCCGAGTCCCACGTCCCCGCGTCACCGAATCCCACGTCCCCGCGTCCCCGTGTCCTCGCGTCCCAAGTCCCACGTCCCCGTCCTACTTTTAGTCACAGCCAAAATTTAAAAAGCTTGTTTAAAAAGATATGTTTTTAAATGTCGTTTAAAAATGTCTATCGAACTACTGGATCTTAGTTCAAGTGGGATCGAGTTCCATAGTCTCGGTGCCGCCACAGCAAACGCTCTCTCTCTCCATATGTTTTTAGTCTAGCTTTTGGGATCGCCAGAAGGTGTTGAGAGGACGATCTTAATTTCCGTTCAGAGGTGTGGTACTTAAGTAATTCACTGATGTAGGAAGGCGCTGTTCCATTTAGAGCTTTGTAGACCAGTAGAAGAATCTTAAAAAACTATAAGGTAACGGACAGGTAGCCCGTGAAGCTGTTTGAGGACGGGGGTTATATGATCAAATTTCCTAGTACATGTAATAACTCGAGCCGCTCTGTTTTAAATAGATTGCAATCTTGAAATTAGATGCTGTGGAAGACCATATAGCAGGGAATTACAGCTATCTAATTTCGCAGTAACAAAGGCATGAACAACAATTTTGGCACTCTCCTCGTCAATGTACTTTCTGATTTTGGCGATATTTCTTATGTGGTAATGAGAAGACTTGCAAACTGATTTTATGTGATCCTCAAAGTTAAAACACTTATCAAAGATGACGCCAAGATTACGAGCTGAGGATGATGGTACAACTGTCACATTGCCAATTTGAAGAGATTCCAAAGGAGGCCTGGGACGATACCTTGAGCTAATAAAGTTCTCCGGGCGCGTAAAGATAATTACATTTCAGGCCATAATTCTGTAGAGTGGCGGCCATGTTGCTCTCCAAACTAATCCTCTGGGAATTGAAGTCTATTTTTATGCAAATACTTTTTTTTGTTTACTTGTAAACCAATGTCCCTGGTAGTCACGGGAATGAAAACGCTCTACGATTTATAAGGTATTTTGCTGTGCTGTATGAACGTCGTGATTTACATATCATGACTTAAGCGGCACAGGGCAAATTCCATGATGTATGTATCATGACTTTAGCGGCGCTCACGAAAGTGCGAGGAGACGCGACATGATCTCTTGCGCTAGACTTCTTCGTACGCGCTTTTATCTTCGAAACCTTGGTTTCGATTGCGTTTTAAAACTCACAGATACCTTCAAATCTCGTTATTTACTTTATTAGTGCTTGTTTACCATGTCTATTTTTCAGGAAACAGCAACAACAACAACTGGCTAGGGGTGATAGGCAATTTAACACCCGCGGGGGGGGGGGGGGTACTTAAAAAAAATAGATACGGGGAGGCTCCGCCCCGAGGTCCGACCCCTTACCCTTTTATATACCATTTTTGACAGAAAAGGTACCCCTTTCGTATACCTTCCATTGACAAATAGTACCCTTTTCGTATACCTAAAACAGGAAGTCTTCTTGTCATTTTCACGTAGCGTTCAATAAATTAAAACAGTACAGTCTAAGGTATGTGTGTTCGAAATATTTTAATGAAAGGCCCTTTTAAATACCCCAGTGACAGATTTCTCTGCCCTTTCATAAACTTCCACTCGTGAGATCCTTACCCTTTCATATACCTGAAGGGTGAAAAAGGTACCCCTTTCGGGCGGAGCCTCCCCGTATAGGCCGTTAAAGGGAGTAACCACCCCCCACCCGCGGCTTTAATACGAGGGTGGAGTGAAATCGAGGTCCGGCGTTTTACAGAGAAAATATCGCATTTCGTAGTAAGATTCGACAAATTAGAATCACATTAAAATGACTGCAAAAAAAGAACTTGGCCAATATCTTCTGTTCTTCTTTGTTAATTGCACTACAGGAGTTGCGCGTGTGTTAACTCAACAATTCCATAAACACGCAAAGAAAGAACTTGGCCAATATCCCCCCATCTTGACCTCACGCTTGGCCAATGACCCATATTTATTCAGTCAGGTTCATACAAACTAACCTGTCAGATGCAACTGGTGCAATTTCAAAATGACCAATATGTTTTATTAGTTTACTCACTCATGCTTAGTTACACGAAAACGTCAAACACTTAGCAATATCTTAATCTTAATTATGCAGTCGACACTGTCACGCAGATCAATAGTTCGTCGGGACTCCATACCCATGGTCTTTTACCTTCAGCTCGTCATCATCCTCGAGGTACTATTCCTACAATCAATTGATACAAATTGACGACCTGGTGAGTATTACTGTCAAACATACATACATACACATACATACATCTTTATTTAACAATGCAGGTTAAATGCGAATTGGCAAGACAGAAGTCCTGATGTGGTCCTGCCTAACTACAGCTAATAGAATACAATCACATTAAAATATAAAAATAAAAATTAGAAAAACAAGGTGTAAGTTTCTTCTTAATTACAATAAAACTTGGAAAATTTTACATACAAAACATAAATAATAATTTCGTATCTAAAAGTATAAAAAGTCATTATTTTTCATTGAAACACACCAGGAACCTCTGACAAAATTTAAGCTATTCAGAAGATGCTTATTCGCCTTAAGCCCAATCTTAAACGATTTTAAGTTTGCACATTCCTTGACATGATGCGGAAGAAGATTCCATGCCAAGGCAGCCCTGTGTTTAAAAGAAGATCTGCCAATTTCAGATCTTGGTCTTGGCACTTCTGTATTTAGAGAATTCCTTAAGCTGTAATTTATTTTTACCTTAGAAATCAAAATATTTAGATCCTCCGTATTTAGACTATGATAGGATTGATAGGTCAGAACCAGCAGTCTCTTAACATAATACAGAGAAATGGGATTATATTGCCTCAACTTCTTAATCTCATTAGCTGAAGTGGTCATAGGTAGCTTGCAAACAATCCTAATTGCTCTCATATGAATACGTTCAATATCCTCCATAAGTGATGGGGAAACAGAGCCCCAAACAACAATATTATAAACAACACTAGGAATAATTGAATTAAAATAAATAGATTCCTGGGTGGACTGAGGCAGGAATTTGATTCGTTTCAGAACAGCCAGTTTCTTATTAAATAAATTACAAACATTCCTAATATGATCCTGCCAAGATAACCTATTGTCAATAGTTAAGCCAAGACACTTAGATGTAGACTTGAGCTCGATGGTCTTGGTGCCATATCTTAAAGCTGGCAGAGGGCCTAAAAGATTGGTCTAGATATTATCATCGCTTCAGTCTTTGATTCATGAGCAATTAGTCTGTTGGCAATACACCATATGTGTAGCTGAGATAGAATACATTGAAGTGAAGAGATGATCATATCTGTATCCTTACCAATGGTATAAACTGTGGTGTCGTCAGCAAACATATAGAGGTCACCACAAGATATAGATTCAGGCAAGTCGTTAACAGATATTGAGAACAATCTAGGCCCCAGGATGGACCCTTGGGGCACTCAAGATATTAAACTCGTTCAGGAGACAGATTTCAGTCATTTCGTAAAATATTGCTAACTGGTCAGTTGGTATCTTACAGCAACATTTAGCAGACACTGAAGAAAATTTTTTTTAAGCTCGATAGGAAATAGTTGATTTTCTTCTGAGGAATATGTCTCTCACTTCATCTGGAACTGAACTTCACAAGTTAAACTGATTAACACTGGTTCAATAATCCCCTTATCGGCCACGCCCAGCCCCAAAGCAGTTGGGATTAACGGCTAGAATTGCCTTGATTGAACAATTTTGTGTGCAACGGCTATGCGAATGAAAGTGCCAGGACATCTAAGGGAGCACTAATTAAAGAAGCGTCGTGGCATCGGGCCAATGGTGTGTTTGAGTAGCCTTTGTAGCGGTTACTCCGCCAAATTATAATGCTAAAAATCCACCATGAAACGCTGTGCAGAATAAAGGATTCCTCACATTTCGTGCTTTAGAGGGGACACGGAAGAAAACTTCTCCTCCCACACTCACCACAAAATGGAGCTTTGCTGTTGGTTTTTAAGTAGAATGTCCCTCGTCTTCTGGTTCGATCAGCATCATACCCCATAGATGGGCATCTGCCATTACAATTTAAACACCTTGCGTTGTTGTAGTCTAAGCACGAATACGCTGTCCAGGAGCACAATCTTTGCACAGAAGCGGTGTAGTATAGAGGCGCCCTCAGGTGACTGCAGACCAGTGACCCGATAATTTCTGATTGAAAAAAAAAAAGGAACAAGTTATATTACTAGAGAGGTTTTCAGCTAAAATGTTAAAATTGGTTTTCATTTGATTTGGTTCTGCTTTATTTGGCTCTGTGATCGGTTGGCAAAACTCGAGTCATTTTCTCAACCAGTGAGAAGTGAAATCAAAACCATTTTGCGACTTGCACGCAAGAATTTTCCCGCGCTTCGAAGGCTGATTGGCTCATTGTGCTGTTTCTGTCTGTTATGATTGTTTAGAGTAATTGCTTTTGATTTGGTTGTACATTTAATTGAAAACCGCTCAAATGTTGTTATGATTTATTATTTATTCAAGTAATTGATCTAAAATACTGGATAGTATAAGCATTTGTATAAATTCGTAAATAAGGAAGAGCACAGCGACGAGTTAAATATAAAAATATACATTTATATAGCGCCATCTTCCATTGTCCATGGCCCTTTACAATACTCTACAAACCCTAAAAATTAAAATCCTGAGAAGTAAATGCACTATATGATACAATAAGGTCACTAATAAAAAGTAAAAAACTACAAATCAAATGCACGCTTAAAAAGGTAAGTCTTAAGATTAGCCTTAAAAACTGCCTCTGAGTTGTCCTCGTTCATGTAGAAATCAAATTATTGTTTTTTTATCTGGCTCGTCACCGAGTGGCTAGTTATAACCATTCAATGAAGTTAATTAAAACAGTGAAAAAAGAAAAACGAGACATTTTGGGAGGTGAGATTTAGCCCATACGAAGAATTTTGGCGGGCTTACGAGATTCCAAGCTCCAGGACGCCAAAACATTCCGCGATTGATGGTGTTTTAGTTAGAAATTATGTGATTGACAGAACCTTTATGTTCTATTCTGTAACTTACTTTTTAGTTTAAATCGACAGCCGGGCTGCCGGGAGCCTCCATTTGGGAAGAAATCGATGTGACCCATCCGTATGGAGGTACCAAAACGTTTTGCATCAGTGTGAATAACATCCACGTATCGAGCATCACCTGGGTCCAGCCGATAGTTCACAGGGGATTTGGCAAAACGGGGGCCAGCTGGATCTAAACCTAAATAGTGTATGAACCAAAACAATCAAAACGTCAGCGAAGAGCAATTATATTATTTGTTCTATCAATCTAAAGTTGTTGTTGGTATTGGTGTGATGTTGCCGTTGCAATAACCAGTGATTATATTTACGTAAATCTTACCAGTTATACGACCTAGTTGCAATCTATGAGCCCGCAAATTGCTTCCAGCGAATCCTGCGGTGTGAGCTCCAAGGCTGAAGCCTACGATGTAAAATCGATTGGCCCAAGTAGGGGACCCATTATGTCTGGAAATCAGGAACCTTATGAGTACAGCTGTCTGAGCACCAACTAGCTGAGTGTTTCCGGCGGCGCGTGCGTAGAAGATGTTCCTCGCTCCTTTTGACCAGTCAACCAAAATAACATTGCAGTCCTCTCGACGTAGAAGCGCGTCCTTCATTGGTCTAGCCCAAGTGTTAATGCTCTCTGTAGAGAGAATAATACTAGCTTTCACTTTCTTTTTTGCAAACTTTTGCTTTGGCAGTATTTGTATTTGTATTTTATTTTTTCTCCATTTAGCATTAATTACATAGCTATTAATTACAGAGAAAGAAGTAATACTAAATAGGAGAGGGGCACATCTAGGTAGACTAATATTGTGCCCCCTACGTTGGCAGTACTAAGAAACAATAAGAATTTGCACGGAATGTTGTGTTTTTCTGATCAAGTTCACATGTTCACTGCTTTTCTTTTTAATCGTTACTGGAAATATCTAGCCTGCGTCGCAGCAGATGTAATTCAACCGCGGTTAGTAACGTCTGCGACGCAGTGCTGAATTCCTTGTTCTGTGCACCAGAACTTGAGTACGCGCTATGATTGGTCCATCAACAAAAGCCACACACTGGTACAAAAAAAAAAAAAAAAACCAAGGGATTCGGCGCTGCTTCGCAGACGTTACTAAGCGGGGTTAGTTTATACGTCTGCGATGCAGGCTAGAAATGTCTGACGATGTGAAGAATCAAATGAAGAATGATCCTCGCACTTGTGAACGCAATTTATGCAATAATTTATGCAATTGCGAAAAGAAGCCTGAAAAAATATTCAGGACTTCAACGGAGTTTGAACCCGTGACCTCGCGACTTACCGGTGAGATGCTCTAACCAACTGAGCTATGAAGCCACTGACGTTGGGAGCAGGTCAATTGTGGGTTCAATGTTCCCGTGAAAGAAATGAGTGTGAATGATATATGAAATGAATCACATATGAACTGCGGAAATGAAATCAAATGAAGAATGATCCTCGCACTTGTGAACGCAATTTATGCAATTGCGAAAAGAAGCCTGAAAAAATATTCAGGACTTCAACGGGGTTTGAACCCGTGACCTCGCGACTTACCGGTGCGATGCTCTAACCAACTGAGCTATGAAGCCACTGACGTTGGGAGCAGGTCAATTGTGGGTTCATGTGTTCCCGTGAAAGAAATGAATGTGAATGATATATGAAATGAACCATATATGAACTGCATTCACAACTGCGTTCACAACGGGTTCAAACCCCGTTGAAGTCCTGAATTTTTTTTTTTCAGGCTTCTTTTCGCAATTGCATAAATTGCGTTCACAACTGCGAGGATCATTCTTCATTTGATTTCACTTACGAAGTTCATATGTAATTCATTTCATATATCATTCACACCGATGTGAAGAATCCCGTTTAGCGTACCAGAAATTCCTACTGCTCGGGAAACCTGTTTATGGTCTCATATTTCCATAAGTTTGCGATGGATTCTTATGAAACCTCACATATTTACTAGATTTAGCATGGCCTGAATTGAATGTGAAAATTTGTTACATTGCCTGACATCGTCTTACTTATCTATTCCGTATTGGGATTCGGTACCGTGAATGTCATTTTTCTGCGTAAGTTGGCCCACGTATTTACGTCACCACGAAAGTAAAATAGAGTATATATAATTATTTCTTTCCTTAAAACAACTAAATTGCCCTTACCTCTATACCCATGAATAACAAAAATCGTTCTTCTGGAGATCCGGAAGTTAGAAGCTCTCAGCTTATTTGTGTCGTGGTCATCAATTATCTGTGATGTCCCCCAGTTGGATCTCGTAAACAGATGGAACTTCGTTCCAACTTTGGATGGTTTCTGCGGCACCCAAAGAGAAGATTTCCTGAAACAGCCATATTTTCCATAACAGACACGTCTGCGTTTAAACAACCACGCTGTAAAAAAAATGAAAGTGATTAGGTTGCGGATACGGACAAGCTTCCTTATGTTCTATGTTGTCTTAAAGGTTCTTGCTCGTCTCGTGTAAATGCTAGCTATCTGTAAATGTATGTGTATACCTATTTATGTATTTATTTATTTATTAGATATTTACCTATTTACTTATTTATTTATATTTATTTATTTATTTATCTATTTAATTTTTTTAACTTGAATTACTAATAATCTATTTTACTAAATTTGACTGTAAGCTACACAGCCCGCCTCGATTAGCTTTGCTATATGCGGGTTGTGTATTTTTCTAAATTGTATAATTGTAATAATCAATATAATATAATAATCAATAATAATTGTAATAATAATAATAATTGTAATAATCAATAATAATAATAATAATAATAATCGAAATAAAGTGAAGTGAAGTGAGGTGAAGCTCTTCCTCTCTTGCTCCAAGGTAGGGAAGCGAAGACCCTGGGAAGGAGGTTTGGAGACAGTTAAGTGTACATAGGAGCCTTCAACGGCGTTCTGTTGACGAATGTAGGTCATGTTAGAGCGCTGAGTCCTCCATCTAAGGTACAATGACAACCGCTCAATTTCTTATTAAAAAGTGTAATGATATACATAGCCATTCTTAGCCTAGCTGAGCAGACAGTTTGGTTCAAGGAGTGAACAAGCTGTGCTAAGAAGAGAGGATTACGAGCAAAGTGTTTGGTACCGTTGGGATTGTCTGCCTATCTCTTAAGTGAGTGACGAATCATTCAAGCATCAGTGTGCAGAATAATCTTAGTGATGAGTTAGAAGTAGGGTCCGTGACTGGAATCTGTAATTCAGTCGCAAAGGTTTTTAATTCTTTTTTTTTTTTTTTTTTTTTGTTAACTGACTTATCAGTGAGAATAGGGTTTCAACTGACCTTTAAGAACAATAAATCTCTTAAAATGAATAAGAAATTAATTGCTCTCGAAATTGCGTCACTTGTCAAATGTCGGCTCACGCGGCTTGGAGTAATTTGAATATTCTATTCAATGTCACGGGTCAAATACGTCTTAGGGATATTTTAAGAGAATACTAAGTTTGTTTTTACATAGCAAGGTCAGCCTGAAATGACATCCTGTTTAGTAAAATTATTACTTGAGTCGACAAGTGCGTCATGATGTATGGGGTTGATTTAAGAGAGAAAAAAAAATTATTTTTAACTGACTCGTAAGTGAGAATAGGGTTTGACAAGCTGACCTTAAGAACAATAAATCTATTAAATAAGACATAATTGCTCTCGAAATTGCGTCACTTGTCAAATGTCGGCAGATAAAAAGACAGATACAAAGTAACCACCCGAAGGTAGCAAAGGCTAGTCGAGTCGGGTGGGTCAAAAGGATGTTAAAAATACAGAAGGAAAATAACGCAAATTACAAAAAATTAGTTAAAAATAATTTAAGTACAGATTACAACTGGATCTTTTGACTAAGAACAAGAAAATAAGGTAATTTACAGTAACATGATAATCTACAATGACAGGAGCTAAAATTTAAAGGTGCTATTTTGGTTCAATAAATCCGACAGATATTTTAGCAACGATCACTTTTTTTAGGAAGATAATCATCTTCATCGTTAACTAATTTCAATAAGAGTGTATGGATTTTTTTTGTTAAGAGACTTTTTTACGTAGGGAACGCATATTATTTGGAAGATAGTTCCATACTTTGGTGCAAAATCTTGAAAAAGAAGAGAGTTGTTGATTGAGCCTTGATTTGTTGAAAAAGAAATTTTCAGCATTAGAAAATCTTGTATGGTATGTGTGAATTTTCCGAGGCTCTTAGGGTAATTAGAATACTCTTTTCAATATCACGGGTCAAATACGTCTTAGGAATATCTTAAGAGAATACTAAGTTTGTTTTTACAAAGCATGCCAGCCACAAATGA
>JAEMWC010000644.1:302500-320000 GCA_016490735.1 Pachyseris speciosa
AGGTTTGTTGTTTGTCTTTAGGAAGAATGTCCCAGTCTGGTTTGTGTTGTCAGCACTGTAGCCCATTGAAGGACATTCACCATGACAACGCCAGCATTTTCCTTTCTTAAAGTACCAAGCGCTTTTGCATGGTATTCAGTTTCCAAGGGCACCGCAGTTGATGTTGCACGGTTGCAACGTAGAAACGTGGAGCTCAGTAATGGTCACAGGAAATGCTCTTGATGAGGTCTGTAAAACAAATGTGAAGAAATAATTATTACAACCCGAACTAAATCTTCACAACTGACTTTGCGTTGCAAACCGTTTTGCTTCGTCTTTTGTTTCTTCACCGTTCAGGCATCGCGCAGGGGGAGGAGCTGGGGGGCTTTTGTCCCCCTCCCTCCTCCCACTTTTCAACAGTACAGTTTCTCGAGGGCAATCGTATGTTGAGTTGAGCTTTTTGGGTACGTTACCAATTTCCAGTTATCATTAGTTAAGAGAAAAGGTAATTAAATTCTTGTTTAAAAGCACCCCTTTTTGTTGCTGAAAGTAGATAGGTTTCACCACACCATAATATTTTAGTTTTAAATGCATTTCTAGCCATTTCAGAGGACTTTCATTTAAACATTTTCCGTGGAGCATGCCCCGCCGGATCCCCCTAGTTGACTCACGCTAACGCTTTCGAAGTCAACCCCCCTCCCTTAAGCTCCCCCCCCCCCCCCCCAGTTTATTTGCCGGCGGGGATTATCATTCTAAAAGACGAACATTGCTAAAATATCTGCTGGATTTATAGAACTAAAATAGCGCCTTTACATTTCTTTTAATAGGCTCCCGTTATTGAAAATTATCTGTCCTCTTATTTCTTTTACATGAACTTATTCAGTGCCCCAAGTAGTGTTTCCAATTACCACAATCACCACACTACTGCTGGATCGCGTGTTTATAGTTTTAAATAACTTATAAGATTAAAATAACATCAGGGCTGTCCTGATACACCATTTGCAAAGAAATCAATCTTCAGTCCCCAAGCAGTATTCCCTTTTACCTCAGTCACCACACTGTTACTGGCTCGCGTGTTTGTTGTTTTAAATAGCTTGCTAATAAGACTGAAATAACATCCTGGCTGTCTTGATCCACCATTTGGAAAGAAATCAATATGGCCGACATTCTGAGACGTCCCAAGGAGCCCTGCGTCAGTATGAATGACGTCAACATACTTGGCATCACCTGGATCCAGTCTCACCGCGGGATCCATGTAGCTGAAGTATGGGCCAGCGGGATCCAACCCTGATTTAAAAACCAATTCACAGAGTAAGGCTCGTAGTGAATGACGTCACATTTTATTCCCGTTCGATCATTAATTTCAAGCATTTTAACTTGTTGTTTGTGGCTATTGGACTGATCGAAGAGTGCGAACTATTTAAGAGCCAGATACCAAAGGGTCATGATAGAAATATCACACAAGAGTCTTACTTCCGTACTTACTCTTTAGCGTTATGACTGGAGGTTTTCTGTTTCCAGAAATGGATATTTCGTATTTGCCTTGTTTGAAAGATAGCCGAACCCCTTAATAAATGGGTGGCCATTTCTTGCACTGGCTGGACATTTCAGTAAGTGCTCTCGCCCGTTTTGGGTAAATGCATGATAAATATGACGCGTTGCTCAAAGCTGGTGTATGCTCACTTAGCTACCACAAATTAGTTTGCCGTCAAATAAAAAAAATTGCAGGAAATGCCATCGTTTGGAGAATCGTGAAACCAGCAACTTGTTGATTGTATCCCGACCACCTTCTAAGTACCACCTTACCACGCCATGTGGATCAACAAGACTAACAAATTCCTAAAAATGTACCAGTTATACGTCCAAGTACCATTCCATGCTCTAACAGATTTCTGCCAGCGTATCCTGCATTTTGAGCCCCAAGACTGAAGCCAACAGTGTAGAATCGATCTGTCCATGAAGGGGAACCATTATGACTGGAAATCAAGAACCTTATAAGTTCTGCTGCCTGAGCCCCCACAAGCCGAGTGTTTCCAGCAGCCTGTGAATAAGGCGGTAAGGCTCCTCTGGACCAGTAAACTAATATCACATTACAGTCTTCTCGATCAAGCAGGGCGTCTTTTACTTTTTCTGGCTAGTCTGTGTATTTATTTTTTTATGCAGAAAGAACAGTGTGGGAAAAGAATAAAGAAATGTTATAGTTATAGCTGTGTAGTGAACAGAGTCGTTAAAGAAATGTTGAAACTATCAGCTGTTACATATTACATTACAATGAAACAGAACTGCGAAAAAAATAGCTCAGTAAGTCTTGACATGCATTGATGGCTTTCTACTCAGCTTCTGGGTACCTTGAAAGTGTGAATTTCTCTTTCTTGTACTTAGTCTGTTACGAAGGAACCAAAAGTAAACAATTATTAGACCCTGCCTGGAGTCGAACCAATAACTCTCGATACACCGGTCACCCAATCTACCTGCAGGGCTATGGGGAGATTCTGGTATAACGGGCTTGGCCTTGCATTCACCAGCATTTTACCGGCTAGATTCTACACGCTTCCTGCGTGAATAGTGGTAAGGAAATCAGTCGTTGGCTTGCCTGTGCAGCCATGAATAATCAGGATTGTCCTCTTCTCCCTTCATCTTTGTCATCGATGACGTCCGCATGTTCTCCGTTGGGCCTCGTGTACAGGTTAAAGATCGTCCCGACGTAAGATGGCCTTAGTGGTAGACTCACCAAAAGGTCGTTAAATGGTGGTCGTCGACTGAAACATCCGTATTTCCCATAACAGACTTCTTTAGCTACAGTGTGAGGGGGAACGAGCCAGTAAATTCCAATTCGATCCGGGAATGCTCGAACGTTTAATAAATGATCCCTGGCTCGGGAGATTGGGGAACCACTCCTCACGCTATCGAGCTTAAATAAATTAATTTGATTTGATTTTGATCACAAAACCTTCAAACTCACCATTCACGGTTTTATAGGTATGTTTGATGTGTATGGTACTCAGACACTTCTGAGTCCGTGAATACAGAGCTCGTATTAATGGACATCCATATGGGGAAAGATCTAGAGGTGAAATTCACCATGGCCCGGACTCATCAACCTATCGGCAACCGTCTCACCAACGTGCATATTATAGTAGTGTTCGTTTTGAGCAAGTCCATTGTTGTCTCTTGTGAGCTGTAAGCGCCTAAGAGAATCCTAACTCCGTCTATTTTTTGTGTGTAATGAGTTCATAATCATTTTGTGTTTGCTGGTTTAAAAGGTGCGTAATATTTTTTTCGTTCATTGTTCCGTTTCGTGGATTTAATACGAGTCACAGAAAGTACCTATTATTGTCACCACTGAAACGCACCGAAAGAGGAAAACAGTTGTTATTGACACAGGGCTGAAAGTCAAAGATCAAAAACTCTTCAAAAGAGAACACTCAGTTTCAGTAGTGCTGCTTAGCGTTGATGATAAGTTTCAAGTCAATAAACCCGAGTAAACTTGACAACATTTCACTCCAAGTACAATTTCCTATTACCAGCGGCATAGAAAAATGGAAAATATATGATTAACAGACTTCCCATTGTACCAACATAGTGAGGCAACATATTTTATACAAAAAAAATAGTGGGACCTATTAACACAAATTTAAATCGTTAGATAAGCTGAACATATCAGTTAATCGTTGAAGTGATAATTAAGTTTTAACTTTTGTCCATATCTACCGCACTATTCGCTGATATCTTATAAATAATGAAAGTTTGACCCACCGCTAGATCCGCAAAATATCTGGAAACAAAGAAATAAAATCATCATTTTGATCAAACTGAAGGCGAGACCCAAATGAAGCAAATTTTCATGAAAGTAAGATATTTATCAACGCCTTTTCCAAAGAAAGCTGTACAGCTGAGTTGTCAGGGTAAATCCATTGTGTTTGAAAGAAATGGAGAATGCTTGGATTTGGACATAGTGGTAATGCTTTATCACTTTAGTGAACAAATAAACCATCTAAATATATTACTCCCGAGGGTTAAAATAAAAAAAAAACTGTAATTGACATAAGCTTTGGAAAATATTGCAACACAAACATTACCTTACCCAAGATACTAGAGTAGAACACTTTTTAAAAGAGTGCTCTGTCCGAGCAAGGCACTCTTAAGTTGCAATTACCTCGAAAAGCCTACCATATTTACTTTAAAAAAAGTTACGCCTACGAAAAAGCGCCCTGGTGTGGAGATACAAGCAAGTGCCATGAAATGCCGCTTTTGAAAAAGCGCGGAACCCATTGATTATAGGGCTTCGAGGCCTAGAATGGCATTTATTCGAAGAAAGCCCAGGTAGAATTGTAGACTAGTTGAAGGAGAAGGTGGGAGTGACCGTCAAACAGACAGACAGACATATATGCAGACAGACACAGCTTTATTTAGACATGGTGTTTACAATTAGCATCGCTGGTTATCTCACGTGTGTTAATATTGCAAGTAAACCTTTAAACTTTGAGATCAAAAAGCGGTTTGCGTCAAATGTTATCGAAGTTATTGAACGTAAATTTATGCTAACAAGACATCAGTAAGAATAACTTATTTTTAAGGTGACTTACTTTCGGGAATGCAGGCTTTGTATGCCATACAGTTGCACTTGGAAAGTTTGTGATAAAATACCATATACAATCGATCATTTATAACCAACATTGCAAATAGCATCTGCGTTCACAGACGTTTTTGGTCATAATTCTCCACTATATCTTAGCTATTATACCTGACAAGTTATCAATTTGCAAGACAACTTTCGACTCCCGCGTTTGGTAATTCAAATGTTTATACTTTTGTCGGTGATCAAAATCGACCATTGTTGCAACCTGAGCTGGCCGGCACGTTGGTCAAACTTCTGAATTAAAAAAATTGCAGGCGGGTGTGATATAGTGGTGCGTGGGTCGGTGAGTAATAAATGTGGGGTTTAATGAGTCTCTTTTTGGCCGTGGCCAGGTGAAAGTTGTCACTGAGGCAATGGCTACAAAAAGAAAACACCTTTTTAATATTCTTTTATTGTTGTTCAATGTATGTATAGCCTCTTAGAGAAACATCAAAACATGCTTACGCCTCTGTGAAACTATACAGGCAGCTTATTTTTTCGTAAGACACGGCCCTGCTCTTTGGTTTAAACGATATTGGAGTTGTATGTGTCCCTTTAATTCAATTACGTAATAGCGTCTCTAGAAGTCAACAAAGTGGCGCGTAGACGTTAGCTTGTCGAAACTAGTAATGCTATGTTAAATTAGTAAGGGCTGTTTTCCCTTACATTTTCAACTGCGCATTGGCGTCCGTTTAATTCAATAGCATAATAGCGTCTGTAAACGTAATTTAGGAGGGGTGTAGTTGAGGGTATTCAAAACATCTTAACACATGTGCCGATTAAAACTACCTCTTTCATTTTGGACTTTGAATTTTAAGCTATTTTCCCAGCGCATTCACTGACAAATCTGATATGATGAGGGACAGTGCACCAACCGTTCTATATAGCATCAAAGGACTACTTAGATGTGTGGTTGAATTCGTGGGTCAGGGTTTAGGTCGTTAGGGAAACGATATTTTTGAAGTAAGTTGTTTGGTTAGTCTGTTTAATCCATTTCCTTTATGTATTGGTAAGTTAATCAGGGACTTTACTGATGTTAGGGGCCATGCATTTACTCTATTTGTGATAGCCAATGCCGCAAAAAAAAAATCGATCAGAGTGCAAACAGGACGCGCTCTTTATTTCTTTACTTTTGCCTTCTTTATTTTCTGTTTTTGATTACAATACCTTTCTATCATTAAACCTGTTGATCTCTAACATTAAACGGACCACAAAGTAAAGTCGCTGGAAGTTTAAGAGTTACAAACAATTGTTGGGCGGCCCATCTGCAGCACCTTTTCATCTCCAAAGCTGTTGATGTAGGTATCAAAACACGCCGAGTAGTAGTTGCTACGAAGACACAAAACAAACCTTTAATAGAGCACAACTTGTAAGAAGATTTAAAATTTAAAAATCCATATCAGCATCAGCCCATTGAAGAGTGAATAAAAATGACGGAATTATAATCGGTCAGAGGGTCGGAATGGGTAGCTAGAATTTTTATCCAGTGTGATACCTTGATCTGTTCCGTTATTCAGTGGTTCTTTTCGCTCCACTCGGAAAATAAAATTGGGGACTGGTAGGGCTTTTTTAAGCACGAACTTTCATTTTAAATGACCAGTTGATTTTATTCCTTTAGAAGAACTGATAACAGGGCCGCAATGAACTTCCTGTCCACGTGGACGAGTTATGAAAAGGATGGGTTTTCTAAACCGTTTTGCAGTTTTTTTTTTTGTCATTGCAAGCGGAACGAAATTTTTTCTTTCATGGAAGCAGTTTTCACAATACAAACGATTTGTGCCTTTACCCTGCAACTGGCGGTGAATTTAAAGGACAACTCGTTTTCAGAAGTTTTCGTTTTCACACTCCACACATGTGACTTTAAAAGTTCACATTAGATTGCAGTCCGACATGTTTTACGCATTAGAGTTTTGGATACCGGCCTTTTAGGGACCTCAGCTGTCAAACGCAAAACCCCATTACCTGTTACCGCTCCAAGAAGGCTTCACAACGGCGTACTCTAAATACCACTGTGTTATCAATGGAATTCCATCGTGACTGACTTCAAGTTTCCTCAGAGTTCCAAGATGTTTGGAAGATGGCGCGACAAAGATTTGCAGTGAAGCGCCCTGGAAATGACGTCTGTAAAGGAAAAAGTGCAGTTTTGGCCTGATCATGAAAACATTGAATTTACTTCTCTGAATTCATTACCGCCTGCAGAGGAGTATACAGAATTAACACATATGTTTACCGTGATTTGCATTAAAGTGTGGACAGCATTTCAATAAAATTGGGCCATAACCATTACTTTACATTACTTTTTCTTTTCGTTCGTTGGCACTACAATTGAAGACTGAAGCGGTTTCCAGTTATAGCCGTCGACATAACCAAACCAAAGTAATTACTCGCAAGTACTTTTCAGCGCAATGAGCCAATCAGAAAACGCGTGCAAGCAAGCCACCAATGGTTGTGATTTTATTTCACTGGTTTACAAGGTTGCGCGAGTCTTGCTAGCCAATCACAGACGAGCATAACAAAACCAAAGCAAAAGCGACTTACCTTCTACTCTCAACTCATCTTGAAAACCACTCGAAAGAAAAATACTCCCTTCCTTAAAATCCTACTTACTTGCTGAAGGTAATGTACCCGGTGACGCCATTTTCTCCGTGTATCCTAACAGTGACCTTTCCCCTGAAACCTGCGAACATGCCAGTTCCCGTCTTGAAATACACTGTGTAATGAAACACTGAAACATGCCAACAGAGTTAACAAGTAATAGTAATAGTAATAGTAATAGTAATAGTAATAGTAATAGTAATAGTAATAGTAATAGTAATAGTAATAGTAATAGTAATAGTAATAGTAATAGTAATAGTAATAGTAATAGTAATAGTAATAGTAATAGTAATAGTAATAGTAATAGTAATAGTAATAGTAATAGTAATAGTAATAGTAATAGTAATAGTAATAACTTTAAAAAAAGGAAACGACATAAAGTACACTCGGCCAGTGATGAATTATAAGACAGAGGTGGAACAGACGTCCTTGAATGGCGGGAAAAATAAAGGAAGGAGGGGTTATGTTTTAAAACAAATGTTTCGAATAAGAAGAAAAAAGCTGAAACATATATAGCCTTACAAAATTTTGATGAAATATGGGCGCTAGGCCTTCCAAGAAATATTCTTTGATATCTAGGTGCTCAATTTGTCGCAGCTGAAAATAGCAATACAATAAAATTGAGAGTGTCAAATTTATCGGTCTTGATTACCATGTGTACTATTGAATTTAAACTACGCCATCATCGACTATCACGTGATTGGAATTGCGAGCTAGAAAGACAACGCCTGTCACATAAGGGGGAGATCCTCGCAGAAAGAGTAGGAAGCCGGTAATAAAGAGCACAGGAATCCGGGGGAAATCCCCCCCCCCCCCCCTTCACCGTGTTTCCCCTTCCAGATTATCACAAGGCTGATTAACAAATCATTGCTAGAAAATTACCACAGTAAGGACTCTTTGCGTTAGTCAAGAGGAAGTACTTTCCAGTCGTTAGGACGTTGCTCTTGTAGGCATTAAATCCCATGGACGGCTTGATCTCATCTGTGGATGTACACCAACCACGCCCGAAGTAGACCATGCTTTTGCAGGGATAACCTCGCATAGGGCAAGCGCTTGAAATAGATTCTATGTAGTATTCAATGGCCCTCTTGTGGTCACAAGAGTCGTTTCCAATGAGATCTGAGGAAATCAGATAATGTACATGCCACTAAAGCAAGATTTGAAACAATACCATTAGGTGTTTCCATTCTTTTTGCACTATGCTTAAGATATCCCCTCCCCTCCCCTCCCCCTTATCACGCTTTCTGCTTTGTTATGTCCTTTAACTTAGGAATATCAGCGACCAATTATACGTTTCATTTAATTCTTAATAAAGAAAATACGTTTTGGTACTGTTTACACCTGGCGATGTCTTTATGACCAATTTTGGCCTTTACTTCTTTTATTGTTCAAGGTTTGTTTTTAAGTCTGAGAATTCCATTGCTCCGTCCTTACACGGGACTTTCAACTCATGTCTAATCAGTTTGATTGTGCACAGGTACGCCAATAAAATGTCAAGTCCCCGGTGTTATGAAAGATCAAAAGATCGGTTCCTGCCATCCAATGAGTCACACCTTTTCCCTGAAGACTTGGTTGTAAGTTGTTTTGGTGGCCAAGCATAGTTTCACATCGTTGCCAGCACGAAGACGTTTCTGCTGCCGTCCAAAATTGATAATAAATATTGACTTTACTTCGCGTTATTATTGATTTGATAATTCGATGACACCTTTCTTAGCATTTATAACTGGTGCCCGATCATTGTGTCGTGCACAGGTACACCAACGTAGTAACGAGAGCTTAAGCAACGACGACGGCAACGAAAACGTCATTTGAAAATCTAACTTCTCGTTATCGTGACTCTTTAGCGATTATTCCAACTTGCTTAACTTGTAAACTGTGGGCGAACTATCCTGGAGCTAAATTAGCAAAAACTGCGTTGAAGTTGGGAAAAAGAAGGAAGAGTTCACCGTCATACGCTCACGTTCTGCACAAAACCTAAAATTTGGTCATTTCACGTTGTTGTTTTGCTGAGAACAGCAAAGAAATGTACCAAAATGTAAACCGCACGTGCAGAGTGATTGTTTTTGCACATTAAGCCTATTGTTTTGTGACGTTCTCGTTGCCTTCGCCGTCGTCGTTGCTTAAGCTCTTTGATATCTCGTTCTGGTACCACAACTTAACTTAGCATTATAAAACAAGAAACAAATAGGTTCCTACCACCCAATAAGCCACACCCTTTCTGCTGCGCCCCTCCGTTTGGATAGAAGTCCAGATGCCCCAGAGGCTGGTCCAAACCGTTATTGTCATAGTCTGTGTGGATGACGTCAACCAACTGTGCATCTGTTGAGTTCAGCCTAATAGCTGGCTTAGCGCCTTCGAAGTACCTGCCTACTGGATCTAATCCTAATGTAGGGAAAGAAAAAGGTTATGTGTTTAATGCGTAGTAATGGAAACGCGTAAAATTATACAGGGCAGACACACATACAGCGCTAAACATGACTAATCTGTGAATAGTGACCTTAGATAATCTTTACTCTCTAAACAAGTTACTGTTTCAGCATTGATGTCTGCATACAATCGTAAACGGAGGTTGAGAATCCTGTTATGACAGTTGGAGGATCCCAGAAAAAAGTTTTTTTAAAACAAACTTTATTGACGAAAAAATATACATTACAGTAGGAAGAACTAACAACAAATCCAATACAAAAAAGAATAAGAAGGAGGACAGATTACTACCAGAAAAACGTTCGTACAAACAGAGTATCATTACTGTAAAATTAAAATTACGTCAGACTGAAAAAAAACAGTTACTCTGACATTTAAGGAAATAATTTTAACTTTTAAACTACTTTGCATTTGATGCTGATACTACGTTAATTGAAGGAAAAAAACTAAACAGTAAAATACAACTACGAGAAAAAGAGATTCAAACAGTCGCTTATCAAGTTCCAAGTGGTGTCCTTCCTCACAAACCTACGAGAATCATAGGTTTTGAGTCCTACTCGTAAATAGATGGAAAGCAGTTATAGGGTCTCTAGGTCATCTTCACATGTAATTCTAGTAGGTCTTCCGTCCGGGAATGGTTTTGACGAATACCTTTCCGTCGATTGTCCAAACGCTCTGCAACAAATCTTCATCCCTTTTAAGAGTGGCCAGTCTGACTAGGTTGAAGGATCCCAGAAATAATCTGACCATAAACTAAAGGCGCAAGTTAGGGTATTTTGTTTCAAATCTTCTATAATCGAGGCGCACGCAAGCATTTGTGGTGATAACTTTTTTTTTTCATGAGAAGAACAGAGAACAGTTGATATATTGACACATTGAGACATTGTTTATGCAAATTTTTATTCATCTTATTATTATGTTTTTTTTTTGTTTTGTTGTTAATGTTGTTGCTGCTGTTGTTTTTCTATTTACTATGCATACCAGATATTCGGCCAAGTGATGCCTCAAGTTTTCCTTCAACGATCTTCCCCGCAAAACCAGCGGCATGCGCACCAAGATCAAATCCCAGGATGTAGAATGCGTCAGTACTGGTGTTAGTATTGTTCACCAGAAAGCTGATCAACTCTGCTATTTGAGCGCCCAACATGCGGGTATTTCCTGCTGCTTGTTCATACGGGCTTTTCGCGCCGTTTGACCAATCAACGATGATGACGTTAAAATCGTCGCGCTTTAACAGTTTGTCTTTCATGGTGTTTATCCAGGAAACATCCACATTTTCTATAAACAAACGTTCATTTACTAAGAACATTTATAAAAACATATTTTTTTATTTATAGACTCTGGCTCGCTTTACACATTATCGTCATAGTGGTCATGATCATCGTCATCATCATCATCATCATCATCATCATCATCATCATCATTGTTTTCGATTTGGAGTGAAAATGGTCACAGCTGACACTAAAAAAATGACTTGATTGACAAAAAATATCATTTTAAGAACTACCCATGATCGTGATTTGAATTACCCATGAGCAAAGTGAATACAGTTGTCGTATGTGAGCTGATTGAGTTACTTACCGTTAGACCCATGAATAACAATTGTAGTATCTTTAGCACCATCATAATGAGAAGCCTCAAGTTTGGTGATGTCAGAATCATCTATGATCTGCGCCACTGTAGGGTGAGCTCTAGTAAAGACTCGATAGGTTACCCCGATAACCAGTGGAGACTGGGGCAACGGAACGGAGGGGTTGTCAAAGGGCGGGGCGTCACTGAAACATCCATATTTGGAATAGCACACTTCCTCAGCTAAAAACAGGAGAAGGCAGCTTCTATTAAATCCAAGTAAGCAAAAGTTTTTCAGTAGTCCTTGTTTTTAGAAAAGGGAAGAAATTCAAAATAACACTTTCTCGGTTTTAAAGGGGTTATCTTTAATTCAAAGAAATGTTCGATATTGTTCTTTCAACGAAAGAGAGTAATAAATGATGAGATATGCACACTTTAAACGTGCTCTTTGGGTTTCACTCCAGTTTTACTTCGATTATATTTAACGAAGTTGCTTATGGTCTATTTGAAGCCTTTTTATAGCATTAAAGGTGAACATAATCATTATGATGATTTTTAGATAATATTAAGCCAACTTTAACTATAGTGTTCGAAAAAGAAACAATTTAACAATTGATAAATCAAGCAAAAATAATACCACAATATATAAACGTTATAAAATTACTATGATTACAATGTGAAATAAAGACATTTTTAATGGAACAAATTTAAATTAATTTTGAACGCCTTGGTTATGCGCTTCGCACAATGGCCAATGGGTTAGGTTGTTGTCTTTGGAATATACTGCGGCAATAAACTACATGTGTAGTAAATTTACTACTAATAATATCCCGAATTTCTTACCATGTACAGGTGAAGAAGAAACCAACAATAAAATCATTGTGTAGAATAGTATTTTGTGGCCCATTGTTTTCGGTTACACAGGAGTCCCGCTTATTACTGCAAATACAGAAACTTCGCGTTTCACATTTCTGTGATATTGCAGTTTTTACAGCTGCATAAAGATTCGCATCGTTACTAATGGTAGCGCGATAAATTGATCACGCAAACTGCACCTTTTGAAGTGATATTGTACCATTTCTTGTCAACATACTGATAACGATCGGCAGATGCTCTTGAAACAGGCCCACAAGTGTACTTTGGATCACGATACTGTAATATTTACAAGAGAATGAAAGACAAAAATAGATTTAAAATATGTGGCGGTCAAAATCGTTACATTCGTATAGAAATTAGTGCGGGATGAACAAAAACAAAAACAACTACTCTCTTTCTTTTTTATAAGAATATATTTTGTAAGAGTATCGAGGATGAAATTTGCGAGATTTTAAGAATATTTTAAGAATAAATCTGAGGCTGAAATTGTGAAAAGAATATAATTTCGTACGTTGAAAATCTGTAAATACAATACAATGATATGTTTTTATAGTAACTGTATAAAATTATTCCTTTTTCTAAACAACCAAACTAGCCAACAAACGAAACACTCTTCACTAGCAATAGCCAAATGTTCGATGATGAGCGGTACATGTAATGTATTTGTGCACTACAAAATAGCAAACACTTAACTTGTAATTGATACCCCAATACGTCCTTAAACGGAAATGTCATAAGCTATAATTAAGAATATTACAAGAATATTTTCAGCCTAAAATCGACAGAAAAATAGGAATATTCAGCCTGGGCCGTGGGGATGTGAAGAACTCTAGGCGTTGCTCATTCAGGAATAGCCAAATATACTAATGCGACCACACAAACGAACAACAACAACAACAACAACATTTCTTTACACGTGATAAAATTACAGCGGCGCTGATGTGGTCGTGTTAAAAGTATGTAGAAAACAAAGTGAAAAAGTTCGGATCACGTCTAGTACGCTGCACTCGTAGATGCTAGAGCTTTGCCGAAATCGAGTTCCTTCGTAAACATTTTTCCCAGTTTTCTGAGACCTGCTGTCTAAAGAGTCGTCCAAGAGTTTGAAAGAAAATTAAGAATTCGTTTCTGCTTCTTTTCCTTTATTTTCTTCTTTTATCGTCGATTATCGTTCAACCGTTGCAATAGTAATAGCATGAAATCGTGGCGTTTAAAAGGAAAATCGAGGCAAGGACAATTACCTGATTTGGTCAGCTACTTTACTTGCAAAACACCAGTTAAAATGAAAAAAAAAAAGAACAAAATAGCTTACATTTTGCCTCACCAACAGAAAACAGAGTTTCTTTGAATACACAGTTACATTGTAAATAAAAAAGAGTAATGGCAAACTACAAAAAGTATAAATCTTTACAAAGAAATGTTGCGCATGGAAATCATCCTTTGATTAGTCGGATATGATGATACTGAGCAAATTGTAGATAAACGAAGCAAATGTTTCAAATGTTTCGGCTCTTTCCAAAGGAAAGAAATGTTGCGCAAGGAAATGGTCTTCATTTCATCCTTTGTTTGGTGGGATGACACTTTCACTTTGAAAACTAAACGCAGCAGCTGATTGAATATTTCGGATCTTTCCAAAGGAAAGAAATGTTGCGCAAGGAAATAGTCTTCATTTCATCCTTTGTTTGGTCGGATCAGCCAGTGATACTTAGCAAACAAGCATTTCTCTTTGAAAACTAAACGCAGCAGTTGATTGAATATTTCGGATCTTTCCAAAGGAACAGACTTTTATCAGATACATGATTGCATCTAAAATGAAATAAGATAACATATTAGATTTAAAAAATGTAAATGCGGCTAATAGTTGTCGGCTCGGGTTGAAACCTAATTAAAAATCGGTATTGTTTATCCTCGCACTCGTCTCTATGTTGTCTTTATTTAGTTTAAGTTAATCATATTTTGTAAATTTTCTAGATTGTAATAAAAAAAATGTATGCATTGACAAAAGCAAATAAAGATTATTATTATTATGTACATGTGTGATCAAACAAAAGTTGGGTAGGTATTGAACTTAATTGCATAAAATGTATACTACAACACTTGTCATTTATCATTCCGTGTCTTTTATATATCATTCCGTTTAATCGTTAAACGCATTATTCATCAAGATCATTGTTTCTGAATTGTTTTTATCGTGGAGTCTTCATAAATTTGTAGCAAACTGCTCTTCAGCTATATCGAGGTTGCTGTTTACCTGCGCATGCGCATGCTTGGCGCTTGAAGAAACGAGCGACTCTCGTAAAGCCAGTTAAGCCCCGGCTACACGTTCAAACATTGTTATAAAATATTTGTTGAATGAACAATGTTAGAACGTGTAGCATGCATGTTTGATGACGTTTGTTCAACATTTTTTGTTGGAAGAATGTTTTGATTTCGATCAAACATTTTCTCCAACATACAACAAACGTTGAAGCGTGTAGCCACCCTTTCAACAGTGTTGTATTGCAAAGACCAATCAGAGTTAAGGGCCCAGTCTCCAATCCGAGAGTCTAATAATTGTTGAAGTCAAAAACCCGAAGCGACGTGTTTCCAACAATGTTGTATGCGTATCCAACATTGTTAGAAGCGTTCTTACAACAATGTTGGGACTTGTTCTTCTAACAATGTTACAACGTGTAGCCGGGGCTTTAGGTTCACGATTTTGATTGGATTTTGCAAACAATACAAATAACCGGAAGTAAAGCAAACTCCAACATGGCATTGAATCTAAGCGTGCGCAATTCATTCATGCGGAAGTCCAACATTTTTGGACTCGTTTCCTGACAATTGGACAAGGAGAACGAAGACTGTGGGTACGAGATTACCTCCAATTCTATTGATATAAATTCAAACTTAGAAGCAAGGCTGGCGAAAATCGTATTAAATCACTCCAGGCAACAGATAGACACCTACTTTGAGAGATGAATTACCCAAAAGACAAGCGAAGCAATCTGATTGGATTATACGCGATAAAATAATATAACATGTGATATTTCGCCCTGACTCAAGAATTATTCTACTGAAGAGAATAGAGCACGTGATTTACATGCCACATATTACTAGCACTCTAGCTGAAAAAGTTATATTGGCCTTATCTTGTGGGTGAAAGTTTGTCGCAAAAGAACATTTTTCATTCATAAATCCCTCAACAATTTCATTTTCAAACTTTTTGCTTCTTCTGTGGCCATTTTCCCTTAAAAAGTAAAAGCTTTTAAGTCAATGACTCTACTGAATGCTACATTCCTTCATGAAGCAAATATAAATAATTATAAGAGTTAAGCGGCTTAATACATTATCGTGTTTTACTTAACTCTTTTCCACCGGACGTTTTGTTGTGTGTCATTTTTGCAAGGGTAGAAGGTCAAATCGATCTCGTTATCCCATATAAGAGGTTACCGCGGAGAGTTCGCTGGTCCATAGCACCGAAGGCTCTATCTTTGTTGTCACGCTGGTCACGCTGCCTAGCTGTCGTTTATTTTTTAAAAACGATCTCTGCAGCTTTAACTCGGTAGGTATTTGATTTATAAGTGTGTTTTTCGAGCCATTTTCTACCTCAGAAGCCCCCTTCCGGGCATCATAAAGCTGGATTGATGGGGTAGAGGCAATCCTCTGTAAGAAAACAGAGGTGAGAAGCAATTTCACACGAAGTGGGCCGCCGGAATTGTTCGATCGAGATTCGCGAAGTGAAGTTGTGTTCTTAGCCGTTCTGTGAGTGGATTCTGAGACCTCGCATGGCAATTTCGGCGAGTTATTTTATAGCTTCAATGTTTCTAAATTAAACTGCAAGTCATGCAATTTGGCTTAAGCGTTTGGTTCTATACAAGAGCTCTAGAGCTGAAGACCCTTCAGACCACTCAAACTTCCAAAACAACTCGGTGACAGAAACTCGGGTTCCGTTTACACATTGGTTATGGCCAATCGTTCAGGAATCAAAGTACAAACGCTTTCTAAACACAGCCAGATTTGTACTTAATTAGAAACTCCTAAAGAGCTGAGGCAGTTAATGATGTATGATATCAAACAGAAAGTGGCACGGGTTTTCTTCATTCGAAGATTCTTTTGCTGTGATCTACAACTCGGCACGTATTTTGCTTCAGTTTTTTGCATGGTGAGTGGAAATATCGATCTTTGTTCTCCTTACCACATCTTTCGATGAAGAGCCACACTTCAGAGAGAGGATTTGATCAAAGAATTTCTTCTGAAAATAACTTTTCTGTATTTTATTTTAAATTTAAAAATGATTTTTAAATTGACCTGAAAAAAGCTCTCAACTGGTTGTCAGGAACTAAACAACCTAACAAACATAAGTTCTCGCTGGCGTGCTGTTTTCTTCCCAGCTTATGAAGTTAGGCCTCCTGCGAGCAAGATAGCGAATTGCGAGCTATGGCACAATTTAAGGCCTGAAATGGATAATTTTTGTAAACAATTACTTCGATTTCTGTTCATTCGTTTCTTAGGCTTTATCTGCGTTAACCATCTGGTCATTTATTGGAGAAATCGAGAGTGTAAAAGTAGGACAGACAAAAAACGAACATGATTTGCTGATTCGGAACAATTTTACTGAAGGTGAGATCCCACAAACTCATAGTCTACATTGATATTAATTTTTTTTCCAAGAGGTCTTTTTTACTCAAGACAGCCCTTTTCACCCGAACCTGATGGTCAATTGCTTCAGCAGTTATTAAGGTCTTGGGGTCTTTTTTCTCTCAAGGGGCTAAAATCGAAAACACGCGAGGAAACGCGTCGCTTCTCCTCGAGAAAAGCACTTTCCGCGCTGTGTTAATTGATGCTGAGGTTCAATTTTATCTAGATTACGAGTAGCCTCTAATTTCGGATTGTGGGGCGGCCGAAAATAGATGGTTCCACGGTTATTGGCGCCATATTAACTGGGAAGCAAACTCGGCTAACTGTAAATGTATGGGAATTGACTGACTTTGAACCGCTGTAACACCGCTACAAACTGGGGGGGGGGGGGGGGGGGGGGTTCCGCAGTGAAAATGTCTTTCAAAAGACATTTGCATTGACATTATTTTCATGAAGTATTAAGAGCAGATTCAAGCTACAACGACCGTAATCGAATTTGAAGACTTCATACAAACCTCTCTAATCAAAATTATGCAAATTACCGCGAATTTAGAAGCCACATGAGAAGATTTATAATTCTAATTTACGGACGTCGTACCATCGTTAACGACCTTTTTTTCTGTTGAATGAACGATACCAATAAAACCGTTAAAAGTAGTGGCAAAAGTTGGAAATCCACCTCTTTTTAGAGGCGTTACAGCGGTTCAAAGTAGGTTAAAATCCCATACATTTACTGTAATTTTAGCCGCGTTTGCCACCCAGTCAACTGATATGGCGCCAATAACCGTGGAACCATCTATTAGAGACTACAGACAAAGCCGA
>JAEMWC010000644.1:325000-335000 GCA_016490735.1 Pachyseris speciosa
TAGACAAATACAAGAGATAAAAAATTACAATAGAAAAGAGCACAGCCACTTAGAAATAGCAAAGCTAATCGAGCTAAGTGGCTGGGCCAAGCGGAAAAAAATTTGCTAATACACTTACTGAACATAGAGCAATAGACAGGATTACGTTTACACACACACACGTACACACAAATAACAATAGACAAGGGGATGTGTACACACGAGAACTGGAAAATAAAGTACATCAATGAACCAGTCAGTAGTTGGAGATAAGTGATTCTTTTATGCTGATCTTAAAACAAGTACGACTTTTAGATTTTAGTGAGTCTTCAATGGAATTCCAGACTTTAACTCCAGAGAAACGAATGTTAAATTTGCCATAATTGGTCCTCGCTTTGGGCAGATAGTATGAAATCTTACTTGCCAGTCTGGTTTGATATTGATGCACTTTGTTGATACTCATAAAGAAATCGTTAAAAATTAAGGGCAGTCTGTTGGAGTAATAGTCATACATGAATAAAGCACAATACAAGTATAATAAGTCACTTAGTTTAAGTAGTTTTAATTTCCGAAAGAGTGGACTAGAGTGGCAATTATATTCTGAGAATGTTATTATTCTGACGGCTCTTTTTTGCAAGGTGATAAGAGGTAAGAGAGTTGTTTGATATGTAGTCCCCCAGGTTATTAGACTATAAGTCAGGAAAGGATATATAAGTGAGTAATAAAGCTGTACAAGGACCACATCGGTCACAGAATACCTTATCTTAGATAGTATGCCAATACATCTCTTAATCTTTTTTGAAATATGTAAAATGTGATACTTCCAACTGAGATGTGAATCAATGATGAGACCCAAGTACTTAATAAATTTCTCTTGTGCAATCTCCCTATTATCAATTGTCAATTTGACTAAGTGACCTTTGACCTTTTGAGGGGGATGGAAAATAATGAAATTTGTCTTATCTATATTTAATGAAACCTTATTCGCCGTAAGCCAGTCAGAGACCATTTTCAGATTATAATTAACAATGGACTCGAGTTCTGCTAACTTAGAATTAGAGTAAAATAGATTTGTATCATCTGCGAAAATGTGAAAGTCAAAGACATTGCTGCACTTACTGAAATCATTGATATATAGGAGAAATAGAAGAGGGCCTAGCACAGAACCCTGTGGGACACCATGAGTAATTAGGGTGTCTTCTGATTTAATACTACCTATAGTAACATACTGCCTCCTATTGCTTAAATAGGAAGCAAACCAGTCATTAGCAATACCACGGATTCCATAGTGGCTTAATTTCTTTAGTAATATTTTATGATCAACAGTATCAAAAGCCTTAGAGAAATCAAGAAAAATTCCACAGGAAAATAGGCCATCTTCAATTGCTCTCTGAATTTTGTCTGTAATTAAAAGAGTTGCATGAAGAGTGGAATGATTTCTCCTAAAGCCAAATTGTTTGTCATATAGAACATTATATTTTTCAATAAAAGTGATAAGTCTATTATACACAAGCTTCTCCAGGATTTTATTGAAAATGGAGAGCAATGAAATAGGTCGGTAGTTATTCATGCAAGTGACTGAGTCCTTTTTATGAACTGGAATAACATTAGCTAACTTAAATTGGTCAGGCACACACCCACTACTAAACGAAATATTAAAAATAAATTCCAAGGGGAATGATATGCAGGTTTTTAATAGCTTTAGCAGGCATACAGGAATGCTAAAAGGACCAGAAGCCTTGGACGAGTTCAGGCTAGAAATTATCTCTTCTATCTCTGCTGCAGAAGCAGGAAATAGCATAAAACTATTTGCCAGCGAAGGACCAAGGAAGTCTAGGGGATCAATATCAACTTGAGGAATGTCTTCTGCTAATTTACTGCCAATTTGAGAAAAATGATCATTAAAAGCTGAGGCAATAGCCTTAGAATCAGTAATGACATTGTTACCAACAACAATTTTAGAGGGAGAGCTGAATCCATTTGGTTTGAGAGTAATAAATTCTTTAATGCCTGCCCAGGTTTTTTTAATATTTTTACTATTAGCAATGAAGTAATTATGGTAGTAATTCTTTTTGCTGGCTTTAAGCAATTCGGTAATCTTGTTCCGATAAAACTTATATTTAGTTAAGAAATATATATTCCTAGATTCTAGGAAACGCTTATAAAACTTTTCCTTCAGCCTAATTGATGTTTGGATGCCTGGTGTGACCCAGGGCTTGGATAATGACTTGATTTCTTTGCGAGTAAGTTTACGAAGAGGTGCGTGCTTGTTGACCAGATTAGAAATACAGAGATAGAAATTCTGAAAAATAGTGTTAACATCAAGCACTCCAGATTCACTAGCTAGTACCTCCTCCCAGTTCACCTTGCTGACCTCAGATATGAGCAATTCATTATCAAGCCCTGAGTAGTCCCTTTTGTACATCTTAAAATTTTTTGGAGGATTGGATAACTTTGTGATAATCAGAAAATTAGGCAAGTGATCTGTTATCCCACAGACAATATTACCACTAATAGCATAATGCTCCAGTGAATTAAAAAATATATTATCAATCAAGGTTGCAGAATGATAAGTTATTCTAGTAGGTTTCAGAATTTGTGGATGAAATGCATAGGATCCTAGAGTATTTACGAAATCTTCTGTTTCAGAATGAGAATCATAGTTCAAAAGATTAATATTAAAATCGCCCATCAGAAGACAAAATTTACCTTCATTATTTACTTTCTCAGTCGCCTTATATAAAAAGTCAGCAGCTTTGGTAATATTTTGATCAGGATGCCTATATATTAATCCAGACAATATTATGCTGGTGTGGGACCTCAATTTCAATCCAAATGGACTCAAATTCTGGATTAGACGTGCAAAAGTCATCACGTTTTATATATGAAAGGTTATCTTTAATGTAGAAACCAACACCACCAGCATTAGACATAGATGGTTGAGACAAAAAAGAGTAACCAGGAAGATTAGTATTTAAAAAAGGATCAATTCCAGCTTTGATTTTAGTTTCGGAAAGAGCAATAACAGAAAAAGAATATTTCATGTCACATAACATATGATAGAAATCATCAAAGTTTGCTGAGAGACTTCTTATATTAAAATGCAAGGCAGAAAATGTCCTATCAGAGATAGTTGATCGAATATCTTCATTAGAGTGAAACTCATGAGTTGAATAATAACCAAAATTAGTCACAGAGGGTAAATTCAAATCAATATCAATGCTAGATAAATTAGGGCTATTATTAATACATGTAGATAGATCAAAACATGGTAAGGACTCTAGATTCAATCTGGAGATTTTATCAGAGCAGAGACAATCTGTGTTGGAATTATAGACCAAGAGCTCAGTCAGCTCATGGTCTTCTACAGAGTTAAACGGAAAAATTTCTTGACGACAATGCAGGCAGAGCCACAAGTCATGAGTTGTAGTGAAATAATTGAACTCTTTAACAGATAAGGCAGAACATTTAAAGTGAAACCACCAGAGGCAAGAATGACACTGGATGCCTCTACAATTCTCTTTCACAGGCCTCATACAGTTCCTGCACTTAGACATTGTCATTCAATGTAGTTATAAGAATTAGTGGATAACTAGTAACAGTGTAGGAGAGAACTTAATGCACTTAGCTGGATCCGCATGATCAACAGGATAGCACAGCACCACTTTCCCACGGTAGTTTCAAATAAAGAGTCACGAAATGCTATTCATCGTTTATAGGTGGAAAACCACTCCGATAACGTAAAAACGGCTGGTAGTCAATGGGTTAAGCCCCCGCCCCCCCCCCCCCCCCGGCCTCTAATAAGCCTCCCGTTAATGACGCCTGAAATTAAATAAGCCCCCCGGGGCTTAATAGAGCTCTTACGGTATCTTATTTTTGTGGTTCGGTCTGGGGTTTGAACCCACGACCTTCCACTCAGTAGCTAGCCTGGTGCTCTACCAATTAACTTATATATAACCGGGCGGCGGTTTAGAGTTACTTCTACGGGAAATAAAGCCATTGGACTGAAAACGGGTACTGAGAGCCAGGCGGCACACCACCACCAAAAATTCTAATAACGCCGCCGGGTAATGAAAGCCGGGAGGCATACCGCCACCAAAAATTCCAATAACGGCCCTCCCCCCCTCCCCTCCCCAGGGCAGGGAGTATGATTGCCCCATTTCCCACACCTTCACTAAAGTCGAATTTTTGGGCAGTTTATACAAGTGTATATGGTATAATTAATAATAGTTATTTTATTAATTATCGTGATATACTATTCCTTCACAGTTAAAGGTGTGCGTGCTGTGGACTTGGATTAAATGGCGATTTTTTATGTTTAAATGCTTTGTTGGAGTCACTGTGTTCCTCTTTGTGGCATGGGTAAAGGTAGGAGAAAAAAACATGCAAGTAGAGCAACATATTTCCCGAATTTCATCTGAAATCTAACAAACTACATGCCATTCAAATTAAAAACATAAGGTATGGGGCTATGGAGGTGTTACAGATCGCAGGCCTACGCAAAAGCATGGATACACTCTGTTCTGTTTATCACTGATCGATCATCTATAAACTGCTCTTGCGATGCATAGGAATCGTTCATATTTCGTGAGCTGGGTTGAAAACAAAGGGAGTGGGTTTGGGTGGGTTTGAGTGGAGAGTAAATGCGATAACAATGGGTTTTAAGCGGATGCTTTCCTGAATATCAGGACTAAAAATTGTCTCTGGTCATATAGAACCATTTTTAAGCAGAGGAAAGAGAAAATCTCTTAGAATGATGTAAGAATCTCATTAATAATTTATCAAGGGCACCCAACGACAAGTTTTGGTAGATATCTGTTCGGTGGAGGGTAATTCGCCTTGAGTTTTCGGCGTCGATTAAAGAGCACACTCGGATTTTCGGAACTAAAACGTGGCCTAAAAGATTCGCAATTGGGAAATCATAGCCCCTGGAAAGGTCGTAATTGCTGCCGGTTTTTGACAGTCAAAAACGTCAGCTAGCTAGCAGTTTCGGAAAGAAAATAGTTTTCTAGAAAGTTCGTGGAAAGTTCATTTCAACTTGGCATTTTCTCAAAGGAACATTTTGTTCCCTAACATTTTCGGACAATTCAAAGTTCAGCTAGGGAATCCGAACAGATCGATCAACCTCTTCTAGCTTATGAAAACATCACTTTAAAGAGACTTCAAACACCATAAGGTACTTAAAAATGCCTCTCTATAGCTTTTGGTTGATTTGGCTCGTTGGGTTCACTTGATTTATGAACGAAATACAAAATAAATTAACTTTTAATGAGTGTCTTTATAACTGATAAAGACACGGCTAAATTTTACATCCGATTTTCTAGGCCAATATAACCCAAAATCTAAATTTTAGTGTAAGAATGGATAGATTAATTTACAGTAAAGCTTTTTAAGCCGTTCAATAAATTCGCAATTCGTGTTTTATCAAGTCCTAAAACACTCGGCTGCGCCTCGTGTTTTAAACTTGATAAAACACTCTTGCTCATTTATTAACTCTTTTCCGACGGACATTTTGTTCGTCTTTTTTCCAATTTTCGGAGGGTAGGAGGTCAAATCGACCTGGCTACTCCATATAAGGGGTCACCACGGCGATTTCGCTGGGCCACAACACCGAAGACTCTATCTTTGTTGTCACGCTTGTCACGCTAGCTGTCGTTTATTTCTAAACGAACACTGCAGCTACAATTCGTTGCTTATTTGATTTATAAGTGTGTTTTTGGAGCCATTTTCCACCTCAGAAGCCCCCTGCCTGGCATCATAAGGCTGGGTTGATGGGTAAAGGCAATCCTTTGAAAGAAAACGGAGGTGAGAAGCGACATGTAAATAATGCAATCGGTGCAATGTTTTGCCAGCAGAACCGGGTGGCTCGACACGGTTCTAAAAAATATCTGAAATGAAAATTGGCGGACCTCCATGTCGCCGTTACGCAAGAGCGTCCCAGAATTCCCTTGGGTCACAAACGCGAACATTACAGACCGTGAGAACAATTGAAATCAAATAGCGTTATCCAGGTCGCGCTAACAAAGTGAGTGGGAAAATGTGGAATAGATTGCAAGAAGTGGAGTCGAAGCTTTCTGCCAACGTAGACTTTAAGCTCAAGAGGATTTTTTGTCTTAGACACTGCCAGACAAAGTTGCATATTGTTTGGTGTTGTCCGAGGCGTTCTAAGGCAACATTTTTGGTTTGCAACAGAATAAATGGTCATATTCCATGAAAATTGGGAGTTTTAGGGTGGCAAAGTCTAAAAGCTTGAGCATTTGGCAATAACAATGGCTCATTTCAACCATAGACCGGGATTTGGAAAAGTTGCAGGTATTTCAAAGCATGGGTGGATATACACCCGTAACTGCAGAGCATGACGGAAATGAGTTAAACATTACAAAACATTCCTGCTTATTTATTAAAACATTACGTAAATGCCGGTGAAGTTGTCAATCACTTGCAAATTCCAAGTGGACTGTCAAATATTAATCATGTTTGTTTATTTCTATTTCGTACCAGATCCCACCAATAGGAATCATCCTTCTGATTAACCTTGTTCTTTCAGTAAGCCTTCTCCTTTTATTTAACTAATTGTTCCTTTACTGACATGACAGTGCATGTGCATGTCTCCTCTGATAGCGCGTGGATGACGTCAAACTGTGTGGTACGAACAAAGAACTGCACGGTACGAGCGCAGGCGAGTGACAGCTGATATTCTTACCACGTTTTCACGTCCTCCGTGCATTATCAGAGTAGACACGAACTCGCAAATGGAATATATTTCTTTTTTTCGTTTTCCTTTTTTTTATTTTTGTTGTTGTTGTTGTTTTTTTTTTTTGTTTGTTTTGTTTTGTTTTTGTTTTGTTTTGTTTTGTTTTTTTACCTTCTTCGGCGTATGGTGTCATTTGTGCGTGTCTATACTTCATTCGCAAACTCTTCTAGACTGATCAAACCGCAAGGATTTCACCGGACATTGTATTGCTTATAAATACAGTCAAACCTGTGTTAAGCGAACCTGTATTAATTGGTCACCCTTTATTAAAGTGGTCAGTTCTTAAAGTCCCGAAAATTTCTCCTATTATTTACTGCAAATGTGATCTCTGTTAAGCGGTCACCTCTATTAAGCAGTCGCGGCCGCCTTTTACAAAGTCCCAACAATTGTATCTTTGCTGTTTAAACGGTCACTTCATAAAAGGAAACCGTCCATACGAATGTATATTAAATAGAGAGAGCAAGAGACAGCACCCAACAACAAGTTTCGGTAGATATTTGTTAGGTGTAGTTCGCCTTAGGCTTTCGGCGTCGATTAAAGAGTGCACTCGGATTTTAATAATTGAAACGTAGCCTAAAGGATTAGCAATGGAGAAATAATAGCCCCTGAGGTTTTTAGAAACGTCGTATTCGCTGATTTTAGCAGTAAAAAACGTCAGGTAGCATTTTCCTAAAGAAAATAGTTCTCTAGAAAGTTCGTGGAAAGTTCATTTCAGTTAGCATTTTCTCAAAGGAAGATTTTGTTCATTTTGTTCCCTAACATTTTTGAGAAATTAAAATTTAATTCAGCTAAGGAATGTGAACAGATCAACTTCTTTTAGCTAACAAAAACATGATAACATCACTTTAAACAAACTTCAAACACCATAAGGTACTTAATATAAACATGACTTTCTACAGCTTTTGATCATTTGATTTCGCTCGTTGGGTGCTCCTGAAAAGAGATATAAATCTCTTACATTTTAGGGCTATTCCAACCTCAAATTCGTAATACAGTAGCAGACGAGTTAAACGGTCTTAAAAGTAGTTAACGGTCAATCCGTATTAACACAGGTTTGACTGTAGGTCCGGATGTAGATGCTACTGAAGACGTAAAGATGAAGAGGCAAGAAGCCATTGCTTGGATTTTGAAAGTCACCAAATTTGGGGTCTTTACTTCCCCCCCATACTAAAACTACTCTCCTGAATAAAGGGAACCAGCGCCGTCCCCGTCGCCATTTTAGGCCGTCTGTGGACCGTCTAACTTTTAGATCCGCCCCGACCAGTAACACACATCGTTTGCAAGCCCGCACACCTTCGAGCTACACGTGCACTCAGCGCAAACGACACTTTATTAGACTTTGTTGACTTTATTTATTTATTTATTTATTTATTTATTTATTTATTTATTTATTTATTTATTTATACATAAAAAAGGCCTTTGTAGCCAGCAGTTAGCACAGCTACTGTAGGCGGAACACGTTACCTCTGTGTCACTTTGGCAAGCACGCATTCACCGAGTGACTTATTGGTGAACGTTTCACTGGAGGAACTAAACGATGTATTTTATGACTCAAGGCATATCAGTCATGGGATAGTTATTTCCCCATCATGCCACAGAAATTAGATTACCGACGTCCTGGATGAAACATTAGGCTTTACCGTCACCTTACATCCGCATTGCCAGAGATTTGAATCGTTCTTTGGTTAAAACTATGTTGTTCATCATTAATGTTGTTGTGTTTCTCACATTTTTAGCTTGCCTGCTTTATAGTGGTGTTTTCCCTGACTCAAGTAATTAGAGAAATGGAGGACCTCAAGAAAGAAGTCACACTAGATTCCCCGGCTGTGTTGCTTAGCAACAAAAAGCGTCTGAGTTCACAAGAACTCTACCTTTAATCTTGTTAGCAAAATAGTAAATGAACTGGTAGTTGCTTGCACTGTTAGTTATCTTTTTACTTTGTGATGCTGTAGCTCAAACAGTATTTTAAACTTTCTTTAATCTGCCTGTTTCAACTAAAGCTTTTACGGCATCAAGGACGGGGCTCTGCTCTTTAGGACCATTTGTCCTTAAACCATTTTAGTCAAATGATGTAGAGAACCTATTCTAACTATAATGACCTTCAACAAAATGTTAAGACTTCATCAAAGCCCCTTCCATCGAAATATGCGAATTATCGCTGTATATCAGCCGGAAGTGGAAAATTTCTCATGGCACTCGGCGAACGTCGTAGGTTACCAGTCTATATTGATCTAACTCTCGGTCAGATCACACACACGTCCCCTCAACCCCTTACCCCCAATTCCCAATCAAGGACTATGAGCTGTTTATTTTAGTTTAAGAACAAAGAGAAATCCTGATCCGTAAACACGACACAGGGGCACCCAACGACAAGTTTCGGTAGATATCTGTTCGGTGGAGGGTAGTTCGCCTTGGGCTTTCGGCGTCGATGAAAGAGTGTACTCGGATTTTCGTAATTAAAACGTGGCCTTAAAGATTCGATTCGCTGTTGGGAAATCATAGCCCCTGAGGTTTTCGGAAAGGTCGTAATTGCTGTTTTTGGCAGTCAAAAACGTCGGCTAGCATTTTCGGAAAGAAAATAGTTCCCTAGAAAGTTCGTGAAAAGTTCATTTCAGCTTGCATTTTCTCAAAGGAAAATTTTGTTCCCTAACATTTTCGGGCAATTAAAATTTCAGCTAGGGAATCCGAACAGATGAGCTTATGAAAACATCACTTTAAACAGACTTCAAACACCACAAGGTACTTAAAAATGCCTTTCTACAGCTTTTGGGTGATTTGGTTCGTTGGGTGCCCCTGACGACATGCCTAAATCTCAACAAAATCTCTCTACGTTGTTCTGAATAGTGAATGATATAATTCAAATTATTTCTGGTGGTACATTTGAGGAAGAAATATTGTCGCAATGCGTCTATGCTCTCCGCTCCGCTTGCTCTCCCAGCTCCTTTTATCAGATTAACCCCAGGGCATTATATTACTTGTACTGTATTGGATATCTGAGACAAGAGTGTAATTGTTAACGTACTGGTTCACTGAGTAAAGCATAATAACAATCTCCTTAAATAACTCAGTTATTCTTATAAGAAAAACATCAGATAAAGCGATGATATACTTGGCTTGTCTTGTCTTGATAAGCAAGATTAATTAACAGGACGTAAATTGTGCAAGAGCAAGAGGTCATAAAAGTAGACTCTTACCGATAGTGCTAGCACTTATTTTGGCATTATTTAGCTTTGCGAGCATTTTTTTTTTACATTTTATACCAAAAAG
>JAEMWC010000644.1:340000-370000 GCA_016490735.1 Pachyseris speciosa
TGGGACTCGATTTATGATGTGTACAAGCGAAGTCTTTTCAAACTAATCTATAACATAGCTAGTGATAATATGCGCGCAATGATTTCAGATTTAGTTGTATGGCGTAATCGGTCCGTATAACTTAAGAGGATATAATAAGGCCGTCGTCCCACGATTTTACACTTATTTCATGAAAAATTCTGTTTGTTACAGAAGAGCTGTACTATGGAACTGTGTTTCAGAATATTTTAATGATTCTTGTAATTTTAAACAATTTTATTCAAAGGCAAAAATCTAGTCCGATATTTAGGGAAATCAGATTTGCGATAAACTAACTTAATTTCTTATATTTTATTCATTTTATCAGTAGGTAATTATATAATTAGATAATTAATTAGATACACGACCGCTCAAGCATGTAGTGCTTAAACGATAATCGTGTTTTAAATTAAGGAATTTACCTTTACTTACTTTACTGCTCTGGAATACTGAGGACTCAAATTTTATTGTGACGTCACCAATTTGAACCGTTGTTGTTTTGCTCGCGATCGTAACGAGTTGTAATCGGTAGGTACTCGGTTTATAAGTGTGTTTTCGAGCCATTTTTTTTATTGCAGAAGCTCCCAGGCTGGCACATTAAGCTGGAATGGAGAGTAGAGGCAAACCTTTGAACGAAGCCAGAGGTGAGGGATAATTTCACAACGACTGGGACGCCAAAAGTGGTCGTGTCGAGTCATGGCAGCTCAGAAGTGAAGTTCGTCTCTCTAGCCGTTCTGTGATGGATTCTTGGACCTAGCAAGGCAATTTTGGCGAGATTTAACTTGCAAAGAACACATCGCGTACCATATTTTGCCAGTAGGTCCGGATGACTCGACACTTATAAAAAATCTACAAAATGAAGATCGCGGGAGTTCCATTTCGCCGTGGTATCCAAACCTCCCAGAATGCAATCCGGGCGCCAAACAGAAAAACAGAGGCTCTCAAAAGTGGTTCGAATCAAATGGCTGATGCCCGACTCGCTGCAGGCGTGAGAGGCAAAATTAGAGATAAATGCTTAGTCATGAGATCAAGGTTTGCTCTCATGAAGGTATTTTGTTTTCCAAAGGAGATTTTGAAAGCAAAGATGTGTGTTTTTTAGCTTTGCCCCAGGGCGCATAAAACGGGCACTTTTGGTTTTGCTTGGAAACAAATAATATATGGAACTAGAAACGAAAGTTATTCCCAGTGTACTGGCTCTTGAAGCCTAAAACAGTAACTGGTTGACACTATAAACAGACCATAATAATCAGGTCTAATTTGAGAGCGTGGGCAATCTTGAAAGCGGTAGGCCTGTCTAATAGCCGATATATCGGCCATCAGGCTACAAAGGGTCAACATAATCGATGAAAACTTTTAAGTTATCCAGACCTTCAGTTCAGATCATAAAAATATCATCGATATATCTAGCCACATGTGGGGTTTAAAAGGGGCATTTTCCAAAGCGTTGGCTTCGGAACACCCAAGAAAAAGGCTATGCCGTGGACTTGAAGGTAGTGGTTATCATTAAAAGAAAAATTATTCATGGTGAGAATCATGCGAATGAGGTCAGAAAGTGTGCCGGTGGGAATGGTATTGTGAGGGGAAGTACGTAGAAAGCGATCACAGGCATTAATACCTTCACTATGTGGAATATTAGAGCGGTTTTCAATTGAGTGTCGTAAAACCAAAACCAAAGCAATTACTCCAGCCAATCAAAACAGAAGTAAGCAATGCAATGAGCCAATCAGAATACGAAGCAATTACATATAGCCGGCATAAGACGCGGGAAAATACGCGCGTGCAAGTCACGATTGGTTTTGGTTTTGCTTCTCATTGGTTGAGAAAGTGGCGCGAGTTTTCCTGGCCAATCACAGAGCGAAGTGATGAAAAACCAAAGCAAAACCATAATTACTTTCGACACTCAATTGAAAACCGCTCTAGTGTATAATGATGAAACATCAAGTGTAACTAATAGTGAGTTAGCGGGTAAATTACCGATGGTAAGTAGTTTGTTAAGGAAATCGTTAATATCTTTAACAAAGGATGGTAGTTTATGAACTAAAGGTTGAAGGTAACAGTCAACGAACTGGGATATACGTTCAGTAGGATGGCTATTAGATGAAACAATAGGGCGTCCTGGATTACCAGGTTTGTGTACTTTAAATAGTAAATAGAATGTAAAAACGTCCTGGTTTTACGTCAGTCTGAATAAGGTATTGTTTGGTTTTGTCGTCGATAACTTTGTCATGATATATTCTGTTAACATAAACAGTGAAACGTTTTTAGAGCGATTTCACCGATGTCAGCGTTACTGAATACCCCATAGCAGAGCAAATGTCGCAGTGAGTTTATGCTCCCCTCTTGCTCTGTTCTTTTTTCGGAATAACCCCAGGGCATATTAGACGGAAATAGCGGCTAGTATTGAACCTTGTACTCTTGTCAATGTCTTGTGACAGGCCTGGTCTTGTGAATGCGTTCTTTTGTCACAACTGACCAAAGGCTTTGTGTCTGCGTTCGTAAGTCGTACTCCCTTAACGGCGAATTTCACCACTTTCTGTCTTAAACAGGGTATCGCTACAAATACAGCAAGGAACTAGTGCATCATTATTTCATTCTGTTCTTAAACAGGGTATGATTTGGGGTTAAATGTCCTAGATAGGGTCTGGAAAATCTGAATTCTGTCTTAAACCGCGATAGGGAAATCAGAGAGTTGTGTCTTAAACAGGGTCAGGGTTTGAGCGCCCGGGCCGCACATCCCTTCCCAAGTATCTGTTGAGTAACCCCCCCCTCCCCTCACCCCCGGGGGGCATAAGCTTGTGTTCTCATCGTCTGTTATTGGGTTTCCAATGTTTTCACGGAAGCTTATTGAGCTTGTGGTTTTCAGTGTTTCTAACAGCATTTGAAAGTGCTTAGAGACCTTTAATGGTCTTTGTGTTCGCGTTTATTATGAACTTGTGGTCTTTCCTGAAACAGTGCTTGCGACATGTCTAGGCAAAAATATTGACAGCTGGCTAAAGTCATTTATTATTAATATTATTATTATTATTGCGATGTCCTGATTGGCTATTCAATGACACGTTCTTGCCACTGTCATAGCAGCATTAATTTGGTGTGCGCATTGCTGCAAATTTGTTGACGCGTACTCTAAGCCATTCGAAGCTTTCACGCCCGGCCAGTTTGAGTCATTTCATCTTGTTTGTTTGCTGCTTTACCGTCGATTTACTGCACTTAAAATCAGCGTCTAGCCATGGCCATTCTGGTGCGTACCTGCTGCTGCGGTTGTGATTTGAAGACAGGGATTCTGCTAATTGCCATCTTTGGCGTGGTGAGTTGAGGCAACCGTATAATTCTTAATTGCGATCAGTTCCGCGTTTGTCCTGTTAGCTAAGTGAAGTCGTTTCCCTGTGGGATCTGTCTGTGAAGGACCAGTTTAACTCCGTGAAAGAGAGGTTCTCAGTAAATCTCAGTGGTTGTGAAATTCGTCTTTCTTAGTTAGCGTGAGGTGAGTTTTCAAGTATAACTGGCTGTGAAGGCCTGTGAATTCTACCGACACCACCCATTTTGAACTTAAGCGGATAAAATGTAGAGAGCAAAACGTTTTCTGGCTCTCTTGATGCTTCTTAACTGGCGATGTACAAGTGTTTCATATAATCGACAGATGATAAATCGATGTACAGAAAGTCAATGCAGCGAAAGAAAAACATTTCGCCGAGTTCAGCAAACTTATAAAATATTTCCCAAAATGTATGCATACAGCATGAAGTTCGATTCCCAGCCAAATAACGGAAACGAGGGTTCATTTTCTTCAAAAATGCGCGTCGTGTCGTTGTAATATATGCTGAAACAACCTGAGTTAATAAAGCTTTCAACTCGATTTAAAAAGAAAATGTCAATGCGCTTGAATCTTATTGAACAACAAAACATTCCGAAGCAAAACTTTGTAAACGCCATAGGCGAAAGTGGTCGTCTTGGATGAATTCACAGTGTAGAGTTTTTTTTTTTCCCAAAGTGTACGTCTTTTGGCGTGCTAACGAGGCCGTTGGGTCTTTTAGCCACATTTTACGGCTCTCTTAGTCTCGAATTGTTTGCAAAGACTTCTTTTCGAAGCTTAAAATTGCCTCAGGCCCGTACGAAATAATTGGTGGTCAAGCATCAGTATGTCCCGATGGTACCTTTAAAAATTTGTTTCGTACACGAATCTCCAAACCAACGCTCGTCTATGTCAGAGTTGTATTTCTGCTGGATATTGCCATGCCTTTTTTCCCTAAGAAATAAAATATGAATGCTTCGTCTTCTTAACGTGAGTTTTCTATTTTTTTTTTTCAATATTATTTCGAAAGCTGTTTATTCAATATCGTAAATACTCTTTGTCTTTGGCCATCGTAGCTTAACAAGAAATAACACACAAACTGCGGTGATAAACATGACAATAGAACGCATTGTTGGAAAACAAAAATAAAACTATATCGTTTAACTTGACGTTTCGTATATTTCGACATACATCTTCAGAAGTGACCGTTAGGAATTAAAGTAACAACTAAATTTGAAATTTAAGATAAGTAACTAATTAACAATAACCTTGACAGAAGCTAAAAATAATTTGCATATAAAAGATCTTTTATATGCAAATTATTTTTAGCTTCTGTCAAGGTTATTGTTAATTAGTTACTTATCTTAAATTTCAAATTTAGTTGTTACTTTAATTCCTAACGGTCACTTCTGAAGATGTATGTCGAAACATACGAAACGTCAAGTTAAACGATATAGTTTTATTTTTGTTTTCCAACAATGCGTTCTATTGTCATGTTTATCACCGCAGTTTGTGTGTTATTTCCTGTTTATTCAAATCAGTGATTTCATCCTTCGAAAGTGGACAGATCAAAAACCAGTTTTAGTTAGGTTCGATTATCCGTAGGCTCCTACGCAGACGTTTTGGTTCGTCACGTAGTCTTTCCTCCCCAATATGCAAGGAAAGATTGCGTGACGAGCCAAAAGAACGTCTGAGTAGGAGGCTAGATTATCCGTAGGCTGTGGTGCAGCTGGACTTGTCACTTGAAACCGGGGTGAAAACCTGGATATACCGGTGGTTTGCACAGTCTGCGACGCAGGCTAATTATCCGTCGAAGAGGAAGTTTTATGGTTCAGCGAAGTGCCAATCACGTTTTCATTAAGATTGCTACGTCAGTTTTCAATATGCTAATTGACTCGCAGAAAAAGGGCGCAAACTTTCCCAGCGTAAGTCCTGCGTTCTAAAAAGGGTCGTTTAGCGCCCTGTATTTCACAGAAATGACAACTACTCATCGCAAAATAATTTCAAAAAAAGACGTTTTAATAAAATTTGTCCTCTAACAAATCAATGAGTGGTTGCCACAGTGCAAATATCCAAGAATATATCGTGACTTTATCTGGCAGATCAAGCGTAGATGATTGAAGCTTTTCATGGATGAATGAACAATAACTTAGCCGGTTAGCTCTTTCAGGCAACGTCTGAGAGGAAATTAGCCTCCTCCGCAGACGTCTTTGGGCTCAAGCGTAGATGACTGAAGCTTTTCATGGATGAAAGAACAATAACTTAGCCGATTAGCTCTTTCAGGAAACGTCTGAGAAGAAATTAGCCTTCTTCGCAGGCGTCTTTGGGCTCGTCACGCGTTCCTTGCCCACGAACGTCTGCTGAACTGAACTGCCACTTCCGTTCGTCGGCGGTTAGCCTTTGTTTTGGAGAAACCAAAAACGAGCTGCGTAAGAATGAAAATCGACACCCGATTCACGTGCATCGTCTGTGAAAATAATCCAGGGGTCGAAGTCCTACTTTCCATAAATTGGAAAACGAACTATGATTAGGGGAGCAGGGATGGCGTAGTGGTGAGAGCACTCGCCTTCCACCAATGTGGCCCGGGTTCGATTCCCGGACTCGACGTCATATGTGGGTTGAGTTTGTTGTTGGTTCTCTTCTCTGCTCCGAGAGGTTTTTCTCCGGGTTCTCCGGTTTTCCCCTCTCCACAAAAACCAACATTTCCAAATTCCAATTTCATCTGCTTGTAAAGCGCATTTGATTATATACACATGGAAAATGCGCTATATAAGTTCTAAATTATTATTATTATTATTATTATTATTATTATTATTATTATTATTATTATTATTATTATTATGATTGGCTAACCGCCGCGAACGGAAGTGGTAGTTTAGTTCAGCAGACGTTGGTGGGCAAGGAACGCGTGACGAGCCCAAAGACGTCTGCGATGGAGGCTAAGAAGAAATATACCCTTTTACGGTCATGTAACGAAAATCTGTCGACACTGCTGGAAAGAGCACCTTTCGAGTGTGAGAGTCCTATCATTTAAAATCGCAGAGTCATAGCTTCGCAAAGTCGGGAAATTTTGCAGACGTTTGTACAGTGGAACCCCGCCTTACGGTCACCTCGTTATGCCAACTTTTTTGTCCCGGAAAAACGGCCATACATTTGCTTATAAGAAAACCGCGTTAATGCGGTCACCCGTAAATACGGCCAACGGCCTCATTTTTAGTAAAATTCCAACAGTAGAATCCTTTATAATTTCACCCCGTTAATACGGCCACTCGTGCTGAATTTAGAAAACTAAAGCGCCTGTGACATGTAAATTTTCATAAATCATTGTAATTTACAAACAGCCGATTTACTTTACAACACTGTTACAACGTAAGCAACACTTCTCCCTGTTTTCATTCTTGACGCTAACATCCACTTGGGTAAATTGCAGAGTGATTAAGTCATTGTACTTTAATCACAAAGTCAATTGATGCACAAAAGCGTGTCTTCCCCCTACTTCCGGTTAGGAAATAACAATGTCTTGCTTTTTCTTCTCGTGGCTTTCTCCTTGGTCTGTGGTTCTCTTTTGCTGAATTTTAAGCTTTCATGTATCTTGTGAGATTCGGACAGTATTGCACACTTAAAATTTTTAAAAGTGTTTTATCTACTGAGTGAAGTTTCAATTAACATTTATTAAAAGTGTTGTATCTACTGAGTAAAGTTTCAAGCGGAGTGCTAATGCGATTTTATTTGTTATTACCACCCTTTAGTCGTGGATTTTGTGGATTTCGTGGATTTTGATACGGCCATCCCGTTAATGCGGCCAATTTATTTTGGCCCATCGGTGACCGTATTAACGGGGTTCCACTGTATTTTGGCGGTGGGGTACACGAACTTGCTTCCAACAAAGAAACGTTTGACAATTCCCCGCCTTTTCGCCATTTTGCAAGATGTGACTTAATCTCGTAATCAGATCTCCCACGGCCAAGCGAAAGAGAGATCTCGTAAAGTTCAAAAGTACGCCATTTCTCATTGGATACTGGAAAAAAGGCTACCGCAATCTAATATATGCTCTGATTGGCTCTTTTTAGTGTGGCTTTATTTGTTGCTTTATTTTCGGGGCAAATAATCAACATGGCAGAATGGAAAACACGAGCGATAGTTACAAGTTTAAACGCCGTTTGTAAGGCAGGACAGCTGGGAGGAAAATTTTTTCCGTCGCCGGAAAAGCTTTGAGATTAAAACGAATTGTTCGCCTCCAAGAACAGTGTTCTCCAACAAAAGTCACGATAAAGTAGATTTCCACGTTTTATTCCAATATAAACCACGATCACTTAGTTTTACAACAAACACGTTCGCTTCCACTCAACACACTCTCTCTCAATTGTCCTTTTTTAACCGGTATCCGATTAGTTACACAAGGATTGATTTAAGAAAAAACCGCGTAGTTGTTCTTGATTGGTTTGATTAATCACTAGGTTTATCTCCGGACATCTCTGCGGAAATTACTAATAGATAAACAGCTTAATGATATCACGCAAAAAAAAAACAGCGGTCAATTACTCTCATTTTTCTGTCAGCTATTATCAAGATAACCTAACTCTTAGACAATGCAAAGCTTACCGACAAATTATTCAAAAACTGTGTGAGAATTATTCAAAAACTGTGTGAGATTTGTGTCAAAGGCACAGACGAACTTCCGAAGTTCTGTTGCAGATCTTGTTTTGAAATTTTGAAATTTGAACTTAGCCGCAACATTTTTTTCTAAGAATAATCGGACAAAAATATCTCCCTACACTGCCTGTTGTTCACAGTTACCTTCGGACGGATAAAATTTTCTGGAGCTTTTCGGCCTTCAGATATAGATCGGCGTGAGACACATCTGCTTCGCTCTCGGAAACATTTATCCTTGTACAAGACACTCCCACTCAGTTAAAGTTATTTTTTTTTATTTGAAATCGATCGTTGCTCAGAGGGTTGAGAGGCGAAACCACAATTACAGTTCAATTGTCATTTCTTATTTGCAGCGAGATGATCGTAATGTGAAGAAAGCACTTGATAATTTAGCGATTTACCGTAACCAGTTGGGAGAATAATTAACCAATCTTGGCCGTCGACAACAACCTCCTGTATTGCCTCTTTTAGCTTTGGTTTGATTTTGAAGTTTCTCCTCTGGACCGCAAAACGGATTGAAAAGCGCTCTCAAAGTCCATTTATCTTTCCCTCGTAAACACAATCAGGAAGAGCACGCGTAGTTATGGTGAGGCCCGTATTTCGGGCATGACTCTCGAACTTTACCAGATCTCCCTTTCGCTTGGCCGTGGGAGATCTGGGTAAGAGATTAGATGTGACTCTCAAACTTGGCTAATTTGTTATTTTTCAGCTGCCGTTTGTAGCAGTGTCGATAGATTTTCCCCGGCTACCTCATCAAAATCAAAAGTTGAAAGATGGAAAGAAACGTGGACAGGCTATATTCAATTATAGTCAACCTCCAAACAGAAGGCGTTCTTCAATCAGTTAATATCTCAACTCGAACTAAAAGCTTATTGTCTGTTGATTAAAACGCAGTAAAAACAAATGTTAGCTGGCGAGGCTGATCTCTTCTATAAAAAGTAATGAAGCTTAAAATCCCAACCCAGCTGTGATGAGCGAAACAACTGAACGTAACCTAGGTGATGAAACATCACGGCAGGCAGGAAACGAATGGCACAGGTTCGCGGCCTACCAGAACTGATAGACTTTTTTCCACGGAATTGTTTTTAAACTTTCGACATTGGGCTTGGGCCGAAAGTCTATCGACAATGCTGGAAAGAGCGACTCAAAACTAGTAAACACAAAAAAGTTTGTATATCGTATTATATCAAATCGCAAGGTTATGGCTTTGCAAAGTCGAGACGTTTTACAGACTGAAGTTTGTATGCTTGGGTACACAAACTTGTCCTCCAGCATACAAACTTTTGTAAAATCTTCCAACTTTGTACAACTATATTTTCGCTATTTCGCAACGCAAGATTCTGTGAGTTTGCTATTTTACTAACTTTGAGATGCTCTTTCCAGCAGCATCGATAGACTTTCGATACCTGGCCAATATCGAAAGCTGAAAAAACCGTTCAAAGGTCAATTGACCGTCCCCCCGCTTAGCTGCGTTTACACATTAACTCAGTACTAGTTTCCATTGTCTCCTTCTATCAGCTTTCTGCAGGTTTTGGAATCTACTCAAATCTCCATGGAGCCAAGACTCTCAATGACGTGAAGGAAGATGCCCGAGAACTTGATAAGGAAGGAGAGTTGCCGATCCGTTTCAAGTTTTACAAAGGTTTGTTCAGTACGGGTTTGGTTACATTTCCTCAGCTTAAAGTGCACACGAATCGAAAAGTAACTACCAATTTTTTTTTTACATTTTTAGATAGCTTATAATCCCCATATTTCATTTTCAGTCGCTTCCCTCCTTTTTGTGACAAGGATTCGCTATTTGTGGGGGGTTCAAAAATTCCCGCCGTGGCCTGAAATTTGAGACATATTACGCGCGGCCAAAAGGTTTGTGTGACGACATTCGTGTGTAATGCTCAAGCGTGAAACATATCTGAGAAAGCAAAAAACCTGGAACGTTTTGCGCCGCTGGCGGCGCCGGTAGTGAATCTTTGTAGTTCTCTGACATTTATTTCCACGGAACTCACAAAAACAGGGTGACGCACTCGACTGAGTACAGACGAATGACGTCATGACTATTCACCAGACCCCAGGTCTTTGTCTACAATTTTAGTGAGAAAGGCCCAACTTTCACCGCATTTTAAAATCAGTTCCTGCTACTTTTAGTAAATTATTTTCCCATCAAAATGTTTCTTAAAACACCAATTTTCATATTGGGGATAAAAACTGGCTTTGAAATTTCGATTCATATGCACTTTAACTCTTTTCCTAAATTACTGGGTGACCACAGTTGATTTACGGAGCGTAACGTTACGAAAGATTGTTTGAAGTTTGTTCTTTGGAAGAGATTATCTAAAGACCTTTAACTGCGAATTGCCTCAAAAAAAATAATGGTTCGGTGTCGATCAACAACTGTATTTTGCTTTTGTCTTTTCTTAGTTGTCATCAACTTGAAATATGCCGGTGCTGCCATAAATGGGCTGGCGATTGTAACATATATTTTGTTGATGGTATCTCACTGCACGGTAAGTGCAGCCAGCAACGTGCTTATTCTCCAGACCTCTCCCTGTATTTCTTATAAAACAAGTTGGGAGAATTTGCTTGAACATAATGACATGTCTTGGTTGGTGATCATTGCCTTTATTCTCATTAACTGTATATTTATAATCTGGTGATACACACACACACACACACACACACCACTATTCAGGTACAAAGAAGACGTAAAACTCAAAAGAGAAACTATAGAAAACGAAATGATAGAAGTTGTATACAATTTTCAATCAGTGTGCAACAGCCAAAGTAGCAAAGCTTTCGATTTAGCTGCTGCTTATTTACAAGTAAAGAAAGAAGCGGAGGAAACAAATAATAATTAAGACTAAACTACTTCACAAGGCAAGAAGTTCAAATATAATTGTACGCTTGACTCAATGGAGCGCCATGAAATGTCATGAAAGAAAATCAAGTATAAGATAAACTGTTAGTCAATCTATGACATATTTTTTTCATTTTACCTTTGCAGAGGAACCGCTTCTTGACCCTGCCATACCTGTTCTTGCACGTCTTCTTGCTCGCTTACACACTCGGAGTGACGATTTTCTTTATCGCCATCTGGGACGAGGTATGTCTTAGTTTACCTACACCGCTAGAATTATTCATAATCATGCATAAGGTACAGGGAAGTTCAGAAACCTAATGTTTTGCCAGATAAACTGAGCGGATAAAAAGACCGCAAAGAGATCCGCTCTTCCTAAGAGTGAATCCACGTTCAGGCCGTCAGCTCTGAAATCTCTTTCCAGCGCATTTGCATCGGTTTTGCTTTACTACGCCAGAGCGATTCTCACTTGCCTCACTTGACTGTCTGTCTGAGTCTTCACTACAAATCCGAATCCAAAAGGGAAGCGTTACGTTCAGGCCGTCAGCTCTGAGATCTGTTTCCAACGCCTTTGCATCGGTTTTACTTAACCACGCCAGAGCGTTTCTCACTTGACTGTCCACCGTAAAATAATGCATGATAATGATTTATTAATCATGCATATCGCACGGGGCAAGTTCATGAACCTAATCTTTAGTCAGATAAACTGAGCGAATAAAAATTCAGTTTCAGTTTCAGTTTCAGTTTATTTTTGCCACTTATTGTTGTTTTAAATTACAAAATAAATATATATTAAACTACAAGAGATATTAAATAATCGATAAAAGAAAAGCATTAGGCGAGGATGCCCATATAGAAACCATTCTAAGAAAAAGACCGCGAAGAGATCCGCTCTTCCTCCGAATGAATCCTAAAGAGAAGCGTTACGTTCAGGTCGTCTGAGATGTTTCCAACGCATTTGCATCGGTTTACTTTACTACGCTAGAGCGATTCTCACTTGAATGTCCACCGTAAAAAGGAGTCTTCACTCCAACCGTTCTGACCAATGAGAAACTGGTGGTCAACGCTTATCCAGTCAAAGAGTGAAATAAAGAAAAACCATAGCATATAACAAATAAGTGAGAATGATACATGCAATAAATCATATACGAACTGCGGAAATGAAATCAAATGAAGAATGATAATTGCATTCACAACTGCGAGGATCTTCATTTGATTTTATTTCCGCAGTTCATACATGATTTATTTCATATATCATTTACACTCATTTCTTTCACGGGAACATATGAACCCACAACTGACCTGCTCCCCAGGTCAGTGGTTTTATAGCTCAGTTGGTTAGAGCATCGCACCGGTATCTCGAGGTCACAGGTTCAAACCCCGTTGAAGTCCTGAATTTTTCCAGGCTTCTTTTCGCAATTACATCAGTAATTGCTGCGTTCACAACTGCGAGGACCATTCTTCATTTGATCAAATAACAAATACTTGCGACACCTAATTGAAAACGATTTCCTGACTTTTGAAAAAAATATGGAAATTTCCGCACCACTTCCTTGGTCAATCTGACACAAGCCGAACTACGCCTCAATTTATGTCATGCTTGTTCCTGTGCTATCCTCGCGTATTTCCTTCGCTTCCGATAATTGTGTCAGGGAAATTAATTTTCTCCTTGTTTCAAAACAACCAATGAAACACCACACTTTCGCTTCACGTTGTTTATTCATTGATTCTTTTATAGTTCTCATATTTCTTCGTCGGATCAATCATTGGCTGGCTGCTATCGGTAAGTACCCGAATCTTGACAACTTAAACAGTCATCCGAAGTCGGTTTTACACCAATTTTCCCTCATCCCCGAAAAACGAACACCACGTGTTGAAAATCAGGAACATAGATGCTGGACTCTACACCTCTGTCAGGACAACTGGTATCAGGTAAATTTGGCTTTTGAGTACAAGCGAGTCTTATGGCTCTCGGCCGCTGGAAGCGTTCGCACCAATACAGCTAAGTTCCATTTGTCCTCGCAGACTAAGCTCAAGCCTGCTGAAATTGTATCGAAACCCCGGGGGGAGGGGAGTACTAAAAAATTAATACGGGAAGGCTCCACCCCGAGGTCCCACCCTTTACCCTTTTATATACCATTTTTGACAGAAAAGGTACCCCTTTCGTATACCTTCCATTGACAAATGGTACCCCTTTCGTATACCTAAAACAAGAAGTCTTCTTTTCATTTTCATGTAGCGTTCAATAAATTAAAATAGTACAGTCATCAGGTACGTGTGTTCGAAATATTTTGGCATGAAAGCCGGTTTTCAATACCTAAATGACAGATTCCCCTACCCTTTCATATACGTCGACTCGTGAAATCCCTACCCTTTCATATACCTGAAACGTGAAAAAAGTACACCTTTCGTACGGAGCCGCCCCGTATAGGCCATTATAGGGAGTACCCCCTCCGGGGTCGAAACACGGGCTAATAAATGAACCCTCCTGTTAGACATAAAGTGCCTCTAACCAGTCTGTCTGTGGCCTGCATGGTCCCGTATATTTCGCGTTTTTATTATCATTTATTTCTTTTTATTCGATTTATCAGATCTACTTCATCATGGTAGTGTTCTCATACCATGAGGCCTTACGTGAAGACCCATCAGGATCATCTGCCGGATTCGGACCACCGGTTGCCATGGTAATAAGCAAAACACGTTTTCACATGTTTTTTCTCTCTTTATTTGTCCATGTCTTGCTTTTTTCTTTTTTTTTTTAATTAAAAGGGCGATGCTCATGAGGTTTTCCTATTAACTTAAAAAACTCGAAAATTATATCACTGTTTCTGACTCGAGGATTAGAAAAAGATTCTCGGCATTTTCAACATCAAATTCAACAACAAACATCTCTTGCTTCCTCGTCCTCTGAGTTTTAAAGAATTCCTTCCCAGTCTCCCTTCCTTCAGTTGAATATGTATCGACTAAAGGAAGTTAGTTAGGGTGTTAAAAAGTCAAACCTGTTTTATCCTAAATCTAAATCTAGGAAACATTCATGTGGTAACATTTTTTAAACAGTGTTAAATTCTAAAGAATGTCACTGTTTATTTGTTCCACAGGTTGTCCTTCCTCCATATGCAAAGTTCCCATAAAAGCCACGGAACTGAATTTACACAAAGACAGCTCAACTGTCGAGAGTGTCACGATGTTTTGTTCTTTATAATATATGTAGTTCTTTTTGTAGTCTTTTCGGTTTTTTCTAGCAGTTACGAGACCAGCTCGCTCTTGCATACATGAGCGGTATCTTTATAATATATGCAGTTCTTTTTTAGTCTTTTTGGTTTTATCTAGCAGTTAAGAGACCAGCTCGCTCTTCAAAACATGAACGGTATCTTTATAATATATGCAGTTCTTTTTGTAATCTTTTTGGTTTTATCTAGCAGTTAAGAGAACAGCTCGCTCTTCAAAACATGAACGGTATCTTTATAATATATGCAGTTCTTTTTGTAGTCTTTTTGGTTTTATCTAGCAGTTAAGAGACCAGCTCGCTGTTCCAGGAAGGAACGGTTGAGCCGAGACGAACACACCAGCAGTACAGTAACACGTGTTTAAATGCCGTGTTGTCGCTTTTTTGTTGTTCTATAATATGTAGTTCTTTTTGTAGTCTTAACGGTTTTCTCTAACAGCTTACTGAGAAGCTCAATGAACAGTTCAACTGAGCCGAGAAGTGAGCCGAGAAGAACACGCGAGTACTTGATCACGAGATTCGCGCACAGCGCGTCCGGAATCATTTTGTCTTCCCATCCGTGCCTCGCGATTTCTCACATTAAGTGTTTTCCACGCGTGCTTTCACGAAGGCCCGCAACGATAAAGAAACTGAATACATTGGTCCACCGCGATACTTTTTGCCACGATACGAAATATCGGTATTATAAGATGTCGCGACATTATGATACAATAGAATGTCCTGAAATGTAAGAATGTCTCGGAAAGTTTCTCTCTAATAACTGTAGCAGGTCCTCGCAAGAGCGGAATGTCGCTGACGATAGGTCGTGTAGGGCAGTTCCGTTACAAAAAAACAGAAACAGAACGCAGCCCTCAGCTGGAAATTTTCACTTCGTTTGTTTTGTCCCTTCTACTGTTCATTGGGGATTGTTACCGTACTAAATTAAACTCGTACTAATTCCAGTCAGTTGTGTTTTGCGCTCTGAGAAAAACAAAGTAAAACACGGGTATCGTATCGTCTGTGGTATCGTGGCATATGTATCGAGGTATTTTATCGTATAGTGGGAGTGTATTGTTGCAACCCTACTTTTAATTGTTCTTCTCATTCCAAGTCTTCTTGTCATGTAAAGTGCTACAATACAGAGCTAGCTACAATGAAATAAAGTAACTTGAATGTTACAAGGCTTTATTTAGAAGTAAAACAGTAACCGAAAAACCAGATGTAACTGATAAAATTAAAACTTTTGAGTTTGTTTCTATTAGTGGTTTTGTCATTGTTCTGAACTCTCTGACCAACCAAGCACATTTTAATGATTCCTAGACTCAAAATATGGCAGTATCAGAAGAGTATTTAAAACTGCCGTATAATCCGGGGCGGGGGAGGGGGGGTTGGAGGGGTGGATACTCCCTTATTTAGCCTAAATAGCCTGCGTAGCTGGCGGTATTGTGGGCGCGGGTAGCAAAGTTTTGGCGGCGGTGCCGCAAAAAGATAAGAAAAGTAGTTAAAACTGCCGTATAATCCCGGGGGGAGGAGGAGAGACTCCCTTATTTGGCCTGAATAGCCTGCGTAGCTGGCGGTTTTGTAGGCGCGAAGAACAAAGTTTTGGCGGCGATGCTGCAAGAAAGTGAGCAGCGAAGCCGCGAGGCGAATGGGAGGAGGCGTTTCGGTATTGTGGGCGTGGGGAACAGCGTTTTGGCGGCGGTGCCGCAATAAGCGAAAAGCTAAGCCGCCGCCAAAACTTTATTCCACGCGCCTACAATACCGCCACCTACGCAGGCTATGGCCTGAACGGCTATGTCCGGGGGCTATGCCGCCAACAGGGTATGGTTTTCGGGGTCTTGAATCGAGTCTTGACAGGAGCCCCTGGTCTTTAATCTTAAACAGGGTATATTCACTATTTAGTGGGACTTAAGGTGTGAAATTTTAAGGAGTTTTATGAAGGGATTAAAATGTACAAAAATGTTTTGAAACACCACCAGACAGTTGACACCCCACAAGGGCACTGAAGATTGCTGGGGAACTGTTTTGGTGTCCATTTACTAATTTTCCACTTCAAATTCCAATTTTAAACCTTCATTAAATCTTCAATATTCCCTATTTCTCTAAATTAAAAAAATCTCCTTCTAGAAAAATTATCTCTTCCCAAATATGCCCAAAAATCACTAAAAAATTCCCAAAATATCCCACAATGCAGCTTCGTGGGATGAGCATAGGGATTTTGGATTGCGTGAAGGTGAAAGAGATATTAACGTCAAATCCGACGCAAAGACGGTGTTTAGGTTAAGTCCCCCCTTAACAGTTACGGGAAGCCTTGGACAGAGTGTGAACGTTGGCATTTCTTTTGTTTTGTTTTTTTTTTTTTTTTTTGTTTTTGTTTTTTTTAATCTATGATGTCAGCGATAAACAAAAATACTTATGAAAACCAAATCAGGGTCACGAATAAAGGTCTCTTGTGCTAAACAGGGTCAGGCCTCCTCCCCTCCCCCCAACATAAACTTCACTGGCTTCAAATCCGGAGTAGATCCAAGATATGACCACTCCGTATGAACTTTAAATGCACAATAATCCCCACCTTAAAACAATAAACGCAATGAGCCAACAAAAATATTTTTGCAAGGGAGACGGGCTAAATGGAGGTAACTAATGAGGTCTATTGACACTAAAGCAATGACAGTCTTACTAATGAATGGACAATAAACGCCAAGTGGTGTGCTCTCGGTAACTAAATTCTTGGTTCTAGCATGTAAACATCAAGATATCTATAGCTGGTCACATCGTTTAAGTTTGGATGTCCTGAATACCTGTTTCTTTCCTTGTCACGTAATGCTGGGCCAATATATGCATGGTGTTTAGTGACAAAGAGTGGGCCCAAAGTGTGGAGGCTTGACGGTCTATAATTTTCCTGTAACAAGCAAGGCTGATACTACGTGAAAAAAGTTGACTTTGCGAGACACCAACATGACCGAGACTCGATAAAGTAGGGCTGCAACCATGGACAGCTGTTTCGTCCTTATTGGGACTCATCGGCATGGTGTAGCAGATTTAAAAGACGCCAGCTCAATGCGAGCGCCAATAAATTGCACAATGAACCCGTTCACGATATCAAGTTCCGTACCTTGGACCCTCTTGCCATCCGATCCACGCGTTGCCACACCACGTAGCCCGGATAGCAAGGAATCCAGGTGTCACGATGGCGTCTCGCAAAGAAAAATGTAGATTGGCCAATACCAATCTTAACATTAAAACACATGGACAAAACCATGCTAAAAATTACACAGCATATCGGATCTATAATTTTCGCCTGATTTTTGGGTGACAAAATTGCTCAGAATAACTATGGAATAAAGGATTACATAAGTTGTTCACAACAACCTAGCTTAGGATACACGTCGATCAAATTTCAATTTCAGCTGCAGGACGAAGAGTTTTCACAGGTGTCAAATGATTGGCCATTATTTCGTTATTGCTTGCATAGTGACGCATGTAGGATATGTAAAGCACAACGTTGCGTGACAAACTACGGATCGCAGTATTTAAACACTGTTTAAATCTGACAATCTGGAACCAAAAATATCCTATGATCTTTAGAGTGCATCTCATCATCTCATTTCGTTTGTTACTGATTTCCGTTTTAGCCTTTGTGTAACAGCCTCAGCACTACCAGCAAGCAGTTTGAACAAACTGCTGATTCAACCTCTGGCGGATTTGGGTGTCACCGAGACGTCACATCGACATTAGTGGTCGTGTCTTTCCGCAAGAATCTCAGTAAAGCTCATTTTGTCATGCAATTTTCCAACACTAATCAGCAAGTGGTGACGCCTGAAATTGTTTGCTTCGCTACCGTAGAGTGGCACTTGGTTGACTCGCCCGAAAGAGTCAAAATATTCATAAAGTCTTCATGAAAACAATCTGAATATAATAGCAGATAAATTATTAGAAACTGTGCGTGGGCTTAAAAATGCGTCTGTGTAGGAATGTGCAAGTCTGGCTGAAACACTATTTATAGCTACAAGATCAATCCGACTTCATCTTGTTTTTTCAAAATGGCTATTGCTAAAAAAGAAGCAGATGAAACTGTTATATAAAATCTAAAAAACAGGCAAAAGTGTTTTTTTCGCTTGTCTCTGGCTTATTAAACATTATTTCTGTAAACATCGTAATCGGCCAGGCGTAGAATGTTGCCCGATCGCTAAAGGAAGATACAGTGAAGATAGGATGAAAAATCACCTCACGAGATGTGACTGTTTCCGCCGATTTCATTTTTGTGGTCTTTCAAACTCGTAAATAGTTTGATCACGTACTCGACACGGCTTGCAGTTGCAGGGAATATAAAACAACCGGAGCGCAATTTATTCCACATCGCTTGGTCATTGTAAATAAGCTACTAGACACAAAAGTAGTCAAAATAGTCTGGTGGCTTAACGCAAAATTTGAGACGGATCATGACATAGCGGACAAAAGTGCCAAACTTTGTATGCCTTTTCCTTGGGATATGAGTATTAAATCTGGGATGGGTGCCCAAGAAAGAAACTTCTCCTTAACGTATAAACTGGGAAATACTTTTCATCTTCACACTGCTATGCTTGGTAACCAGGCTTTTGTCTCAAAATAGTATTTTTGACAGTTATGGCTTAAAATTAATGCAAGGATTTCCCTGAAAGACAATTGCTTATTTTCCTTTCATAAAATATTTCAAAATTGCCTGGTTACCAAGCAATTGTTATTTTTATATATATTATAAGCCCCTTATAAAGTAAAAGATAATATAATGGACATGAGGATTTCTTTGAAGATTTTATTTCGAAGGTCATCCAAATTACGCTCATTAATGTATAAATGCATATTACATAAATGTGGGTGGTTAAGCTACACCCAGGCAACCAAGCCTATCAGTTTTGCGCTGTATCAAATGGCACGATCTGTGTTTCATCATAACAACAAATATGTTATTATGAGTAGCTAGACATGGGACAGGTACTTTATTACATAAAGTTTTTGTGACACGTTAATTTCGCGAATGTTGCGATTTTAAAAGATTTGCAAAATTAAAGTGACGCGAGCAATAAATGTAGCGAACATAACATGACGCAAAAAGAACTGAGGTGACTCACCTTATGTCAATAATCAAGAAAGAACGAGTTTATTAGCAACGTAACCTGCAGAAAATCATATTTTTAATTATTCTGAGGAAACGTCTTGATCCTCCTCATCAGTATTATTTTCTTCCTCTGCTGCAGGCAGCATTTCTTTTGAACAGTCCTCAAACCGTCCATTTACTGGCTCCTTGTCGTGCTGTTCAGTCCACTGGCTGCTTGAACCTCTCGGTGGCTTTTACGGTTATTAATAAAAGGAAGTAGTTTTATCTGATTCAAGAACAAGTTATAAATTAAGTCTTACTCAAAAACGCGAAATGAAAGTGATTCAAAATCGGAAAATTTCCGCAAAATTTCGAAATTTAAGTGTCGTGAAATAAGCGCCTCGTGAAATCGCGAAATAAACGAGTCGCAAAAATTTCATGTCATGGCAAGAAATGAGGGACATGAGGGGCGGAGTCACTTCAGAGCAGTCTAGAGAGCTATCAATTACTTTCTTTCTTGGCGAGATGCTATTGGATGATCGTTGCTAAAGAAATTTGCAGGCGCTTCAAAACTAAAAAAAAAGATTGCGGCCCTGTCGAGTAATCTACGGTTGTCTGCAACAGCAAAGAAATAAAGATAATAAAGACAGTTTGTTATCTGGAAAATTTCCACTAATAAATAAATCGACTTTTGGCTGTTTAGGTGAAATATCAGACATTCTTGGCGTATGAAAGTGTACTGTACTTTCGAACGATCACGGCTAATCGATAATTTGATTTCCTCCTGTTTAATTCTCCCGCTATCTCGCCGCAAGGATTTGTTGTCATTCTCAGTCTTTAACCGAGGATTTCTATCCGTAAAAAGCCTGGGAAAGAGAAGAATGATATAACAAAATGGCCGGCAGTACTTCGAACTTGCGAAACGTTCACAGCACTCATGGCGCTTCTATGAAGACTTAAATTCATCCAAGTAGACTTGACAAAAGTCCATCTTCAATACTGATTACCGTGGTGGACCGAAACTGTGATAGAAAAACAGTTCCATGGACGTGAACTGATTATTTCTGATTGATACCAGGGATTTCGTTCCCGCACGGGCCTGCAAAGTTAGAGTTTTCGAGGGCGATTAAGCTGGAAAGGCATTCCGCCATCAGCTTTTCTTACCAAAGAAGAAAGCTTGACTTCAAAGTTCAAAACCGTGGCGGATAAAGCTGGAAAGTAACTAATTATTGTGTCAAAGAACGACTATCGACGTCAAGAAACAGGATCAGATTGATACCAGTGGAAAAGTCAAAAGCTTAGAGAGGTATGTCAAAAAAAATAATTTTCTTCACTGAAGTCTCTCTATTTATGCCGCCATGTTTTTAGCGTGATTTTTGTAAGTGTCGCTACGCACTGCGCACGCGTGTCCCTCATTTCTTGCCATGTGATACTTAGCAAACAAGCATTTCACTTTGAAAACTAAACGCAGCAGCTGATTGAATATTTCGGATGTTTCCAAAGGAACAGACTTTTATCAGATACATGATTGCATCTAAAATGAAATAAGATAATATATTAGATTAAAAAAGTGTAAATGGATGAGCGGCTAATTGTTGTCGGCTCGGGTTGAAACCTAATTAAAAATCAGTATCGTTTATCCTTGCAGTCGTTTATATGTTGTCTTTATTTAGTTTAAGTTAATCATATTTTGTAAATTTTCTAGATTGTAATAAAAAAAATGTATGCATTGACAAAAGCATTAAAGATTATTATTATTATGTACATATGTGATCAAACAAAAGTTGGGTAGTTATTGAGCTTTGCATAAAATGTATACTACAACACTTGTCATTTATCATGTCCGTATTATTCATCAAGATCATTGTTTCTGAATCGTTTTTTATCGCGGAGTCTTCATAAATTCGTAGCAAACTGCTCTTCAGCTATATCGAGGTTGCTGTTTACCTGCGCATGCGCACGCTTGGCGCTTGAAGAAACGAGCGACTCTCGTAAAGCCAGTTAGGTTCACGATTTTGATTGGATTTTGCAAACAATACAAATAACCGGAAGTAAAGCAAACTCCAACATGGCATTGAATCTAAGCGTGCGCAATTCATTCATGCGGAAGTCCAACATTTTTGGACTCGTTTCCTGACAATTGAACAAGGAGAACGAAGACTGTGTGTACGAGATTACCTCCAATTCTATTGATATAAATAAAAACTTAGAAGTAAAGCTGGCGAAAATCGTATTAAATCACTCCAGGCAACAGATAGACACCTACTTTGAGAGATGAATTACCCAAAAGACAAGCGAAGCAATCTGATTGGATTATACGCAACAAAATTATATAACATGTGATATTTCGCCCTGACTCAAGAATTATTCTTACTACTGAAGAGAATAGAGCACGTGATTTGCATGCCACATATTACTAGCACTCTAGCTGAAAAAATTATATTGGCCTAATCTTATGGGTGAAAGTTTGTCGCAAAAGATTACAGTTTTGAAGAATTAATTAAGGATCATAAGGGAACATTTTTCATTCATAAATCCCTCAACAATTTCATTCTCAAACTTCTTGCTTCTTCTGTGGCCATTTTCCCTTAAAAAAGTAAAAGCTTTTAAGTCAATGACTCTGCTGAATGCTATATTCCTTCATGAAGCAAATATAAATAATTATAAGAGTTAAGCGGTTTAATACATTATGGTGTTTTACTTAAGCTTTTTACCATCAACTAACCCTTTCAGACAGTCATTACACTTGCGAACGCCGTTAACTTATGCAGATCTTATAGGCAGAACACAGCCATCTTAGATTAAAATCTGAATTCTCATTGCTAAATTAAGGACAGCCAATCAATTGCAAGGCAATGAGAATTTACTGCGAAATCGGATCACAAGTATAAACAAACATATGTGCTCTGAATTGAGAATTAAAATAGAAAGAGCCGGTAGATCTGAAACAAGACAGCAATTAAGTATTGCTCTAATAGCTATGAAAACTTTAGTTAAAAGGGGATACCAATATTTTGAAGAGTGTTTCAGACGTCTGATATTTTATAGCTTCAATGTTTCAAAATTAAACTGCAAGTCATGCAATTTGGCTTAAGCGTTTGGTTCTATACAAGAGCTCTAGAGCTGAAGACTTTTCAGACCACTCAAACTTCCAAAACAACTCGGTGGCAGAAAGGTTCCGTTTACACTTTGGTTACGGCCAATCGTTCAGGAATCAAAGTACAAACGCTGTCTAAACGCAGCCAGATTTGTACTTAATTAGAAACTCCTAAAGAGCTGAGGCAGTTAATGATGTATGATATCAAACAGAAAGTGGCACGGGTTTTCTTCATTCGAAGATTCTTTTGCTGTGATCTACAACTCGGCACATATTTTTCTTCAGTTTTTTGCATGGTGAGTGGAAATATCGATCTTTTTGTTCTCCTTACCACATCTTTTGATGAAGAGCCACACTTCAGAGAGAAGATTTGATCAAAGAATTTCTTCTGAAAATAACTTTTCTGTATTTTATTTTAAATTTTAAACTGGTTTTTATATTAATCTGAAAAAAGCTCTCAACTGGTTGTCAGGAACTAAAGTAGTTTGTTTCAACCTTATAAACATAAGTTGTCCTAATCGTCCGACATCGCTGGCGTGCTGTTTTCTTCCCAGCTTATGAAGTCAGGCCTCCTGCGAGCAAGATAGCGAATTGCAAGCTATGGCACTATTTAAGGCCTAAAATGGATAATTTTTGTAAACAATTACTTCGATTTGTGTTCATTCGTTTCTTAGGCTTTATCTGCGTTAACCATCTGGTCATTTATTGAAGAAATCGAGACAGTAAAAGTAGGACAGACAAAAAACAAAAATGATTTGCTGATTCGGAACAATTTTACTGAAGGTGAGATCCAAAAAACTCATAGTCTACATTGATATTAATTTTTTCCAGAGGATCTTTTTTACTCAAGACAGTCCTTTACACCCGAACCTGCTGGTCAATTGTTTTAGCAGTTATTAAGGTCTTGAGGTATTTTTTCTCTCAAGGGGCTAAAATCGAAATCACGGGAGGAAACGTGTCGCTTCTCCTCGAGAAAAACAATTTTCGCGCAGTGTTAGTTGATGCTGAGGCTCAATTTTATCTAGACTGCGAGTAGCCTCTAATTTCGACGATGGATTGTGGGGCGGCCGAAAATTAAAGACTACAGACAAAGCCGATCCCTTTACTATCATACGTTACCATGCATTACCGCATACCCAAAAACAGATGGACAAAAAAATGTACCAAGGATAAAATTGAACCAAAACATATTGAAAAGTATTTCATGTTTTTGCTGAGTCATCCTTGGTTACCCACTCTTTTAATAACTGAGGGGTTCCTTTTTATGAAGTTCGTTGCAGTTGATGCGTATGTGTGTGATATCGCTTTTCAGGAGTGCTCAAAGTTTCATATACTGGTATGGGATTCTGCGCGGTAGACACGATGATGGGAATGTTTCTGATTTGTGGAACGTTCCAGGTAAACGACAACAACAACAACTTTATTACCCTTCTCCTAACAGAACAAGTTACAATAAAGAAAGGGAGGCAGGATGGCCGAGTGGTTTGGGGCGCTGGATTTCAATGCGGTCATCCCGGGTTCAAATCCCGCTCTAGCCACTAGCTGGTGTTGCTCTGGGTAGTCCCTGGTTCAACTCCTCGGTCATCCTTGTAAATAGCCAACTGGTTTGCCTCCAGCCAGTTGGTACTTATCATGTTATGTTTATTTGGATTATTTCTTTCTTTATTTGCTCTGCCCCACTAGCTTTAATTGTGCTATAAATACTACCGAGGGTAAAGGGTCGTCTGGCAGTGAGATTATTTGTCATCATCACCATGATTAGTCCTCATCCATGCCAATTGGCGCATAGGCCCTCCTAAGAGGTTTCCATGACCAGAAAAGGCTCTTGGGACGGGTGGTCGGCCCATTGCCCAACCTCCACTCAACCTTGCGATCTTTGTAAGGCCAGACCACGCCACCCGCAAATACGCTCCCTACTCTTTTTGATATGTGTGCGGGTTCTTTTACGTCCCGTTCAAATTTAACGTGTGTAGGTGAAGGAGACAAAGCCAACGGATTGACGTCACTGCCGGCGCGATCATCTGAACTGAAGCAAATGTTGAGCACACAGCCGACATGACGATCTTATCAGTTATCTGGGGTTTGAACCCATGGCTACGACCTTCCACTCATTAGCTAGCACGGTGCTCTACCAATGGGCCCTTTGCAGGATGTCAGTCACGTGGTACAAAAACGCCATGCTGGGACGGGCAGCCCACTGGGACTAGACAAGCCAAAAAAATACCATTTTAAATGATGTAAGCTCGTTTTTTTTCCTAGTCCCAGTGGGCTGTTTGCGTCCCAACATGGCGTATTTGTACCACGTGACTGACATCCTGCAAAGGGTCCATTGAGCTATAACCGGGCAGCGTTTTAGAGTTAAATCCATGGACTAAACAACGTGTACTAAGAGCCGGGCGGCACACCGCCACTAAAAATCCCCAATGACGCTAGCCTCCCCATTCCGCCCCCTCCCCAGGGCAGGGAGTATGATTTCCCATTTCCCACACCTTCATTAAAGCTCAATTTCGGACAGTTGATACCCTTGTACATGTATAATTAATATAAATTCAGTTTCATTGTAATTATATACTATTCCTTCACAGTTAAAGGTGTGCGTGCTGTGGACTTGGATTAAATGGCGATTTTTTATGTTTAAATTCTTTGTTGGAGTCACTGTGTTCCTCTTTGTGGCATGGGTAAAGGTAGGAGAAAAAAACATGCAAGTAGAGCAACATATTTCCCGAATTTCATCTGAAATCTAACAAACTACATGCCATTCAAATTGACAACCTAAGGTATGGGGCTATGGTGGTGTTACAGATCGCAGGCCTACGCAAAGAATGGATACACTCTGTTCTGTTCCGATCACTGATCGATCATCTACAAACTGCTCTTTCGATGCATAGGAATCGTTCATATTTCGTGAGCTGGGGAGAAAACGAAGGGAGTACGTGGGGTTTAGGTGAAGAGTGAATGCCAAAACAACGGGTTTTAAACGGATGCTTTCCTGAATATCAGTAAAAATGTCTCTGGTCCAGGGAACTATTTCTTAAGCAGAGCAAAGAGAAAATCTCTTAGTATGATGTAAAAGCCGGTGAAACTAAGTTGTCAATCCCTCGCAAATTCCAAGTGGACTGTCAAATATTAATCATGTTTGTTTGTTTCTATTTTCGTACCAGATCCCACCAATAGGAATCATTCTTCTCATTAACCTTATTCTTTCAGTAAGAATTCTCCTTTTTTTTAACTAATTCTTCCTTTAGTGGCAATGCAGTTAGCTCAGTGATAGAGCTCCGGACTACCGTGCGGGAGGTCGCGGGTTCAAATCCCGGCCGGACCAACACTCAGGGTCTTTAAATAATTGAGAAGAAAGTGCTGCTTTTGTAATGACATTTACAAATGGTTGGACTTTCTAGTCTTCTCGGATGAGGACGATAAGCCGTAGGCCCCGTCTCACAACTCTTCATAATTCTCTGATTCTGTGGGACGTAAAAGAACCACTAGGGACGTAACAAACCTCTGGCAGTGACCACCCCTAGTGTCTGTCTTAATTTTATATTGACATTACGGGTGCACTCATAACTCAACTTCATTAATTGTAAACTGCGTTATAAGCAGTCTGGCAAAGTCCCCCGGCCAGTGTTGTAATGCGCATTTGAATATTGCATAGAAAATGCGGAATATAAATGTGATATATTATATATAATGGGTGTGTTCTCTGATAACGCATGGATGACGTCAAACTGCGTGGTACGAACAAAGAAGTACGCTACGAGTACCGTACAAACGCAGGCGAGTGACGGCTGATGTTCTTACCACGTTTTACGTCATCCGTGTATTATCAGAGTAGACACAAACTCACAAATGGAATATATTTGTTTGTTTGTTTTTTTTCTTTTTTGGGTTTTTTTTTTTTTTACCTTCTTCGGCTTATGGTGTCATTCGTGCGTGTCTATACCATAATCGCAAACTCTTCTAGACTGATCAAAACGCGAGGATTTCACCGGACATTGTATTGCTTATAAATACAGTCAAACCTGTATTAAGCGAACCTGTATTAATTGGTCACCCTTTATTAAAGTGGTCCGGTTCTTAAAGTCCCGAAAATTTCTCCTAGTATTTACTGCAAATGTGACCTCTGTTAAGCGGTCACCTCTATTTAAGCAGTCGCGGCCACCTTTTACAAAGTCCTAACAGTTGTATCTTTGCTGTTTAAACGGTCACTTCATAAAAGGAACCGTCCATACGAATGTATATTAAATAGAGAGAGCAAGAGACGGCGGCACCCAACAACAAGTTTCGGTAGATATCTGTTAGGTGTAGTTCGCCTTAGGCAGTTCGGCGTCCATTAAAGAGTGCACTCGGATTTTCATAACTGAAACGTGGCCTAAAGGATTAGCAATGGGGAAATAATAACCCCTAAGGTAGCATTTTCCAAAAGAAAATAGTTCTCTAGAAAGTTCGTGGAAAGTTCATGTCAGCTAGCATTTTCTTAAAGGACGATTTCGTTCATTTTTACCTTAGCTGAATTAAATTTTAAAAAATTTAATTTAGCTAACGAAAACATCACTTTAAACAGACTTCAAATGCCATAAGGTACTTAATATAAACATGACTTTCTACAGCTTTTGATTGATTTGGCTCGTTGGGTGCTCCTGAAAAGAGATATAAATCTCTTACATTTTAGGGCATGTTCCAACCTCAAATTCGTAATACAATAGCAGACGAACCTGTAGTGAAGACGTAAAGATGAAGAGGCAAGAAGCCATTACTCGGATTTTGAAAGTCAACTAATTTGGGGTCTGCACCTCCCCCCCTCCTTTCCGAGTTATTTTCAGTGTGATACAAAAACTACTCTCCTGAATATAGGGAAACAGAGCCATCCCCGTCGCCATTTTGGGCCGTCTGTCATTCTGCGTCTAACTTTTAGATCCGCCCCCCGACCACAAACACACATCAATTGCAAGCCCGCATACCTTCGAGGTACACGTGCACTCAGCGCAAATAAACTTTATTGGACTTCGTTGACTTTATTTATTTATTTATTTATTCATTCATTCATTCATTCATTCATTCATTCATTCATTCATTCATTCATTCATTCATTCATTCATTCATTCATTCATTCATTTATTTATTTATTTATTTATTTATTTATTTATTTATTTATTTATTTATTTATTTATACATAAAAAAGGCCTTTGTAACCGGCAGTTAGCACAGCTATTCTGGCGGAACACTTTAATACATCGATCACCTCTGAGTCACTTTGGCAAGCACGCATTCACCGAGTAACTTGTTGGTGAACGTATTACTGGAGGAACTAAACAATGTAGTTTATGAGACAAGGCATATCAGTCAAGGGATAGTTATTTCCCCTTCATGCCACAGAAATTGGATTACCGACGTCCTGGATGAAGCACAAGGCTTTACTGTAACCTTACATCCGCTGATTGCCAGAGGTTTTAATCGTTCTTTGGTTAAAACTCGTTGTTTATCATTAATGTTGTTATGTTTCTCACATTTTTAGCTCGCCTGTTTTATAGTGGTGTTCTCCCTGACTCAAGAAATTAGAGAAATGGAGGACCTCAAGAAAGAAGTCACACTAGATACCCCGGCTGTGCTGCTTAGCAACAAAAAGCGTCTGAGTTCACAAGACCTCTACCTTTAAACTTGTCACCAAAATAGTAAATGAACTAGTAGCTGCTTGAACTGTTAGTTACCTTTTACTTTGTAATGCTGTAGCTCAAACAGTATTTTAAAATTTATTTAATCTACCTGTTGAAACTAAAGCTTTTACGACATTAAGGACGGGGCTCTGCTCTTTAGGACCATTTGTCCTTAAACCATTTTAGTCAAATGATGTAGAGAACTTATTGTAACTACAATTACCTTCAACAAAATGTTAAGACTTCATCAAAACCCCTTCCATCGAAATGTGCGAATTATCGTTGTATATCAGTCGGAAGTGGAAAATTTCTCATGGCACTCTGCGAACGTCGTAGGAAGTCTATATTGATCTAATTCTCGGTCAGATGAATGATCGATGTAGCTAAAACATACAAAAATTCGTTTAAACTACGCCCATATCATAGATCAATTTCAAGCGCAGTTACAGAGATTCAAAGTCAGTGACAGCAGATGCCCCCCCTTCCCCTCCCCCCTACACACGTCCCCTCAACCCCTTATCCCCTACCCCCTACCACCACTCATGGACTATGAGCTGTTTATTTTAGTTTAAGAACAAAGAGAAATCCTGATCCGTAAGGGGCCGACCATTTAATGTAATGGGTATTATTACTGACCGGGAAAGAACGGAGAATCACTGCAATTATCTCCATTTTCTTTAATTAACAACAACGAGTGTCCTCAACAACGTGTTTTTCTGTTATCTCTTAGTCAATCTCTACCGGTTGAAACCGGTTGCTCCGCTTAGCGACCGCGCGACCTATTACAGTCCACCCCTTCTTGAGGGATTTCATGACCTGAAAATAGAAGCACTATGAAAATTTCAAAACAAGACAAACGTTGATCGTATCCTAACGGTCCACCCCTTCTTGAGGGATCACGTGTTAAGTTCATCAAAGAGTTTAAAATCAAGAACAATAACATAGGTTCCTCCCTGAGCACCGTCTGTCATAGACAAGTAAGGACAATTGGATACAAGGCCTTTCAGTTTACCACATCGGGAAAGGATTTCCCGAGCAAGTAAGTAATAATAATCTTTTATTAGGAGGCTTCCATCACAAAACGTGGTTTTCAGAAAGGTCCTATAAAGATTAATATACAAAAGGTTGAGAAGTACTATATATAAGCAAACTGGTAAAAACTACAATTAAAACTAGAAGCTAAAACTACAAATATATTATCGATGGGGTTAAAAACTTTAAATTGATAAAAAACTGATTAAAACAAAGAAGCTAAAACTACAAAAATTCTTACCGATAGGGTTAATTAAAAAATCTGGCAAACACGTTTCGCTTAAACATAGCAATATTCGGTGCATTTCTGGTCTCTCTCTCTAATTTATTCCAGTCTTTTAGAGAGTGATGGCAAACTCTCTGCTTTCCTCAATTTCTGGTAACACGGGGTAGTCTGAGCATGTCTTTGTTCCTTGTATTATAATTATGAATGTCGCTATTTGTTAGTAAATTCATAGAGTGGTCCATAAGTCCATTAATGCACTTGTAAATATATATACAACGATGGTAGAATCTACGTTGTTCTAGGTTCAGCCACTTTAAAGTTACCAGGGCATCAGTAGCTGACGAATAAAGTGGCCTGTCTAGAATAATTTTTGCGGCCTTGTTCTGCAAAACTTGTAGGTCGTTCATAAGAGTCACGTTGTTCTTGTCGCCCCACACAAGATCGCCATAATCAAAAACTGGAAGAACAAGACTGTTATAGAATAGTAGGCGAGCGGTGAAAGGTAACAAATGTTTGATCCTACGTAAAAGACCTAGTCGCTGATTAACTTTAGAAATTACATACTCTACATGATCAGACCATGTTAAGTCTGGGGCCAGCATAATCCCTAAATACTTAAACTTATTTGCACTATCAAGATCACAGTCAAATATAGGTAGAGACAGCGAGGAAACATTAGCTAATTTTCTGTTGCTTCCGATTAACATGGATTTGGTCTTTGAGAGGTTTAGTGTAAGTTTGTTCGCCTTTAGCCACAACGCTACATTATTAGTAGCGAGTAGCGAGTAGCGAGCAGCGAGCAGAGTAGCGAGATTATAAGTAGCGAGTTGGCGAGCTTCTGGCATGGTTTGATATACCGCTTTGCACGCTTCAGAAACGAAAGCTTAGTGGCGGGGCAGTG
>JAEMWC010000644.1:377500-387500 GCA_016490735.1 Pachyseris speciosa
TCGAAAAATTTCTGTGGGGCAGTGGAGGGCTAGATTCTAGAATACCCAGCCACGATTGCGTGACATCAATGTTCTACTCCCGCAGTCCCGCAGTCGATAAATATTTGCGTCAGGAAACAAAACAGTGCGAGTATAATGTCACGGAAAACAAAACCAACAAAGAGTGCGCGCTAGCATGAAAATGTATACATGTATATTCTTCGCGGGACTGCGGGAGCACTAGTTCTATACTCATTTAATATACATTTTTTTTTATACTTTTATGATTAATGTCATGAATGCAGGACTATAAGGGGAGCAGGAGATTAATGTCACGCAATCGTGGCCGGGTATTCTCAAATTGACTCTAGTGTGTTTAGTATCATTATCTTACTTCCCTTGACTTAGAAACTCCCAAACTAGCGAATAGGATCGAAGCGGTAAATTGTTTTGTTCTCAAGAACCAATGATCCTACCCGACAAAATGATGAATATAGCGTTGTAAAATATCTTTATTTGTTTTAAGGGAAATGGAGTCGCGTTGAAAGGTACTATGTACCGGAAGAGTACGTCCAACTTTTGTTGGCCGACATGCCAAATGCATTTATAAACAGGGGCAGAGAAAAGAGGCACCTACGTCCCCCCGTTTGGAGGGAAAAGTCCAATGTGTTCCACTACAGAGACCACGACCTAAATGATATTGTAACTGCCCTCGGTCAACAAAGTGCTGTTCCTTTAAAGCTTAAGAAGACTTACGTGGGAAACAAGGAGGTAGAGGAAAAAAATGAACCTCAAAATGCTAGAGAGGCACTTGAGGCAGCCAAAGAGAGAGCAAGACATGGGACGGCCAACGTTTATCCCACCATGAAAATTCAAATGGTTGTCGGGCCTGGCGAGGGAAGAGCTACCAGAGAGTTTGAGGTCATCTGGTGGCCAGAACTGTTTTCGAGCACTAATCACGGAAAATTGACACTCAGATTTTATATTTCAAAAGTGCAAATTTGATTGAAAATACCGATCCAGAAAGGAACAGTCTCCCTCTACCGGATTCCACACAATTTGATGAAGATTAAGGGAACATTTGTTTGTCAAAAATAAAACTGAAAGTATATACCAAAAGCTCTCATACCTCATATGTGCTCTTGCTAACAACAGACAACTTTACATTGCTTTGCGACCTGAAAGAGTTGCCACGTTATTAAAATCACTGAAATGAACACAAAATGGTAAATTATAAAAATAAAGAGTGCTAACAGGTTCTGACACACAACAACAGCCTAAACAAGACTAACTACCCAGGGGAGACAACGCTGGGTCAAAAAAATTTAAGAAATGAGTGGACAATAAAATAAAATAAGATAAATAAAATAAAAGTACAAAATTAAAAAAAAAATTAATAAATAAAACATAAATGAATAATAAATGAATAATAATAATAATAATAATAATAATAATAATAATAATAATAATAATAATAATAATAGAGACAGAACTGGGTCGAAAAAAAAATAATCTAATAAAATAAAATGAAAGTTCGGTTCTTCAGATAACAACAGCCCAAACGGGACTGACTACCCAAGAGAGACAGAACTGGGTAAAAAAAAAATCTAATAAAATAAAATGAAGGTTCTGTTCTTCAGATAACAACAGCCCAAACAGGACTGACTACCCAAGAGAGACAGAACTGGGTCCAAAAAAAGTACTTATCTAATAAAATAAAATAAAATAAGAGCTCTGTTCTTCAGATAACAACAGCCCAAACAGGACTGACTACCCAAGAGAGACAGAACTGGGTCCAAAAAAAGTACTTATCTAATAAAATAAAATAAAATAAGAGCTCTGTTTTTCAGATAACAACAGCCCAAACAGGACTGACCACCCAAGAGAGACAGAACTGGGTCGAAAAAAAAATAATCTAATAAAATAAAATGAAGGTTCTGTTCTTCAGATAACAACAGCCCAAACAGGACTGACTACCCAAGAGAGACAGAACTGGGTCAAAAAAAAATCTAATAAAATAAAATGAAAGTTCTGTTCTTCAGATAACAACAGCCCAAACAGGACTGACTACCCAAGAGAGACAGAACTGGGTCCAAAAAAAGTACTTATCTAATAAAATAAAATAAGAGCTCTGTTCTTCAGATAACAACAGCCCAAACAGGACTGACTACCCAAGAGAGACAGAACTGGGTCCAAAAAAAGTACTTATCTAATAAAATAAAATAAGAGCTCTGTTCTTCAGATAACAACAGCCCAAACAGGACTGACCACCCAAGAGAGACAGAACTTGGTCAAAAACAAATTAATAAATAAAACATAAATGAATAATAAATGAATGAGACAGAACTTGGTTAAAAGAAATAACAATAGTAATGATGATATAAAACAAATTATAATTAAGTTCTGCCTTTAGATAACATCAGCCCAAGTAGAACAAACTGCTCAAGAGAAACAGGACTGGGTAACATATTACAATATTGTTATAAACAAACAGAACATTTTGTGAAAGGGAAAGCAGAAAAAAACTAACATACCTCCTTCTGTTTGGGTCTATTACGCCCATTATGCCAGGCCCCAATTTTGTCATCACTTATAAAAAAGCCTTGGTATCCTCATATCAGCTTAATGGTTTGAAGTGATTGTCGGATGTAATAAATAAGTCCACTTCAGACAAGGGCATATAGAACTCCAGCTGATTAAAATGTGTTTGAAATTTACCCAAAGGCATTTAAGAAAGGAAGAAAGGATGGTCCGTTTTAGTCTGGCCTCTACCTTTCAATATTGATTTAGTATATGAATAGAGACTGAATCTTCCACTGGAATTGCTTCAAACAGGTCACTGAGGCACACAAGCCACCTCACCACGACAAGGTACGGACCATGAGGTGGAAAAACAGTGGGGGGATAAAGAAAAAAAAACAGGTCTTTGTCTTCAGATAACAACAGCCCAAACAGGACTGACTACCCAAGAGAGACAGAATTGGGTCAAAAACAAATTAATAAATAAAACATAAATAAATAATAATAATAAAATAAAAAAAAAGTTCTGTTCTTCAGATAACAACTGCCCAAACAGGACTGACTACCCAAGAGAGACAGAACTGAGTCAAAAACAAATTAATTAATAAAACATAAATGAATAATAATAATAAAATAAAATAAAAGTTTTGTTCTTCAGATAACAACAGCCCAAACAGGACTGACTACCCAAGAGAGACAGAACTGGGTCAAAAACAAATTAATAAATAAAACATAAATAAATAATAATAATAAAATAAAAAAAAAGTTCTGTTCTTCAGATAACAACAGCCCAAACAGGACTGACTACCCAAGAGAGACAGAACTGGGTCAAAAACAAATTAATTAATAAAACATAAATAAATAATAATAATAAAATAAAATAAAAGTTCTGTTCTTCAGATAACAACAGCCCAAAACAGGACTGACTACCCAAGAGAGGCAGAACTAGCTTTTTTTTAGCTTTTAGCTGTCTTCCTATAACCACAGTCTAAATGGGACTGGCTAGCCAAGACAGGAAGAATAGTGTAGGACACCTTGGTTCTATGGAGTGCTCCAGTCAAGGATCTGCAACATTAAAGTTTTCCTGTGTTGATCCATATCAGAAAATCTCCACTGGAAATTGTTGATGCACAAAGACCCATTCTGTATCATATCCCTTGCAGCCATGATCACACCAATCCCACAGCTTCCAACGCCAATCATTTTCGAGTTAACCGGTGCCTGAGATGGCATACCAAAGCGCTGAAACATTGGATAGTTTTTCCAAAACTTTGTTCGGAAAGATGGATGGTGTGGGTACATTTCAGAGAGTAACTCTAACGACCACTTGACTGATGGAAGGGATATGGTAGGAACTGCTGACTGTAGGCCATCATCAAAGTACATCTCTTTCTGGGCTAAATCAACAAAGATTAAGCCCCAATGGTTAGGCATGTAAACTGGCACTAGAATTTTCTGCAAATCATCGATGTTTGAGAGGTGCTTTGTTGCTTCTTTTAATTGCAGCTGCTGGAAATTCTTGTCGTTGCAGCTCATCCAATCATAAAACTCTGTGGGAAAATACACAGTGTCATCCTTACCATTTTCTCTGGCGTCATCCAAAAACTTACTGATGCATATATCAATAACAAAGCTATCGATATACCGTTCCTCAACAAGATCAGAAAATGATGTAGAGTCTAGTCCCTTCTTACCATACTTTAGTATGGGGTGGTTTGTTGGATGATGCCAAAGGGCATCTTTTAGTCGCACAAGATCTTCAGATGAGCATTTCAGTTTTGAAAGCCAGTTAGCTTCTGCAGACACTTTGCGAGTAGTGTCAGCTAGTGTGCAGAAGCGTTTTAGGATACAGAGGGCACTCTCAGAAAACCGACCCTTGCCTACAATTTCAATACCAGTAGGATTCATGCCAGCCTTTTTAGCATCACGCAGAACTTTCTGAGCCTTCTGGATGTCAGTTTCACAGGGGCGCTCTGTTAATGAGAAGGGATCTGCATTCGAGGTATTACCATAAACTGGTCTGAGTGTCAAGGGAGATCTTGATGCCAGTGGTGGAAGTAAACTGTGTAGAGCAGCTTCTTCACCTCTTGTGCTGACTTTGGCCATTGCAACTTGCAAGGCAGTTTGCTGTGGCAGGATGGTCTCACCTTGATCCTCAAGAACAACGGTAGCCTTTAGTCGCGGATATGATTGAGAAGTGACAGACTCTAAGTTACATTTACCTGGTTCAGATTCTGGACTGAGAATTGGGACTGGCTCATTCAGCATGGCAGAATTTGAATCCAAGTTGGTAGCCATTGGATGACACTTACCAGACAGATCTTGTGGTGGGGCTGGCTCATTCAGCATGTCAGTATCTGAATCCAAGTTGCTAGCCATTGGATGACACTTACCAGAAAGATCTTGTGGTGGGGCTGGCTCATTCAGCATGTCAGTATCTGAATCCAAGTTGGTAGCTATTGGGTGACACTTCCCGGAAAGATGTTGTGGTGGCTGTGGACTGATGTGGACATCATACTGACTTTCCCAATGATCATGGCAGTATTCTAAAATACTAGATGTCACTGTGTCTTCGACCCTGGTGCCATGGTCTTTATCATAGCAGTATGTAAGGAAGTCACTTCCAAACATTTGCTCAAATAAATTACTGATTACTTGAACCCAAGTTTTCATAGCTCCTGTCCAAGATCTCATTTCATGACCAGCACTTTTCCAGCCACATCCACGGTAGGTAAATGTTTTCTTTCCTAAGAATGAAAAAAAGAAAAGAAAAGATAGTGACTGAGGGAGTGAAAACCATACCTGTTTCAAATTAACTCTACATCCTAGCAAATGCAAATGTTACACAATTATGTCATAAACGTTGCATTCAAGATACATGTAATTAAATTCAGAGTTTATTTACTTGATTTCTTTTTAACTCCATGTGTAAAATGCACCCAAGGAGTTAACCTATTGCTTTAGTATTACAAATAATATCCATGATACATAATCGGTTTTTAATACATGTACTTACTGGCCATAATGCAATTTTCAGCTTGTTGGAATGAATACCTCAAAGACAGCAGCATGGTTGCGTACCAGTGTGTGAGAATTTGATTCACTATAGGAAGAGAAAATGTTTCCAAACCCAATTTATTTGACATTACAATTTATTTTCCTTTCACTTAAACTTGGTTCCATATCATTACGGCCTCAACAGACACACTCTAAGGACTATTCAGAAATAAAAGTGACTCAAACTAGTGTGACTGGACTTTAATAAGTAAAATAACTGTAATTACTACTGATAACAGTAATGATAATGATGACAAGGATGATGAGAACAATACAGTATCTTGTAACTCACATGACTGGCCAGGTCCAGATGAATCATGATTTGTTGCTTTAGAATACAACTGCCTGTGTAGCTTATGAGAAGCCTCAAATCCTTGGCCAGAATATTTATAGAAGGACCTAAAGTGCCGTAGGAGCATCGCACTGTGATCTATGACAAGGTGCCCATAATCACCAGTGCCAAGATGTAGTCCAAATAGCTTTTTCAACAAAAAGCCCCACTCCTTGCACTAGAGAGTATAGCAAAAGAAAACAAGAATGTAATACAAAATAACATTATCATTGATGGGTAACCCTCTCTTCCTGTAACATTTTTAACTGTATGCACAATAATTTTGACACTACAGACAAGCATGTAGTTTTTGAATATAACATACAGCTTTAACATTCACGTATAGAAAGGCCATGGTTGAAATTCTTTTCTAACTTAGTTCATAAAGGTGTTAACCTGCCATTTTCAGTCAATTCAAACAAACTCCAGAAAAGTTTAAGAGTGTGTGTATATGGACCAAGGGCTATGGCCATAACAGCTTCATAAGAGAATGATAATTGCTTTTAATAGAAAAAAAAAACAATACTTTCACATCATAGATGTCGATCAATTGCTCTTCATGGTCTTCGAAGACTCTGTCACGCATTGTGTGGGCAATTTCCCTCCAATCACAGCAAACCTGACAACAGTTAAATATAAGTTTAAAAAGTTACAGCAGTTAAACGTTTTGTTTCTTCATAAATAAAACTGCTAATCTTTCAGTTGACAAAGTGGATTATTGAACAATACTGATTTTCCAGTCAGGCATTTTGATAACTGAATGACTCAATCAAGTGTATACAACCTACTTGCATGTTAAAGTTAGCTATCAGTTTACCTTGACAAAAAATTCAATTTGAAGTTGGGCTGCATAATTTGCAAAGGGGTCAGTGTGGTCTTCCGGTTTTTTTTTCTTCCCTCTTTTCCTTTTCTTGGGTTGGGGTTCCTGATTGCCACACTGTTCTTCTAGCTCCAGGAATCTTTCTTCTACTTCTTTTTGTCTATTAACCCAGTTCTCCTTCAGGTTCTCCAAGAACACTTTAAGTTCTTACAACCGAAAACATAGAAAGAATCCAACAGTTTGTCAGTGAAAACATTTAATGCGAATAAAATGGACCAACTTGTTGTAGTCTGGAGCACCCCTTAAGGTTTCCTGGATTAAGTTTGTTTCCAGCCATTCATAGCTTGGGGTTGAGAGACAGATGACTTTATGTGGGTAAAGTTTCTTGCTAAAGGGAGCTACATCAAGATTACAATGTATGAAATTTACTTTAAATAATAATAATAATAACCTGATCTAGGTCACAAATGTATTTAGCACTATTAAATGTACTAACCGGGGACACTTTAAATAAATAAACAAATATTTGAAATAAAACAGAAACTATTAAGAATCCCAACTGGTAAGGAAACCTTTAAATAATAGTTTGCCAGGGTAAACAAACATCAAATAGGTAGAAGTAATCCAAAACATAGGTGGTCGAGCATGAAGAAAATTAAATGAGATTACAAATTTAATGAAACCACAAACTCGAAAATTTAGGTAAAGAAGCCTTGACTGAACTATGGCCCTATTAAGAACAATTTCAGATCTTGGGGAAGTTATGAATATTGAATAGGTTGATGAGTAAATAAAAAATTATTAAGTGAATAATTTATAAAAATAGTAAGCTAATGAGCTTCTTTGAGATATCCCTTCACCTTTTGTGTCATCAAGTTCAACTGTTTCTTGCCGTGTACCATAGTCTCTAACAAAGGTTCCCCTGTTGAGTATTTCATCTGCAAACTACAAATAAGGACATTGTTAATTACATTGTTTCTCTTATAAAGCAGAATTATTTATTCCCTTAGAAGACACCTCAAACTGAATTCATGTCTATTAAAATGATATAAAGCATTAAATCCTGCTCAGTAATATAAGATATTTCAAATCTTGCTATAAGTTAACCCACCGATATCCTCTGTTCAAAAAAGGTGACATAGTTCAGCAGAACGTCTCTTGCAGCTCCAGTAGATTCCTCATAGTAATGGGTAACTTTCTCAAGGGGGAGTGACCTTGCTACAATTTCTTCAAAGTTCTTAAGAACTTCTCTCTCCATTGAACCTGATAAAGAATACATATTGACTTTAAATACAGGCCACCAAACTTGTATCAATGTCATTAAAAGGCACAGGTACATACACTACTCATGACCTTCACATAGCAAATGGAGTGAAAATTGAAAACATTGTTTCTTAAGACTTTGCATGCAATTACGTTCACAAAGTTATAGTTCACTCAGAGAATGGACACATTTGTTCGGCATATTTCTGATAGCAGTATATTGGTGATTAACTATAGACTAAAGGACTAATGACAGTACCTGAAAAAGATGCAACATGTATATTTTGTCTCTCTATTCCTGTTTGTTGTCCTTTCCGTTCTTTAACTGTTACTCTTGGAAAACCTCTACAGTTTTCAGGTCCATAATCAGACAAGGCATCATTCAATTTGTCTAAGGTTCCAACTCGATAGGCAAATAAACCCAATGACCCTAGAAGCTGCTCACAATTTCGCATCTCACAATGTAGAGAGCAAAGATTTATGCTGCTCAAATCTTCCTCCAGAAGAAAATTGAGATCATCTCGAAGGCCTGAACCCCTAAAAAAGAGCAAAAATACAGACTGAGTGGCTTACATTGAACTTGGAAATTTCCATTATTTTATATTTACCAGTCAGTTGTGCTCACAACACCCTCACCTTCCAATGTTAGCTTTTGATCTTAAACAATCCAGGCATGTCTCATCTGCAGCAACTCCATGGCAAATGCAAGCCTAAAATAAAGTTATGGAAAAGATAAATATTGACCTCATTTAGAATGCTGGAAGAAACATAAATTTTTCCACAAAGAGCTGAAGAGCTACTGGATAAAGATATCTCTTTTCTTTGTCTTAACATTGTTGATCAGGATTTATAAATTCAAACAAGTACAATGTATATATTTACTGAAGATAACAGTACTAAATTATAATTGACATGATTGAAACAGATAGTCACTGAACCCTATACCAAAATGCAGCTTTCAGTGAAAGCAAGTGTTAATTAATGCAGTTACAATCAAACTAAATACATAAAACCTTACCCTTATTGCATCACAAAATGCACAGCACTGCACTCCATAGCCTTTGCCTCCAAGGAGGAAATCTTCATCATCTTTTTTGTTTAGGAGGAGCAACAAAGCCTTGTAGTCCAGAGTCACTTAAGGTCATATAAGGGAAAACAATTCATAACACATGTTTGAGACAAAACAATACGTGCTAGGACAATTTTGCATACTGTACATGTTTGTCCAATTTCCTAATGAACCAATGGTATTAATGTTGATTTAACCCTTACCCAACAGCAAAATGTAAGCTACTAAACAGTGCCAGAAATATTTACTAAAGTAATTATCAAAGAATATTTACTGACACTTTTTTCAAACAATTATTCCCTGAAAATAACAATAAAATAGGTAGGGTAGGTAAAGTCCGCATACGAGCCAAGTGGCTCATCAGGCTGAAGCTTATCCCAGTTTCTGTAGCATGAAGCGACCAGGAGTATTTCTACTCCCCCCTGGATGGGATGCTAGTCCATCGCAGGGTTACCCCCAGCATTAAATTTGCCAGTACACATTTATACACCTGGGTGGAGAGAGGCACTGTGAGAGTAAAGTGTCTTGCCCAAGAACACAACACCATGTATTTGGCCAGGGCTCTAACCCAGACCCCTCGCTCCAGAGTTGAGCACACTAACCATGGGGCCACTGCTTTAACTTAATTGTACTCCCATTAGAATATACAAATAATAATTTCCCATTAACTAAATAATAGCATTTCAAAATTCATTCCCTTTCTTATCAGTCTGACTTAAATCACTATTTACCTGTGAAAGAGATGTTGTACTTTTTCCCATCTACAACAATGCCATGTTTTTTTATGACATTCTTCTGGCAATTAAGATTCCTAATCAATTGCTTTAGATTTGCCCTAATATAAGAACAGGGACAAAAATAAAACATGTTTAAACTCATTTTAATTGAAAGAATGAAATCAACAGAAAAAATGTATTCATCACAAAATTCAACTAAAGCTGCTCATGAGAGAAAGGGAACT
>JAEMWC010000644.1:392500-395000 GCA_016490735.1 Pachyseris speciosa
TCATCAACGTAAACAATGAGCCAATGGTGTAAGTACTCAGCAAAGACTGTGTTCAGGATACGCTGAAACGTGTTTGAAGCCGTTTTCAGACCAGAGACAGAGTCAAGGACACTTGCAATAGAAGGAATTGGATATCCCTCACTCTTAGTCACAGCATTTAGTCCTCGATAGTCAACCACAATCGCATGTTAGATCATTTTACAGTTAAAACAGTTCAAGGGTGACTGATTGCTGCAAGATCTCAATCGAATCTCTGAAATCACGTCTAAGTTTTAAAAATTCATGATTTATGATGGAGGATTTCAAAGCTATAGGATAGCTTTTTGCGATTGCAACTAATTTGGGGTCTGCACTCACCACCCCTCGCCACGCGCTCTCCAGAGTTATTTTTAGTGTCATACAAAAACTACTTTCCTGAATTAATATAGGGAAACAGAGCCGTCCCCGTCGCCATTTTAGGCCGTATGTGTACCGGCTAACTTTTAGATAAGCCTCATCTCTCAGTCACTTTGGCAACCAGATATTCACCGAATGACTTTTTCGGTGAACGTTTTACATGGAAACTAAACGTAAGGCATATCAGTCATGGGATCAGGGGCGTAGCCAGGATTTTTCAAAAGGGGGAAGGGGGGGGGTCCACACTGTGTCAAACAGAGGGTACTCCTGACCAGATTGCCACCTGAATATTGTAGGTTGTTTGCTTAAAAGGCTTACAAAGTGGGGGGGGGGGGAGGTGTCACGGACAACCCAGGACCCCCCTCGCTACGCCCTTGGGGATAGTTATTTCCCCTTCATGCCACAGAAATTAGATTACCGACGTACTGGATGAAACCAAAGGCTTTACCGTCACTTTACATCCGCATTGCCAAAGATCTGAATCGTTCTTTGGTTAAAACTCTTTCGTTGTTTATTATTAATAGGGAACTTAAGAACCACGACGACGGGTTAGTCGACGACGACCGGAAGTGAGATATACGTCAGTGCGCACGCGCGGCCAGCAAATTCCGTCGTCCTGCTGTCGTCGACGACCTCAAAGGCAGCTCTTTGACGTCGTCGTTGAAAGGAGTTTTGTTCGCCAAGTTTCAGGTAAAAATCTACCCTTGTTTTTCGAATTTTGGACTGCTTTGGAAATTCTTATCTTTGTACATCGATGTTTGCTTTCTTTTTTTTTCTAACAGGCGAATTCGGTTGAAAATTTGACTAATGAATTTACGTGTTTATATTTAGGAATGACAACAACAACAAAAGCAGCAGGTTTGGAGGAGCGACCGAACTCGTAAGTTATAAATTTATTTCATTGTTATTTGTAAGTATTAAGGAAAGACACATCGTCGATCTCCATCATGGAAGAAAAACACTTTATGTCAAGAATAGTAATCGCAGTGTCTTTTAGCAGGAAAAGGCTTCACATTTAAAAGGGCTGTAGCCTCGGTAAAAATTCTGAATTTACGCCATATTTTTCTTTCCTTGTGTGTGCGTCTCACGTAAAATATAAGCAGCCTGTGTAGTTTCACAGAGACGTAGCATTTTTTCATTCGGTTGGGGAACAAACTGACAATCCTCCTGTGGTATTTTCAGTTAATAGAATCATTATTTAACGAATGTAAGGAGTTGGGATTTTTGACTCAAAACATTCGACCTTGGTTACGGGTTACGATTAGTTTTGGACGTAAATTTCTCTAATCTTACAGGAATCCAAACTTTACCTGGAGTTACGGTCACGACATAGTGATGTGCCGGGAAGTTCTAGACATCGAACCGTACCAGTTTAAATTAAGAAGCCCCGAAAGAGGGAAAGCATGGGAAACCATTTCAAGTCACTTAAATACGACATCGTGTCCAAAGTTCCGAGTCACCCCACGATCTGTTCGCCATAGGTATAACCTACTAAAAAAAAAGTTCAGGCAAGACTAAACACGGAAGAGAAGGCCAGTGGTATTGCTGGGAATAATTCCGAGCTTGATGATCTTTTAGAAGAAATCTTAGAGAAGGAAAAAGCTGCAAAAGAGAAGCTCAACAATGATGATGATGATAAAAAGAAATCTCTCGAGAATGAAAAGGCGGCAGCTGAAGATATGCGGAAACGTGCTTTAGAACGGGTAGGACAGACGACTAAAAGAAAGGATAAAGAAGAGGAAACTAAGGCAGGACCATCCAAGAAAAAAAGTCGAAAGAGTACAGGCGAAGCAGTGGAATATTTAAAGGAAAGAGCTTCTACAGAGATACAGCTAAGGGAAAGGGAGTTGGAGATGAGAAAGAAAGAGCAAGAAAGCATGTCACAAAGGGAGAGAGAGAGGAATGAACAGCAAGATAAACTGCTCTCTACTATGCTCAAACAGCAAGACCAACAGCAGCAGATGATGATGATGCTCATGAACCAACAACAACAACAATCACAGGCTTTAATGTCTCTGATGGAAAAAATTGTTCCAAAATAATTTACAGTTATTTTCATTGTTGTTTTACATAATGTTGAGATCCCATTTAAAGTTGTGCATTT
>JAEMWC010000644.1:400000-450000 GCA_016490735.1 Pachyseris speciosa
AGTTTGATCGATTTTCGAAGACCGCGTGAAATCCATGGTTTTGCGAGTTGCTTGGCTTTCTTCTTCGAGATGTTTTTCAGAGGCGCATGCTTGTTAACAAGCTTATTCAGTTTTGTTGTAAAAACAAGAAAAGGATTTGTCAACAGAACTCCTATTTTCCAAATTAATTTGTAAGAGCTCATTGTTGAAGGCATCTTGCGAAAAATGTGAATAATCTCGAATCTTACACCTCTTTAGGTGTTGTGTCTCTCTTGGGGAGTGAAAAAGTGCGAACTGAGAATAATGATCGCCAATGTCAGAAACAATATTGCCGCTTGTAACTTTACCGTCTATTCTATTTGCAAATATATTATCGATTAGCGTTGCCGAGTTTTTATAAACTCTAGTAGGCTTGTCGATTGTTGGGACGAAAGAAAAGCTTTGTAAAGATAGTAAAAAATTGTGAGAAAAGCCACAGGTTCAGTCAGATTTAAGGAGATCGATGTTGAAGTCTCCCATAACGTAAACAGGCTTATTATGTACGCTAAGTTTCTCAAACGGTATCATCAAACTAGGATAGAAATTGTTCAGGAGAATTATGCTGTCGATAAATGACCCCACAAATAATGTTAGATTTCTTAATAAATTGTACTTCGACCCATATGGCCTGGAAAGCTTCAGTAGATGCTTTTTCAATGACATTATAGTTCAAGTTACTACTGATGTAAATTCCAACACCCCAGAAGACAAAGGTGTTGGAACATATTCAAATTTATAGTTTGGTAAATCTGGGTTAAAGTCTAGTGAATTTGTACGTGTTATTTTGGTTTCGGAAACCCCAATTATACTAAAATTATGGTCAAGCTCATCGAGCAAGTGGGCTTGAAGATTTTCAAGATTACGTTTTAGGCTCCTGACATTATTATGTAGCATAGAAAAGCATGCATCTTTGTTTACTTTCAAGGTATTCTTCAGGGGCACCCAACGAGCCAAATCAACTAAAAGCTGTAGAAAGGCATTTTTAAGTACCTTGTGGTGTTTTGAAGTCTGTTGAAAGTGATGTTTTCATAAGCTAGAAAAAGTTCATCTGTTCGGATTCCCTAGCTGAAAGTTTAATTGCCAGAAAATGTTAGGGAACAAAATCTTCCTTTGAGAAAATGCAAGCTGAAATGAACTTTCCACAAGCTTTCTAGGGAACTATTTTCTTTCCGAAAATGCTAGCTGACGTTTTTGACTGCCAAAACCAGCCGATTACGACCTTTCCGAAAACCTCAGGGGCTATGATTTCCCAATTGCGAATATTTTAGGCGACGTTTTAGTTACGAAAATCCGAGAGCACTCTTTAATCGACGCCGAAAACCCAAGGCGAATTACCCTCCACCGAACAGATATCTACCGAAAGTTGTCGTTGGGTGCCCCTGATTCTTAAACATCGAGAAACTGTGAGGAGAAAAGTACTGACAACGGGTCTGTTGGACAGCAAAGTTACGGTCAGGATTTAAGTTAGAATCAGTATTAAGACTGAATAGATCCAAGTCGTAAATACTAGAAAGCTTGTCGAGATACTTTTTCGTTGGTAAAAGGCTCTCTAGACTGTTATTAAACTGACCATGAGCCTGGACAAGATCAACATTAAAATAAGGCAGCTCTTTATAATAATCACTAGAATAGCCAGCCTGAGTAGCGCTACAAGCGTTCTTGCTATCTGAATTAATTTTCTGTCCTACATATAGATTGATTTAGTTCGTTTGTTACTTAGCTTTGGCTGTTCAGCCTTTGTTAGCCTGCGAGCAAGCTCTCTCGGGGAGGGGGGGGGGGGGGGGGTGGTGGAAAGAGAGCTTGCAACGATCTCTCTGCGATTTGAAGACCTATGGCTTCCGGCTGCCTGAGCTGTCAAAATTTGCAATTGGGCAATCAGCGCAAACCGGAAATTTGTTTCTTCCGTCGAAAGAACAACTTTGGCACACGCAATGCAAAAGACGGGAATCGTCGGGGAAAAAAAATTACTCCTCAGTTTCTGCCTACCGTGAGCTACAAAAATACGAAAAACCAGCGAAGGTTTCAGCTTTATTGAGGCCACATTGAACGTGGTAAACCCAAAGTTTGCTGAGCCGGAGAATGAAGTTGAAGTCTCGGATGTCGGACCAAGAATGAAGCGAACTTTGCCAACCTCGGCAACTACGCCAGATAGAGGCCCTGGTCAAAAGAAAGATCGTAACAGACATCCTCATACTTTAGGCTTCGGCGACCTGGTCGTCGATAATGCTTTGAAGTGGGAAAACAACCAATACTGTCTGCGACCAATTATTTTAGATCGCAGCGGCGTGTACTGATAATTTTGCCAAATCATGTAGGCAACACAGCGAGAACATCTTTGCTTTGAAGTAAGCTATCGATTGCTAGACGCTGTTCTGGTATCAAATCTGACGGACAGTTCATATATTTGAAGAAATTTTCGCTTCGCGAATACAAATGTCTCGCCTTTTCCGAACAAAAACCAAACAAACTCAAACCACATAGTCCACGCTCAATGATAGATCACGTCATCATCCGGTCAAATCAGCCAATCAGCATTTTGCGTCCAATGTTCAAATTTATGAGACACGAGTGCAAGCTCTCCTTCTCTCCTTTCCTCCCCCACCTCCTACCCCCGGGAGAGCTTGCTCGCAGGCTAGTAGGTCCTTCAGACATTTTTTACCTTTATTGTGCTTGTTTTTAAAGCGATTTCACCGATGTCGGCGTCACTCAATACCCCATAGCAGAGCAAATGTCGCAATGAGTTTATGCTCCCCGCTTGCTCTGTTCTTTTTTCGGATTAACCTCAGGGAATATAAGACAAGATTGGATATTGGAGACAAGAATGTAATTGTTAACGTACTAGTTCACTGAGTAAAGCATGATAACAATCTGCTTCTCTAGATAAACAAGATTAATTAACAGGACGTAGGTAAATTTGTGAAAGAGTGCAAGATCTGCACGCGAATTGTGCAAGACTTAGTGTTTGTCAAAGACCGAATTTAGTGCACCTTCCTCAAAGGACTGAATTATGGTTGTCACAAAACTAAGGGATATTATATAGTTTTCAATGGCGGCACACTTCACAAACGGACAGCTTGACCGCCAAAAGGCCATAACGGCCTCAGTGCGTTCGCGCAAGATTGATCATTGTGTTTGCGACTGAGCTCCGTTTGTTTCAGCTCGTGTATAATTGTGTTGTACCTAGGCCTGGCGTGTTTCAGTGGTGTTTGTCAGTTCTTGTATGCCGGTACTCTTGTCGGCTCGATTTCCGCCGCTCACGCGGGTCCGGAGTATCGGCGCGTGAGTGCGGGCTCATTTCCCGAAACAGCGGCTAGAATTGACCCTTGTACTCTTGTCAATGTCTTGTGACAGGCCTAGTCCTTTGAATGCGTTCTATTGTCACAACTGACCAAGGGCTTGCCGGCTTTGTGTCTGCGTGCGTAAGTCATACTCCCTTATACGGCCTTAACGGCGAACGGGGTATCGATTTCACCAATTTCTGTCTTAAACAGGGTATCGCTACAAATGCAGTAAGGAACTAGTGCATCATTATTTCATTCTGGTCTTAAACAGGGTATGATTTTGGGTTAGATGTCTTAGATAGGGTCTGGAAAATCTGAATTCTGTCTTAAACCGGGATAGGAAAATCAGAGAGTTGTGTCTTCAACAGGGTCAGGGTTTGAGCGCCCGGGCCGCACCTCCCTTCCCAAGCATCTGTTGAGTAACCCCCCCCCACCTCCTCCCCCACGGGGGGCGTAAGTTTGTGTTGTCATCGTCTGTTATTGAGCTTCCAGTGATTTCACAGAAGCTTATTGAGCTTGTGTTTTTTAGTGTTTGTAACAGCATTTGACAGTGCTTAGTAACCTTTAGTGGCCTTTGTGTTCGCGTTTAATATGAACTCTTGTGGTCTTTCCTGAAACACAGTGCTTGCGACATAACTAGGCAAAAATCAGGGGCACCCAACGACAAGTTTCGGTAGATATCTGTTCGGTGGAGGGTAGTTCGCCTAAGGCTTTCGGCGTCGATTATAGAGTGCACTCGGATTTTCTTAAGTAAAACGTGGCCTAAAAGATTCGTAATGTGGAAATCATAACCCGTTAGGTTTTCGGAAAGGTTGTTATTGCTGTTTTTGGCAGTAAAAAACGTCAGCTAGCATTTTCGGAAAGAAAAAATGGTTCCCTAGAAAGTTAACTTCAGCTAGTATTTTCTCAAAGAAAGATTTTGTTCCCTAAAATTTTCGGGCAGTTAACATTTCAGCTAGGGAATCCGAACAGATCAAAGTTTTCTAGCTAACCAAAAAATCACTTTAAACAGACTTCAAACACCATAAGGTACTTAAAAATGCCTTTCTAACGCTTTTGGCTGCTTTGGCTCGTTGGGTGCCCCTGAAAAATATTGACAGCTGGCTAAAATAATTTATTATTATTGCGATGTTCTGATTGGCTATTCAATGACACGTTCTTATCCCTTCGACGACATAGCAGCTTAGTGCGCGCATTGCAAATTTGTTGACGCGCACATTAGCCGTTCGAAGCTTTCACGTCCGGCGAATTTCTGTGATTCCATCTTGTTTGTTTGCTGTTTTACCGTCGATTTACTGCGCTTAAATTCAGCGTCCAGCCATGGCCATTCTGGTGCGAACCTGCTGCTGCGGTTGTGATTTGAAGACAGGGATTCTGCTGATTGCCATCTTTGGCGTGGTGAGTTGAGGCAACGATCAGTTCCGCGTTTGTCCAGTTAGCTGAAGTCGTTTCCTGTGGAATCTGTCTTTATTTTTCAATATTCCACTGGCGCACAGCTTTGAAGGGCTAGTTACTCCGTGAAAGAGATGTTCTCAGTAAAATTAGTTGTAAAATTCGTCTTTCTTAGTTAGCGTGAGGTGAGTTTTCAAGTATAGCTGAACGACACCAGACATATTGAACTTAAGCGGATAAAAGCTAATGTAGGGAGCAAACCGTTTTCTGGCTTTCTTGATGCTTCTTAACTGGCGGTATAGAAGTGTTTCATGAATCGTCAGATGACAAATCGATCTACTGAAATCAACGAAACAAAGTTCATCAAATTTATAAAATATTTCCTAAAATGTATGCATAGGTGGTTTTCACGTTACGTCATTGCCGCCATGCTGGTGGACGTAAATAATACATCTCTCATTAGCTCCTTTTGTTCGTCCACCAGCAGTTGTTCATTTCACCGTTGTTATCTGCGTCTCCAGAGATTGGCTGCAAACCAGCTATACAGCATGAAGTTCGATTCCCAGTCAAATAACGGAGACGTGTGTTCATATTCTTCGCAAATGCGCGTCGTGTCGTTGTCATATCCTCCACAGGATGTCATGTCCTTCACAGGATTTCAGGTAAAATGGTGATGACACCGGCACGCGTGCGAGGACACGGCACGCAGCGTGTCATTTGTCACGGATATACAAATATATAATCAAGAAGACAAAAAGTGGCACGCAGCTTTTGTTTTCCGTGACTTAACACGCATAACCTTTTGTTCAAGCTAGCGCGGAGAGTGTGATTAAACACGGGAAGCGTGTTATGTTACACGATTATCTAGAGAAAAGGGCTCGGCGAGACTGAAGCAAAACCGTGCAAGCTCACCGGTACGAAACAGTGCAAACAGTTGTTTGCATAAAATTATGGTAACACAACGCGCATTTTGTCAGCTGAACGAAGTTTGTTCGAAGTGCAGCAGCTCAGAATGAAGAAAAAATAAAGGAGCTTTATTTTTCATAAGCAGTCGAAGATCTGTAATCTTTTGACCTTGAAAATCTTCGATTTCACAGAAGATAATGATCGTTCTTATCGCCGCGTAATGTGTCACACCACAGGAACATTCGGAACGTTTGATCATTTAAAAATGAACTTGATCAAGTCCCATTTTTTCAGTGGGTTCAAGCTTAAATTCGAGGAATTTTCCCATACCCTTCTTATCTGTCTTTAAATTTTGGCGGTTTTCACATATTAAAACTGACCCAATTTTTCAGAACATAATTTTGGGACATCTTCTCTGGACTGTAATTTTCACGCTTTAAAAATCAAAGTAAATATCTTTACATTTTTCACCATCCGTTCTGCTGTATGCGTAAATCACGCATCTGGGGCTGGTGTGACAATTTGTAACAGAGATTAATTTAGTTCATAGTATAACATCCTTTGGTATAACATCCATACCTTGGGTATAACATCCATACCTCGGGCATAACATCCATACCTTGGGTACAACATCCATACATTTGGTATAACATCCATACCTTGGGTATAACATCCATACTTTAGGTATAACACCCATACCTTGAGTATAACATCCATACCGTGAGTTTAACATCCATTCATTTGGTATAACATCCATACCTTGGGTATAACATCCATACATTTGGTATAACATCCATACCTTTGGTATAACATCCATACCTTGGGTATAACATACATACCTTGGGTATAACATCCATACCAACACCTTCCGAAATAAAATGGGTTTTTTCCAAACGTACCATTTTCCGTCGACCACGTGGATACGCCTCGAAACATGTAATTCGTTACATTGTAAATCTAATATTTCCAGCAACCACCAAACTAGTACAGTAATGAATAAGCCTTTATTTAACCACTAGGTCAATTTAATAGTCACAGTATATAAACAGTTCTGAATCTACACCTTGAATTCTTTGGAAATTTTCCACACACATTGAAGAAATGCAAAAGTCGGGAGACCAAGGGAAAAACTAAAACTAACATACGGAAGGCATTCTTACGGCCGGCGTAATTATAGTAGCAGAAAGGAAGCACATAAGCGTGTTACGATCCAGTGGAAGACAGCAGTTCAGTAGCAAGTTCTTACTGCCTACCTGTCAATAAAAAAGAAGATAGTAGAAAGGAGATTGTACATAATTATAATTGTGCCTGTTTTGTATTCAAACAGATAATATAATACCAAATTCTTGAAATAGGCGTGAGACTAGCCGGGTAATAACATCGACACGGCTTGTCTTGTACTGTCTCTCGCCATGGTACGAGTGCAATTTGTCAAAAGTCTGGCAGTCTACATTTAGCTATTTGCAAACCATGTTTTCTTTAAATTGAATAAAAGAATGCACCCTCATTCGCATTTTAAATCTCAAATACACAGCGAAAGAAACATCTTGGGAGAGCGAAGTGCTCTCCGCCTGACAACATTCGTATACAAGCTACGACGAGTGCATGAAATAGAAAGAGCCCAACCTAAAACTCGATATACCTTTTACAATAATAATAATAATAATAATAATAATAATAATAATAATAATAATAATAATAATAATAATAATAATAATAATAATAATATCCTTTATTTACCCTCGGCAGTAAGTATAGCACAAAGGCTAGTGGGGCCGAGCAAATACAGAAACAAGTAATTCAAATAAACAAATAAACATGATAAGAATCCCAACTGGCCGAAGGCAAACCAGTTGGCTATTTACAAGGATGACCGAAGAGTTGAACCAGGGACTACCCAGAACAACACTAGCTAGTGGCGAGAGCGGGATTTGAACCCGGGGTGACCGCATTGAAATCCAGCGCCCCAAACCACTCGGCCATTCTGCCTCCTCAAATAGCATAACCATACATAACATCTCTACTCTAACCTAAACGATTTTATACATTTATGTTTGCAAGTGGAACAAAGTGGACCACGTCGCTTTCGATTCTCACCCGTATGGAGTAACGTCATCCTGAGAAGATCCACTGTTGTTAGTCTGGCTTTCAGCTCTTCATTTTTCAGGGTAGATCGGTGGCACCTACGGTTACAAGACCTTCGCGTGCCATGGCCTATAAGCGTTTCAGACTTTGTATAGACCAAGGCAATTGTATCTTAACCATTTTCACACGCTTTTCTTTGGAGCTCTCAACGGAAATGAAATGCATACCGGTTTACCGGACTCCGACCAGACTGACAGCTTTTGAGAGGGCAAATCTGTTATTGATGAATGTGTGTCACGTACGTAGTGATTCGATGGAGATTTCAGACCTAGCAACGACTGTAAAGTAAACTTGACTGTTAAAAAACATTTTAAAATATCATCTTTTTAGGATGCAGAGAAAATTTGCTTAACTTTTACAAATGGCTCGAGTTCTGCTTTCATGAGGTCATGAGTGAGACGCTAGTGTGACAAAATGAATTTTTGTAATATCCGGCGTTTGTAGCCAAAACTATGCTGACGTAACCTCGTGGTAAACCGAATAACGACTTTCCAACTGAGTGCTCCAAAATATTTTATAGTGTGTCCAGTATGTGCTCAGAAGTGCTGATCAAAACCGAGAGCCTTTGTCTCAAGACCGGGCTATTTGGAAACAACGGAAAAGTTATGGGTATTTGGTATTTCTTTGCAACACTCAATTTAAGCCAGGAATCACTGAAGTAAGTGGAACTGTTGTAGAACTTACACTCAGTAAAAGGACCTCTTTCGTTGTTCACCGCTGAGGAGTCTCGCTCCTGAGTGAGCGGCGGAAATCGAAGGCCAGTTTTAGCCGTTGCAAATGCAGGTGAAGGCATTGTTTGAGTACACAGGACGAAAATGAAATTCAATTGCTTGAGGGACCTTGAATTAACATGCGTCGTAAACTAGGCCTACGTGTGTGTAGTACGGAACAGAGTCCCGAGGGGTTATCATGGTTATCAAGTAAAGATCAAGCATATCTCGATTAGCTCAAGTGAAATGTGGCTTCTTTCGGGATTTAAAATGTGAGGAAATGCATACATTTTTCTCAGCCAGCAGGTTGAGATGTAGGATTTCTGCACCAGTTCTCTTGTTGTAGATAGAGTAATGAATTAAGCGGCAGAAAATATTGCGCAGAATTTATGCATCCAACACTTCTTGAGTAATCTTGTTTAAATTTCGTCTCCACACATTACCCGTAGTTATTAACTATAGATTGTTAGTGTGGAATTCTGTTCTGAATAAATGTCAGTAATTATGAACAACCTTATGCAACTGTGCTTTAATCGCGTGTTAACATGGAATAACTCCACTGAAATGTATGCCTGCAGTCAAGTATTTTCATGTTCTTGAGGAAATTACGTTTTATATGTAGAGCGAAATTGAGCTTTTTTCACAGACAAGTTCCGGATTTTTTGTGGAAAAACACATTTTACTTTGGAACGCGTTTACCTTAGGTATATCCATACCTTGGTATAACATCCATACCTTGGGTATAACATCCATACTTTGAGTATAACATCCATACCTTGGGTATAACATCTCTACTTTGGGTATAACATCCATACCTTGGGTATAACATCCATACTTTGGTATAACATCCATAACTTGGGTATAACATCCATACTTTGGGTATAACATCCATACCTTGGGTATAACATCTCTACTTTGGTATAACATCCATACTTTGGGTATAACATCCATACTTTGAGTATAACATCCATACCTTGGGTATAACATCCATACTTAAAGTATAACATCCATACCTTGGGTATAACATCCATACTTTGGGTATAACATCCATACTTTGGGTATAACATCCATACTTTGGTATAACATCCATACCTTGGGTATAACATCCATACCTTGGGTATAACATCCATACCTTGGGTATAACACCCATACCTTGGGTATAACATCCATACCTTGAGTATAACATCCATACTTTGGGTATAATATCCATACCCTGGGTATAACATCCATACCTTGGGTATAACATCCATACCTTGGGTATAACACCCATACCTTGGGTATAACATCCATACCTTGAGTATAACATCCATACTTTGGGTATAATATCCATACCTTGGGTATAACATCCATACTTAGGGTATAACATCCATACTTAGGGTATAACATCCATACCTTGGGTATAACATCCATACTTTGGGTATAACATCCATACCTTGGGTATAACATCCATACTTTGGTATAACATCCATACCTTGGGTATAACATCCATACTTTGGTATAACATCCATACCTTGGGTATAATATCCATACCCTGGGTATAACATCCATACCTTGGGTATAACATCCATACTTAGGGTATAACATCCATACCTTGGGTATAACATCCATACTTTGGGTATAACATCCATACCTTGGGTATAAACATCCATACTTTGGTATAACATCCATACCTTGGGTATAACATCCATACTTTGGGTATAACATCCATACCTTGGGTATAACATCCATACTTTAGGTATAACATCCATACCTTGGTATAACATCCATACCTTGGGTATAACATCCATACCTTGGATATAACATCCATACCTTGGATATAACATCCATACCTTGGGTATAACATCCATACTTTGGGTATAACATCCATACCTTGGGTATAACACCCATACTTTGGGTATAACATCCATACTTTAGGTATAACATCCATACCTTGAGTATAACACCCATACTTTGGGTATAACATCCATACCTTTGGTATAACTTCCATACCTTGGGTATAACATCCATACTACTGTACTATGAAGTCGGTACTTGTATATTTCCATCCTGGTTTACGTGCATCCTCGAGTGTTGTGATATTGGATTAAATCCACATACTCGATGAAACACATCCATACATTTCGTAATTTTGGATTGACTGTTTGGTAGACAAAATCCGTGGTATGTGAAATCCAATTGAGTTTAGTAGAAAAAAATCGGCTCGAGAATTATAAAATTAAAGGTATAAGAAAAACAAGGGAAAAAACTATACCATTTCATACCAAATAGCCCAGTTTTTACAAACGCTGTTTAAAGAGGCAAAATCACTGAAGAGCAAGTATGGAAAATATCAAGAAATTAGTAAGCCCATTTTTGCAAAGTATGTGAATTTCTGCAAAAAAGGAAAGACTGGTAGCGTGCTGTATGTGAATAGAGCAGAAAAAAGCAGATTTTTACTGAGCTGTATGTGAAATCACACGAAACAGAGTCCATTTCTGGCCAGAAATCGTAAGTCCCGTTTTTGACGATCAAGTTCGCTTTTAAATGATCAAGTGTTTCGGGTGTGAACTACAGCAGTAGCACGACGTTTGAAATGGGCCATAAATTAAAAAGTAAATATTTTTCTCCAGAGATTGGCTGCAAACCACCTATACAGCATGAAGTTCGATTCCCAGCCAAATAACGGAAACGAGTGTTCATATTCTTCGCAAATGCGCGTCGTGTCGTTGTCATTATCCTCTACAGTTATTAATTATGTTGAAACAACCTGAGTTAATAAAGCTTTCAACTCGATTTAAAAACAAAATGTCAATGAGCTTGAATCTTATTGAACAACAGAAGATTCCGGGGCAAAATTTTGTCGAAAGTGGTCGTCTTCGATGAATTCCCAGTGCCGTGTTTTTTCTTTTCCAAACCGTGCGTCTTTTCGCATGCTAACGAGGCCTTTTTGTATGAACACCACAGGGTGCAGAGGAGTTACGACAAAGTCTCACCTTGTTAATTCCAAAATATGTTTACTTTGTACGATAAAGATTGTCGAAATGAAATCCTTCTGATTTGTGAATGTTTTCTGCTTCCCTATCCTTCTATGTCCCCCGATCTTGTCTCTTTCTGGTACGGTTTCAGCAATGTTTATTTGCATGTAACGCGGACCAAAGTACTGTGGGCGCTCACGGTTACAAAAGAGCAATGGGAGGAAACCGATTTAGGCTCAATTTTTCGATTCCCTGTAACTAACACGAAATTCGATGAAAAGGCCTCATTTTTCGTATATCGTTTGGAAGTTTTCACTTTTTAGCCAAATTGAACAAGAATTATGTTGAAACGGTCGGAAAACTAACATTTTTAGCAAAGTAGATTTACGGCCTCATCACACCGCTTTTGTTCAATGTGCACCGCAACAAGACCTATAGTGTGTTGTGACCTCGAAGAATAAACGTGTTGGAAGTACTCGCTGGCGGTCTATATTTGTGTTTCGGGGTTCTACAGTAAGCGACAAGGATCGTTCTTTTTCACTCGCGGTTTAGTGGAGGTATTTGTCGAGATTTTTCTCTTTTCAACGGCGGTTTATAAGCGGCGGCGAGATGAGCGGAGCTAACGCTAGTGGTTCAACCAGCGAGTCGGGAGGTGTTGGAAGCGTTTCTGTTTCCTTTGGTGTCGGTTTGTTAGAAGCACTGGTTTCGCAGACACTTGATGACTACTTCGTTCCAAAGGCAAACGTCCCGTTTGAGAGGCATATGTTTCTGCAGATTGCACAGGAAATCAGTGAAACCGTTGATCAGTTTGTTTGTCGGTTTCGTCAGCGTGCGGTTAGCCGTGACTTCGGTGCCCGGGCTTCGGTGATAGAGAAGACCACTATATTCGAGATCATGTCATAGAAAAGTGAACATTCGATGCATATGCGTCGGACGTTTTCAGAAAAGGAGGAGATGCTCGAAGGTTTGCTGAGAATTGTCGAAGCGTGAGAATTGTTTGAAGGGTATATGTTGTGACCTCGTAGAATAAACGTGTTGTTAGTATTTGCTGGCTATCTAGTCTGTCTAGCGCTAGTTGTGTTTCCCTGGTGGACGGTTTCGACCCTTTTTTTTTTTTTTTTTTGGAGGCTTGAGTGGAGGCTTGAGTGGAGCTGGCCTTTTGAAAGACAAACTTGCCATGACAGGAAAACTGAACATTTCAAGGCCCTCGCTAAAAATGACCACACATCAGCTATTGCTGATCACGTTAAAACCACTGGACACAACATCAAGTGGGATCATTTTGACATTTTAGCGTCGGGCAAAACCGATTATCATTGCAAAATTAAGGAAACCTTATTTATCCAAGAGCTTAAGCCAGCTTTTAATGTAAACATTAGTAGTGAGAAGTTGTTGCTTTATTAATAAGGTGTATCCTTTTACATATTTACTGTTAAGATAGTTTTTCTTAATCTCGGTTCCAGGCCCCTGTATTAAAAGTATATAAACAATTTTCAAAAATTGTAACGGTCACTTTTGAAAATGTATGTTGCCTAGCATACGAAACGTCAAGTTTATATAAAATGCGTTGGTTTACCATGTTTATCTCCGCTGTTTGTGTTTTATTTTTAATCAAGCTACGATGGCCTAACAACAAGAGTTTATACAAACTTGCCATGTTTTTATCCTTACCCAAGGGGAGATTACTCTCCCGTTTCCGGTCACTGCCCACTTCCGTCACCAGTTATTGCGGTTCACATCGAACTAGTCACGTGACGCTTGTTTCCTCCCCTTACTCTTCTTTTACTCGGCACTTCGTGCCTCGTTTCGGAAAGCTTCGCTTTCCGATTTCCGAAGCTTATTCGTTGCCCTTCGGGCAAAGATCATATGCGCCCGTGGCCAGCGTCAGTTCGACGCGGTATATGCAAGGTAAACATGGCGGAAAGCCGTACGAGAGAGACAAGATCGTGGGATATAGAAGGATATGGAAGCAGAAAACATTCACAAATCAGAAGGATTTCATTTCTACAATCTTTATCGTACAAAGTAAACATATTTTGGAATTGAAAACGTAAAGCTTGTGGGATGTGGCTGGAGTGACAAGGATACTTCACAAATTAATGTGATCAAGTAAGCTGAAGCCACTCTAAAGGCACTAAGGCCACAAGGTAGCGGGCATTACCCCTTAAATCTACCAAAGCAAAGATTGAGCCCAAGCATTAGCAGCCATGGACAGCTGTTTCGGCCTTGTTAGGCCTCATCAGCATGGCATAGCTAATGCTCAGGCTCAAGTACCCACATATCAATAAAACAAGCAATGAAAACGTAAAGCTTGTGGGATGTGGCTGGAGTGACAAGGATACTTCACAAATTAATGTGATCAAGTAAGCTGAAGCCACTCTAAAGGCACTAAGGCCACAAGGTAGCGGGCATTACCCCTTAAATCTACCAAAGCAAAGATTGAGCCCAAGCATTAGCAGCCATGGACAGCTGTTTCGGCCTTGTTAGGCCTCATCAGCATGGCATAGCTAATGCTCAGGCTCAAGTACCCACATATCAATAAAACAAGCAATGAAAACGTAAAGCTTGTGGGATGTGGCTGGAGTGACAAGGATACTTCACAAATTAATGTGATCAAGTAAGCTGAAGCCACTCTAAAGGCACTAAGGCCACAAGGTAGCGGGCATTACCCCTTAAATTTTGGAATTAACGAGGTGAGACTTTGTCGTGTACAATCGAACAGAACTCCTCTGCACCCTGTGCATCATGAGTGATGGATATTTAATAACAGAGATTCTTATTTTGGTTATTATTGCAGTTGACAAAATTGGCTCATTCCTAATCAACAAATTAAGTCGCTTTGCTTTAACACAATGAAACACATCACTGCTCACAAAAATAAGCGATGTTATATTTTATATATTTATTTGACTCAGCTCGTAGGGGTGCATTTTTCAGTTTCAATTTCTACCCGCGTGTATGGCAGCTGCTCAACTTGGCGCCCTCAGTCGTTTATTCAAGTATACCCAGAATTAACACAATTCTTCTCTGAACTGTTCTTGTTTATATTGTAATGTTCAGCATGGAATCTCAAGTTCCGGGTCTCAACTTGTCGCGCAACATTGTTGCATTGCAAGTTGAAAAGCGATTTTGCCCGTATTACCGCCCGCGTGCTCAACTTGTCACGCAACAAATTTCAGTGTTGCAAAAGAATTTTTCCGCATGTCGAAACGGCAATTTTGTTTTCTGGTGGAAAAAGTATCGCCTTTTATCCAGTCAGCTTCATTATTTTCTTCCGTCATTTTTTCTTTCCGTCCAAAGTTGCCAGAGGTCGAGCGCGCGTGCTGACTATATTTCCCGCGCTTTTAGTGCAGAAAATTCGGCCAATCACAAGCGTTGTGATGCGTGGCACGTTGTGACGCAAGTGATAAATTCGAAAGTTTGTTGCAAGAAGTAGAACTCGGGTCTACTTTGCGCAACATGTTGCCACAACTTGCAACACTGAAATTTGTTGCGTGACAAGTTGAACACGCATGCGGTAATACGGGCAAAATCGCTTTTCAACTTGCAATGCAACAATGTTGCGCGACAAGTTGAAACAAAATGTTGCCCGTATTACTTGACCTATAAGACGTTGTTTTCATTCCAATTGAAAAATGGCCTTCAACTAGACCAATGTTGCGAAATCGTCAGTGACCCTGACGACCTTGTATGCTCTCGAAATCACGTACTGTGAATTCGAAGGAAATTTCGTATCAAAGCCGGGGACACCATGGATACGAATGGAATTTCCTAACAAATTGGATTGTGGGGCGGAAGAAAGACACGCGCGCGCGCGGAAATTGCGAGGAGACGCGTCGCGTTTCCTCGCAATTTCTCGCGCGCGCGTGTCTTTCTCCCGCCCCACAATCCATTGCCAAAATTAGAGACTACTCACAGTCTAATTCGACATGACCGATTGATACAGTTTTCGACCCAAAATTTCCTTGGGTTGAATAAATCAGGCCCATTATGATCTTAGCGTCACTTCAAATTTGAAGATAAAATATGCCTTCGCATAAATGAAAACCTAAAAGCGATGGTCTAATTGTGCTAGCAAAGTGAGTATGTTATTGTACTGAAACTCTTTGCATTGCAAGGATGGAAATGCCCGGAATGGATTGCTTTTCTTATCAAGTTCTTCTGAAGAGCGGAGGTCGCCAGATCTATTTATGTGCAGCTGAAAATGGGTTTCCTCTCCCTGTCTTCGCTGAGGTTCATTTGATATTTACCCCCTTGTTTCGAGGAAACATTTTGTGTGAGAGTACAGTTATGCACGTTACCAGACGCGAATGATTCACTTCTGACCTTACAAGATCAATATGGCTTTCCTTCCGCTCTCAAATAAAGTCTTAAAGCTCATTTGATATTTTCCCCTTCGTTTCGAGAAAATATTTTGTGTGAGTAGAGTAATGTACGTAATAGCTGAATTTCCGTTAAAGTTCATTTGATATTTGCTTTTCCTCTTCGTTTCGCGAAAAAAAAAACAATGTGAAAATGTGCGAGTAGAGTCATGCAAGTAGAAGAATGATTTAAAGAAAGTTTTGTCCGCAAAACAGCAAAATTACTCTGTGAGTCTATGGACCGTTATAAACAAGAGATTTAACTTCTCTTGGATCGAGAAATACGACTCCAAGTTGCTTTTATCCGGGAGATTCATCACACCGAATACTCCCGGATAATCCGGGAGATTGCTTGTATGAATCTGTAGTGAATCTCCAGTTAATTGGCCACCGCGGCGAGCAGCTGTACGTATCGTCGAGCAATCTTTCTGTCCAGTCTTGTTAAACGTTATTACGTCCCGATCACGGGTACCTTTAAGAGCTGTTTCGTACACGAATTTCCAAACCAACGCTCGTCTATGTCAGAGTTGTAATTCCTAAGAAATAAAATATGAATGCTTCGTCGTCTTAAGGTGAGTTTTCTAGTTTTTCTTCAATATTATTTCGAAAGCCGTTTATTCAAATCAGTGATTTCTTCCCTCGAAAGTGGACAGATCAAAAACCAATTTTAGTTAGGTTCGATTATCCGTAGACTGCGGTGCAGCCGGACTTGTGAACCTGGGTGAAAACCTGGATATACCGGTGGTTTGCACTGTCTGCGAAGCAGGCTAATTATCCGTCGGAGAAGAAGTTTTATGGTTCAGCGAAGTGCCAATTCACGTTATCATTAAGATTGCTACGTCATACAGTTTTCAATATGCTGATTGGCTCTCAGGAAAAGAGCGCAAACTTTCCCTGCGTGAGTCCTGCGTACATGAAAAAGTGTCGTTTAGCGCCCTGTGTTTCATAGAAATGACAACTACTCATCGCTTTGTTAGAGGACCAATTTTAAGGGATGTTTATTTTAAAACTTCTTTTTTGAAATTATATTAAATATATCATGACTTTATCTAACAGATCAAGCGTAGATGATTGAAGCTCTCCTTGGATGAATGAACAATATCTTAGCCAGTTAGCTCTTTCAGGAAACGTCTGGGAAGAAATATACCATTTTACGGGCATGTACCGAAAATCTGTAAGCCCCCCATCTCTAATAAGCCCCCTTCCCCCTTTTGGGACAGGCCATTTTGTAATTAGTCAATCCTATTCCCTCTTGCGAAATCAACTTCATGTGGCCCAATTGGTTTGCTTTTAAACAAATATACACTCAAACACGTAATACTGTTTGCCGCTCTTTGTTAGTTAATAAATTTACTGTAGTTCTTTGAGTTTTGTACAAAAACTGTTTTAAGACGAAAACAGGGTGTTTAGATGTGAAATGAGCCCCCCTCTCTAATAAGATGAGACCTGAAAATAAATAAGCCCCAGGGGGCTTAAGAGAGTTTTTACGGTAATCTCGTAACCAGATCTCCCACGGCCAAGCGAAAGAGAGATCTGGTAAAGTTCAAAACTGAGTACGCCATTTCTCATTGGTTACCCCCCCCCCCCCAAAAAAAAAGGCTACCGCAATGAAATCTATGCTCTGATTTACTCTTTTCAGTGTGGCTTTTTTGTTGCTTTATTTTCGGGGCTAATAATATATATGAAAAAAGTTCTCGATTCTGATTGGCTAAGAGAAATGCAGTTTTTAGGAAACACCGGTGCAGAAAAAAGGTAATTCGATGCAGAAAAAAGGAAATACAGTGCAAAACAAGGTAAAAAACTGAGGATTCTGATTGGTTGATAAACAAAGGCGCTGCGATTGAGCCAATCAAACGCGGCCTCTGAATGGCGCAAAGTCTGAAGAGCTGCAAGCGACTCTGCAAGCCAAAACAATGGCTAGCTTTTTGAGCAGGTTTTCTTTCTTCGTGACCGCAATAACAGCAGAGAAGCTGCAAAACAGCTCTAAAAAGGAGAAACGGCTGCGAAAAGCACTGTATTTTAGCTGTATGTTTGGAAACAGTGGTGTCCAGAGAAGGGAATTACCGACGTAAATGGAATTACGAGTCCGTCGATGGAGTGACGCCGAGATTAATAAACAAACAAGGACAAACAAGGCGAAGATAACGAACTAGAAAGCCTGAAGGTAATGATTACAGCGCTTGATATACACTTAGCAAACAAAGTAGCCTTATAGCTATAGCCTGTAATTGTTTAGCCAGTTTTCACTGCTAAAAACGCTTTAAAAACATCGAGAAAACTGTTGTTTTGGTTCACCTTAGCTTCGTTGCGTTGCTTCTGCAACGTTAAGAAGCTATCTCGCAATTTTTTCATGTATATTATTAATAAGTAATCAAATGATTTTTCTCGTGCAATTTGGAATAAATAAGCACTTGTAATTTTTTTCAAAGACGACAAATTGCACTCGCCCTACGGGCTCGTGCAATTTTGTGAGACTTTGAAAAAATTTACTCGTGCTTATTTATTCCAAATTGCACTCGAAATCATGTGATTACCTATACAAATATTCAACATGGCAGTATGGAAAACACCTGCGATAGTTTCAAGTTTAAACGCCGCTTGTAAGGCAAGACAGTTGGGAGGAAATTTTTTCCGTCGCCGGGAAAGCTTTGAGATTAAAACGAATTACTCAAAAACTATGTGAGATTTGAAAAAATAAAACAACACTTTTAAGTTTAAAACAAGACATGTTTCGACATACTTATGCCATCTTCAGTTGCAAATGCTCCTTACAATTTGAATTTTAACTGTATACAGAGTTTCATATTACAAGAATTAACTATTATTTAAATACTAATGAAAACAAGTATAAAACATGAGGTATTAGACTTTCGAAGTTCTGTTGCAGATCTTGCTTTGAAATTTGAACTTAGCCGCAACATTTTTTCTAAGAAAATCGGACACAAATATCTCCCTACACTGCCTGTTGCTCACGGTTACCTCCGGACGGATAAAATTATCTGGAACTTTCCGGCCTCCAGAAATAGATCGGCGAGAAACCTGGCTTCAAGATTACCATCTGCCTCGCTCCCGGAAACATTTATCCTTGCACAAGACACTCCCAGTGAGTTAAAGTTTTTTTATTTGAAATCGATCGTCGATCAGAGGGGTGAGCGGCGAAACCACAATTACAATTGACTTGTCTTTTCATTTCTTCTTTGCAGCGAAATGATCGTCATGTGAAGAAAGCACTTGATAATTTAGCGATTTACCGTAACCAGTTGGGAGAATAATTGACCAATCTCGGCCGTTGACAACAACCTCCTGTATTGCCTCTTTTAGCTTTGGTTTGATTTTGAAGTTTTCTTCTTCTCTGAACCGCAAAACGGATTGAAAAGCGCTCTCAAAGTCCATTTATATTTCACTCATATAGAAAATAAGGACGAGCATGCGTAGTTATAGTGAAGCCCGTATTTCGCGCATGACTCTTACTGAGCATGCTCCAAATTCGAACATTGCCAGATCTCCTTTTCGCTTGGTTTTCCACGGCTACCTCGTCAAAATCAAAAGTTGAAAGATGGAAAGAAACGTGGACAGGTCTATATCCAACTGTAGTCAGCCTCCAAACCAAAGGCGTTCTTCAATCAGTTAATATCTCAACTCGAACTAAAAGCTTATTGTCTGTTGATTAAAACGCAGTAAAAACAAATGTTAGCTGGCGAGGCTGATCTCTTCTATAAAAAGTAATGAGGTTAAAAATCCCAACCCAGCTGTGATGAGCCAAACAATTGAACGTAACCAAGGTGATGAAACATCACAGCAGGCAGGAAACGAATGGCACAGGTTCGCGGCCTACCAGAACTGATTGGAGACTTTTCCACGGGAATTTTTAAACTTTCGACATTGGTCTTGGGCCGGAAGTCTATCGACAGTGCTGGAAAAAGCGATTCAAAACTAGTAAAACAAAAAAGTTTGTATAGTCGTTTTATATCAAATCGCCAAGTTATGGCTTTGCAAAGTCGAGAAGTTTTACAGACTGAAGTTTGTATGTTTGGGTACACAAACTTGTCCTCCAGCATACAAACGTTTGTAAAATCTTCCAACTTTGTACAACTATAGAGGGTTTTCACGTGACGTCATAGAAAAACTAAAATTCAAAAGTAAACAACCTTTGGCATTTGTTTATTCATCACGTAAAAGACATTTCAGAAATGTATCTGCTTGCATGTTTTCAGCTCGGTAGCTTGCTCTGTTTTGAAAATAGAACAGTTTGAATTTTAGAGTTTTTCACAGTGCGTGACATAATGCACATGTCATCGGCTTCCCCGTGGGGTCGACCCCCGGGCTAACCAGGGGGATTGTAAAATCAGTCAAGCAAACTTAAAGAATTTCCCCGGGGGTCGGGGAATCTCTCAAGACAAAGTCCCCTGGTGAGGTGTTTCTCAGCTGAAAATCCCCGTGACATCCTTTTCAAACTTGTGAATTCCCCCACCCCCTAATCATTAATCGTAAAACAATGTCAAGATTTCCCCCTACCCTCGGGGAAAGAATCCCATTCATCCCCTTGTATTCCCCCACATATCTCCCTGGTTGTCCCGGGGGTCGACCCCACGGGGAGGCCGATGACATGTGCATAAAGATGTCTGCTCACAAGCAAGACACCTACATAAAAACATCGATTCACCGTGTGTTTTTGAGGTTTGAAAAGCCAAGATGGTAAGAGAAGCGTCTACGTGAATGTTTGAAAGCTCAACAGAGACAAAAACGCCTTTGAGAAAACTTAAGTAAGAAACATATTTTTTAACTCCTTTCCGACCGCCATTTTGGAGTCTCCCAGGGGGACGCCAAGATGGCGTTTCCATACAAAATACTATAATTTTGAGTGGTGACATTTTGCCGAATAACTCGAGTACGGGATATCGCACGGCCCTGAGACTTTGCCATGTTGTTTATTTATTACTCTTGTATAATATCACAATTGGTTGATGATTTTAGTTTTTTACTTTCGTGACTGAAAACGCTCTATACTTTCGCTATTTCACAACGCAAGACTCTCTGAGTTGGCTATTTTACTAACTTTGAGATGCTCTTGCCAGCAGCATCGATAGACTTTCGATACCTGGCCAATATCGAAAGCTGATAAAACCGTTCAAAGGTCAATTGACTTGGCTACCTTTACACATTAACTCAGTGCTAGTTGCTATTGTCTCCTTCTATCAGCTTGGTGGAGGTTATGGAATCTACTCAAGTCTCCGTGGAGCCAAGACTCTCAATGCCCGAGAACGTGATAAGGAAGGAACTTTGCCGATCCCTTTCAAGTTTTACAAAGGTTTGTTCAGTGCGGGTTATGGTTACATTTCTTCAGCTTAAAGTGCACATGAATCGAAAATTAACTACCATTTATTTCTACGTTTTTAGATAGCTTATAGTCCCCGTATTTCATTTTCAGTCGTTTCCCTCCTTTTTGTGACAAAGATTCGCCATTTGTAGGGGTTCAAAAATTCCCGCCGTGGCCTGAAATATGAGACATTTTACGCACGGCCAAAAAGTCTCTGTGACGACATTTGTGTGAAATGTTCATGCGTGAAACATATCTGAGAAGGCGAAAAAGCTTAAATCTGGAACGTTTTGCGCAGCTGGCGGCCCCGGTAGAGAATCTGTGTAGTTCTCCGACATTTTTATTCCACGGAACTCACAAAGGAGAGTGACGCACTCGACTGAGTACACACGAATGACGTCATGACTATTCACCAGACCCCTGGTCATTGTCTAGAATATTAGTGAGAAAGGTCCAACTTTCACCGCATTTTAAAATAAGTTCCTGCTACTTTTAGTACATCATTTTCCCATCAAAATGTTTCTTAAAACACCAATTTTCATATTGGAAAAGAAAAAGCTGGCTTTAAAATTTCGATTCATGTGCACTTTAACTCTTTTCATAAATTACTGGTGGCCGGAGTTGATTTATGGAGCGTAATGTTTCGAATGATTGTTTTGAAGTTTGTTCTTTGGAAGAGATAAATACCTTCAACTGTGAATTCCCTCAAAAACAATGGTTCGGTGTCGATCAGCAGCTGTATTTTGCTTTTGTCTTTTCTTAGTTGTCATCAACTTGGAATATGCCAGTGCTGCCATAAATGGGCTGGTGATTCTAGCAAATATTTTGTTGGCGGTATCTTACAGCACGGTAAGTGCAGCCAGCAACGTGCATATTCTCCAAACCTCTCCCTGTATTTCTTATAAAACAAGTTGGGAGAATTTGTTTCAACATAATGACATGTCTTGGTTGGTGATCATTGCCTTTATTCTCATTAACTATATATTTATAATCTGGTGATACTGTAAGGGGAAGTTAGACACTTACCACTTTTAGGTGTTAAGCGTTACACTGATTTTCTTGTTCCAAATCCCCCCCCCCCCCCCCCCACACACACACACACACACACACACACACACACACACACTTCCCAATAAAAAAAGAAAGAGAGATAAGGGGGGAGTGGGGAGGGAGGGAGAAACTTTTAGTTCAACAGCAACAACAACAACACAACAATCTTTATTCCCACTATTCAGGTACAAAGAAGACGTAAAACTCAAAAGAGAAACTATAGAAAACAAAATGATAGAAGTTATATACAATTTTGAATCAGTGTGCAACAACCAAAGTAGCAACGCTTTCGAGTTAGCTGCTGCTTATTTACAAGTAAGGAAAGGAGCGAAGGAAACAAATAATAATTAAGACTTAATTAATTCATCTTACAAGAAGTTCAAATATAATTGTACGCTTGACTCAATGGAGCGCCATGAAATGTCATGAAAGAAAATCAAGTATAAGATAAACTGTTAGTTAATCTATGCCCTATTTTTTTCATTTTACCTTTGCAGAGGAACCGCTTATTGACCCTGCCATACCTGTTCTTGTACGTCTTCTTGCTCGCTTACACACTCGGAGTGACGATTTTCTTTATCGCCATCTGGTGCGGGGTATGTCTTATTTTACCTACACCGCTAGAATTATTAATAATGCATGATAATGATTTATTAATCATGCATATCGCACGGGGCAAGTTCATGAACCTAATCTTTGGTCAGATAAACTGAACGGAAAAAAAGACCGCGAAGAGAGCCGCTCTTCCTCCGAATGAATCCTAAAGGGAAGCGTTACGTTCAGGCCGTCAGCTCTGAGATCTCTTTCCAACCATTTGCATCGGTTTTGCTTTACTACGCCAAAGCGATTCTCACTTGACTGTCCACCGTAAAAAGAGTCTTCACTCCAACCGCTCTGACCAATGAGAAACTGGTGGTCAAGGCTTATCCAATTAAAGAGCGAAATAAAGAAAAACCATAGCATATAACAAATAAGCGTGAATGATATATGAAATAAATCATATACGAACTGCGGAAATAAAATCAAATGAAGAATGATAATTGCGTTCGCAACTGCGAGTATCATTCTTCATTTGATTTCATTTCCGCAGTTCATACATGATTTATTTCATATATAATTCACACTCATTTCTTTCACGGGAACATATGAACCCACAACTGACCTGCTCCTAAGGTCAATGGCTTTATAGCTCAGTTGGTTAGAGCATCGCACTGGTATCTCGAGGTCACGGGTTCAAACCCTATTGAAGTCCTGAATTTTTTTCAGGTTTCTTTTCGCAATTGCATAACTGCGTTCACAACTGCGAGGATCATTCTTCATTTGATCAAATAACAAATACTTGCGACACCTAATTGAAAACCATTTCCTGACTTTTGAAAAAAATATGGAAATTTCCGCACCAAGTTCCTTAGGCAATCTGACACAAGCCGAACTACGCCTCAATTTATATCATGCTTGTTCCTGTGTTATCTTCGCGTACTTCCTTCGCTTCCGATATTTGTGTTAGGGAAATTAATTTGCTCCTTGTGTCAAAACAACCAATGAAACACCACACTATTTTCTTTTTTACTGATGCCAATCATGGGACTTCGCGTCACGTTGTTTATTCATTGATTCTTTTATAGTTCTCACATTTCTTCGTCGTATCAATCATTGACTGGCTGCTATCGGTAAGTACCCGAATCAGTTTCATTTCAGTTTCAGTTTATTTTTGCCACTTATTGTTGTTTTAAATTAGAAAATAAATATATATTAAACTACAAGAGATATTAAATAATCGATAAAAGAAAAGCATTAGGCGAGGATGCCCATATAGAAACCATTGGGGCTTATTCGGGCTACAGGCACCTCAAGAAAAATACAACGATAAAATGATAATTTAGGCGTGTCTTATTTATGCGCCGATCAACTCGAAACTTCAACATCCCCCCTCCCGGACAAACCCCGAATTTTTGAAGATGGGATCGTTCAAATTCCCGCCCCCTTGGGCCAAAATGGTGTTCAAATGCCGTCGAATTTGTCTGTCAAATGCCCCTCCTAAAGACCAAAATGGAAACCTGTCTATGAGGTACGCGGTACGCTTTAACAGCTAGAAATACATATTAATGAGTTAGCCGGCTAAGTGGACTGTTCGAGTGGCAGGGTATTCTACAGTTTAAGCCAAAACGGCTGTTTTTCATTCGACAGTGTTTTTTCTTTCACTGTCCACTGCTGTTTTATGGGTATTCTAAAAACCTCTGCAAACACAAACGCGGGACAAATCCGCAGCTTGACTCATTGTATAAAAAATCTACATCGTTTAAAGAACTAGAAATACATATTAATTAGTTAGCCGGCTACGTAGAATGTTGTTCGAGTGGCAGGATATTCTGCAGTTTAAGCCAAAGCGGTTTTTCATTCGAAAGTGTTTTTTTCTTTCACTGTTCACTGCGGGACAAAGCCGCAGCTTCACTCATTGTATAAAACAATCTTCTACATACAATCTATAAAAATCATTAATATTTAAAGTGCCTATGAAGTACAAAATTTCTTGTTCTAATATGGACACTTCCAGTTCAATTTTCCCCACCTGCCCAGGCAAAGGTCAAATTCCCCACCCCCGAGAAGGCCTTACCTGTCAAATTCCCCACTCCCCTGGTACAGAAAATAGTCAAATGTCCGGGGTTTGTCCGGGGGGGAGGGGGGATGTTGAAGTTTCGATTTGATCGGCGCATTAATTTGTAAGCATATTTAGGTTAAAAAGCAAGAACACAAACAAACAAACAAACAAACAAACAAACAAAATGAACAAAATAGGGGGAAGTCAGTTCAGGAGGAAAGTTCTTAATTTAGACTTAAATTGACCGGAAAAAACTGTCAGCTTTCTGAAGTTCTGTATTGAAAGAATTAAACAATTTAGGTCCTTGAAAGCGTATTGGAAACTGTCGGATATTTGTTCTACAAGAAAATAAGTAAAAGGCATTGGAGTTTCTAGTATTATAATGTTGAATTTGATTAGTCAGCAAAAACATTTCATTGAATGCATCATGACGGGGCCTTTCTTAAAAGAAAACATAAACTTGCCAATATGAGATCGATAAATATCACTGAGTTTCAGAATTTTCAGCTACTTAGATATTGGTTCAGTATGAGCATCGAATGCGCTTCTCGATATGAATCTTGACAACTTAAACAGTCATTCGAAGTCGGTTTTATACCAATTTTCCCTCATCCCCGAAAAACGAACACTACGTGTTGAAAATCAGGAACATAGATACTGGACTCTACATCTCTGTCAGCACAACTGGTATCAGGTAAATTTCACTTATGAGTACAAGCGAGTCTTGTGTCTCTCGGCCGCTAGAAGCGTTGGCACCAATACAGCTAGACTAAGACTAGACTAAGCTCAAGCCTGCTGAAGTTGTGTCGAAACCCCGGGGAAGGGGACTACTAAAAAATTAATACGGGGAGTTTTTTGATGATTACAACCCCGTTCCCTTTATCCGGTTTTGTGATTATAATGCTGTCATCTTTTCGCAAACCAGTCAGGGCTTCCCATTCCTCTTTGCTAAGAATGTGTTTCTGTTTTGAGAAATCATACGCATAGATGTAGCCATAAGATATCTGTTTCAAACGAACATTTGACATCATATCCATCCACTTTTTTGGGTGGTAGACAGAAACGTAATCCTCTCGCTAATACCATTTTCTCAGCCTCTGTCAAAACTCGATGTGAATAATTGAAGATGATATCATCACTGTTCAAAGTGGATGGATGTGATGTCAAATGTTCGTTTGAATTGCTTTTCCGTGATCTTAAGAGATTCGGACCACCTTTGACAGCTGAAAACCAAGACAGACTCAAATGTCAGCTGAAACAGATATCTTATGGCTACATCTATGCGTATGATTTCTCAAAACAGAAACACATTCTTAGCAAAGAGGAATGGGAAGCCCTGACTGGTTTGCGAAAAGATGACAGCATTATAATCACAAAACCGGATAAAGGGAACGGGGTTGTAATCATCAACAAACTTGATTACTTGAATAAAATGAAATTGCTGCTCTCAGATGAAACAAAATTTATAATACGGGGAGGCTCCGCCCCGAGGTCCCAACCCTCACCCTTTTATATACCATTTTTGATAGAAAAGGTACTCCTTTCGTATACCTTCCATTGCCAAATGGTAACCTTTTCGTATACCTAAAACAAGAAGCCTTCTTGGCATTTTCATGTAGTTTTCAATAAATTAAAACAGTACAGTCATGAGGTACGTGTGTTCGAAATATTTTTGCATGAAAGGCGCTTTTCAATACCTAAATGACAGATTCCCCTACCCTTTCATATACTTCGACTCGTGAAATCCCTACCCTTTCATATACCTGAAACGTGAAAAAGGTACACCTTTCGTGTTGAGCCGCCTCGTATAGGCCATTATAGGGAGTACCCCTCCGGGATCGAAACACGGGCTAATAAATGAACGCTTTTGTTAGACATATAGTGCTTCAAATCAGTATGTCTGTGGCCTGCATGGTCCCGTATATTTCGCGTTTTTATCATGATTTATTTCCTTTCATTCGATTTATCAGATCTACTTCATCATGGTGGTGTTCTCATACCATGAAGCCTTACGTGAAGACCCATCAGGATCATCTGCCGGATTCGCTCCACCGGTTGCCGTGGTAATAAGCAAAACACGTGTTCAAATGTTCTTTCTCTCTTTCTTTTTAGTCCATGTCTTGCTTTGTTTCGTTTCTCATTAAATTAAAAGGGCGACGCTGATGAGGTTTTCCTATTAACTTAATTACTCGAAAATTATGTCACTGTTTCTGACTTGAAGATTAGGGAAAAGATTCTCGACATTTTCAACATCAAACTCGATAACAAACATCACTTGCTTCCTCGTCCGCTGAGTTTTAAAGAATTCCTTCCTAGTCTCCCTTCCTTCAGTTGAAAGTGTATCGGCTGAAGGAAGTTAATTAGGGTGTTAAAATATCACTGACAAAGTCGAACCTGTTTTATCCTAAATCTAAATCTAGGAAACATTCATGTGGTAACATTGTTAAAACAGCGTTAAATTCTAAAGAATGTCACTGTTTATTTGTTTCACAGGTTGCCCTTCCTCTATACGCAAAGTACCCATATACGCCACGGAACTGAATTTACGCAAAGACAGCTCAACTGTCGAGAGTGTCACGATTTTTTGTTCTTTATAATATATGCAGTTCTTTTTGTAGTCTTTTCGGTTTTATCTAGCAGTTAAGAGACCAGCTCGCTCTTGCATACATGAGCGGTATCTTTATAATATATGTAGTTCTTTTTGTAGTCTTTTCGGTTTTATCTAGCAGTTAAGAGACAAGCTCGCTGTTGCATGCATGAACGGTTGAGCCGAGACGAACACACCAGCAGTACAGTAACACGTGTTTAAATGCCGTGTTGTCGTTGTTTTGTTGTTGTATAATATGTAGTTCTTTTTGTAGTCTTAACGGTTTTCTCTAGCAGCTTACTGAGAAGCTCACTGAACAGTTGAGCCGAGAAGAACACGCAAGCAATTGTAATTTTTATATATATTATAAGCCCTTTACAAAGTAAAAGATAATATAATGAACATGAGGATTTCTGTGAAGATTTTATTTCGAAGGTCATCCAAATTATGCTTATTAATGTATAAATGCAGGATATATCGCTATTTGATTTAATTTCACTACTTTTTTTCTTGTCCTGTCTTGTGAATGTACAGAGTGTATCCGCAATTGTGGATAGTTTAAAACTGAAAACAGTAAAAGGTATATGTTTCGGCGACAAGTGCGCCAATAAGCTTATTTGTGCGAAATACCAAACAAAAATGTTCCGCTAAAATTTCCTCAGATCATAAGTAGTTTATTGTGTGCAGAAACAAAAAGGACTGAAAGTTAAGACCTTTTGTATGGTCATTTTTAAGAACATACAAGGAACGCATTTTTTTGTTTGTTTGGTTCTTTCTTTTTCGGTGAATAGTATGAATAAAGGTAAAAGAAATCTTGTTCGCAGCATCAAACAAAAGCCGCACAACGATACCACATCACAGCAAACAATGCACTTTGATAGGTTTCCTGGTCACGTCCACAATGATTAATTGAAATACTATACCACACACCTTTAAGAACTACGTTTCCAGGCTCAAATCGCAAATAAATAAATAAATAAATAAAATAAGAACCCTCAGCCTCAGCCACAAAAACAGACGTTCTTATTAAAAAAAAAATTGTCAAAAATTTACTTAATTTCAGACTGCGTGGCACCAACTGTCTCCGAGTTTTTCAGAGTTAAGATTCCTTTTTATTTGTTTGTTTGCTTTTGCTTTTGCACTTTATTTAACTAGAATTATAATTCAAAGACATAATAAAGGGTTGGCATTGTGTTCGAAGTCGTTTGTTGCATATGCGTTGACATAGCCTACTCTGGTTGCAAATGGAAACGTAAAGAGCTGCAATGATAAACTCTCAATTGGATATTTACATTCTCATTGCTTCTACGGAACTGAATCGTTTTTCCTTTGGGGCTTCCTTTTTTTACCTTTTTTTTCCTTTTGTACCGTATGAAATCAAGCGAATATTTTGTAGCCAGAACTTTTAATTTTGTTTAAGTATACAATTCAAGAGCAGAACTTTCGCTCGCACCATTTCATCCGTAGTGTAAACATTAAACACATGAACTTTTAACTTCAGTCACTGAACGTCTTAGTTAACAAAGTACCCGCAAATTGTATGGGTAGTAAAATAGTAACTGACCATCTTAAGAGAATGAAACTAATCATAAACACAACACTGATTTTAACTTTTTTGTGAACCCCTAAGTTTTAAAGACGAACAACGTTGTCGATCAACTGAACTCAGCGCAAATATTCACTCCTTGTAAAAAGTTTACTAATTTACTCGTTACAACACAAAGACAGGGCGACAGAAAGACAAGTGTTCACTCATTTATCATATTAACAGCGTCCACAAGGAGCGCGAGTCCCGATGACTGGTTTTCTTCCCCGCTGTTTTCAGTAACATTCAGCGGTTTTTCAGTCTCTTCGCCCTGAAGCATTTTAAGCCAATTCACACTTGGTTCTTCATATTGCGTACGCGTTTCTGGACAGGTCTTGAGGCTTTCTTTAATCGCCAGATTTAACATGAAGTCATCTTGTTGCTTATAAAATGCATCAACTATGTGCTCTTTCTGAGGAAGACGGCCCACTACGGAACTTTGGCTGAGGTAAGGTGTACTGGGGCTTGCTGTACTTTGATTGAAACAGGGTGAAGAGCTTGATGAACTTACTGTAGTCGTAGCTGAAGGCCACCGAACTCCCCTCTCCTGCCAAAGACGTTTGTAAGGGTTTCTTACCGAGGTAGACATCCTCGCCGGTTCAGAGTTCTCCGTGTCGGGATCAGCTTCAGACTCTGAAAGAAGGTGAAGGAGATCGGATGACTCTGGAACTTTGCCTTTGCAAATCTTTTCCATCCTCTTGGAATCACGGTTAATGGCGTGCCAGTTTTCGACAGTTCTTCCGTCTGTAGTAGTAATTAAATATTTCTCAGGACAGCTCTCAATTAATGAAGCTCGCATTTTATAGGAAAAGCGATTCTGAACTGAAGATGCAGTTGCAGCCTTTGCGGTTAGTTCTTCCTGTAATTGTTCCAGCTTTTTTTCCTCGCTTTTCAGCTGTCGCTTGATACTGGCCATTTCCTTTTTCTCATCCGGATGTTTGGTTGCAATACTCCACCGACCAGGCACTGGCCAAATTCGCAGTTCAACCTATTGTGACCCTCCATATGGCAGTTTCCACACACAGGCTTGCGGGAACTGCCCGTTGATGTCGCAGAACCAGCAGTCAGTATGGACTCCTTTCTCACCAAAGTCGCTCTTAATTGGGATACTCGTCGTCTTTGGTTGTCTACTGCTTTTCGTTTTTTCGTGTAAGAACACTTGAAGAGGAGACCTGTATTTTGTCGTTTCGGCCGTTGTGCTTTGCGCTGTGAATTGCAGCTGTTTTCGCGGCGTTGGTGAAACACATCGTCGCTTTGCCGGCTCGTTCACGATCGTCCTTTCAGTTCTAGCGTTACTAACATGTACAGCCTGAACTGGAGTGGCAGTAGCGTGTACTCTAACCGATAGTCTATACAAGTCCTCGGAGTTGTCCACTTAAACACCTGCAAGCGTCAATAAGATCCTCGTCGCAGCTCAAGTTAACAATTGTGTCTTCGTCATCTCTACATTGAATGCAGACATCTCTTGGAGTTTTTCCATCCAAAAACGCCCCTATGGTTTTTGACACTTCACAGGCGAACTCCTGATAAGTAATTACTTCAAACCTTTCTTTTTTCATTCGATGCATTTTGCATCTTTCGAAGTTGTCTCCGTAAAAGATCTTAAATTGTACAGAGGACATCTTTCTTTCTTCTGGACTTTGACAAAGGCGGGAAAAAGATGAGGCAGCCAGTCCTTTCTAGCGGCCGCGGGATCAACAAAAATGGCATCACGTGATCAGTGTTTTGCAAACCGCAAAGCACCAAAAATGTCATCACGTGACCAGAATTTTTGCACCGCGGACTGAAACCAACGGTCCGTGAAGCAGGCTGAAAAAGAGAACTTGTCCACGGACGTCTGAGATGGATAGTAAACAGGGTCAGGGTTTGAGCGCCCGGGCCGCACCTCCCTTCCCAAGTATCGCTTTTGTAACCCCCCACCCCCTCCCCCCCGGGGGGCGTAAGTTTGTGTTGTCATCGTCTGTTATTAGGTTTCCAGTGTTTTCACGGAGGCTTATTGAGCTTGTGTTTTTCAGTGTTTGTAACAGCATTTGACAGTGCTTAGTAACCTTTAGTGGCCTTTGTGTTCGCGTTTAATATAAACTCTTGTGGTCTTTCCTGAAACACAGTGCTTGCGACATGACTAGGCAAAAATATTGACAGCTGGCTAAAATCATTTATTATTATTGCGATGTTCTGATTGGCTATTCAATGACACGTGCTTCCCCCCGTCATAGCAGCAGTAACCTTAGTGCGCGCATTGCTGCAAATTTGTTGACGCGTACACTAAGCCATTCAAAGCTTTCTCGTCCGGCCAATTTCAGTCATTTCGTCTTGTTTGTTTGCTGTTTTACCGTCGATTTACTGCGCTTAAACTCATCGCCTAGCCATGGCCATTCTGGTGCGTACCTGCTGCTGCGGTTGTGATTTGAAGACTGGGATTCTGCTGATTGCCATCTTTGGCGTGGTGAGTTGAGGCAACCGTGTAATTCTTTGCGATCAGTTCCGCGTTTGTCCAGTTTGCTAGGTTAAGTTGGTTTCCTGTGGAATCTGTCTCTATTTTTCGATATTCCACTGGCGCACAGCTTTGAAGGGCTAGTTAAAATCCGTGAAAGAGATGTTCTCAGTAAATTTAGTTGTGAAATTCGTCTTTCTTAGTTAGCGTGAGGTGAGTTTTCAAGCATAACTGGTTGTGAAGTTTAAGCGGAAAAAAGCTAATGTAGAAAGCAAAACGTTTTCTGGCTCTCTTGATGCTTCTTAACTGGCGATGTAGAAGTGTTTTATAATATCTTCAGATGATATCGATGTACAGAAATCAACGAAACAAAAACATTTCGCCGAGTTCATTGAATGTATGAAATGTTTCCTAAAATATATGCATACAGCATGAAGTTCGATTCCCAGCCAAATAACGGAAAAGAGGGTTCGTTTTCTTCGCAAATGCGCGTCGTGTCGTTGTCAAATATGTTGAAACAATCTGAGTTAATAAAGCTTTCAACTCGATTATATTTAAAAACAAAGTGTCAATGAGCTAGAATCTTATTGAACAACAAAAGATTCCGGGACAAAATTTTGTAAAACGCCATAAGCGCAATGTGGCTGTCTTGGATGAACACAACAACAGCAACAGCTTTATTGACCCCTATACTTGCGAAAAATTGAGTTAACATGAAATAAAAATTAAAACTAAAAGGGTGCTGGCTTCCTAAAATAACTAGAAAGTTAACAAGACTAGGAAGCCAAATTATGAATTCCCAGTGGAGTGTTTTTTTCGTTTTCCAATCGTGCGTCTTTTCTCATGCTAACGAGGCCGTTTTCGTAAGAAGACGAGGGGCGACAAATGGTCTTTGTAGACTTTTTTAGCCACATTTTACGGCTCTCTTAGTCTCGAATTATTTGCAACGATTTCTTTTCGAAGCCTAAAATTGCCTCAGGCCCGTACGAAAAAAATATAATTGGTGATCAAGCTCGCCGGCTCGTGAAGTACTCCATTTTATCCCCTGAAACAGCGAGGCCAGTTGGACTGATTTCGGTAAGTTGAGCTACATCATGAGTGATGGATATTTAATAACAGATATTCTTATTATTGCAGTTGATGACATTGACTAATTCCTGATCAACAAACACATCACTGCTCACAAAAATAAGCGGGGTTATATTTTATATATTTGTTTGACTCAGCTCGTAGGAATGCATTTTTCAGTTTCAATTTCTACCTGCGTGTGGCAGCTGCTCAACTTGGCGCCCGTCAGTCGTTTACTCAAGTATGCCCAGAATCAACATAATTCTGCTCTGAACTGTTCTTGTTTATATTGTAATGTTCAGCATGGAATCTCAAGTTCCGGCTCTCTAAACAACCTTGTTGCAAAGGAAATTTCTGTGCAATTTTGAAATGCTTCAAAACATTTAGTGGAGAACAAATTAAGACGTTTGTTTTCATTCCAATTGAAAAATGGCCTTCAACTAGACCATTGTTGCGAAAACGTCAGTGACCCCGACGACCTTGCATTCTCTCGAAATCACGTACTGTGAATTCAAAGGAAGTTTTCGTATCAAAGCCGGGGACCCCTTGGACACGAATGGAATTTCCGATAAAGTGGTCCTGTACGGGTCCACAAATGATCCCAGGACCGCAAATGATCCCCAAATTGAAATAAGAACAAGACAGTTTAGCCATATTTTCCGAACGCGTGGGAGTCACAGCTCACATGACGGTGACAAGTTTCGGATGATCTTTGACCCCTGCTCCGATTTCAACCACATCGCCACGTTTTTCGCCTGCCTCAGGCCAGTCGGGTGATCCCATGGATGTGAGAAAGAAACACTTCTAGTATTCTGATTTTAAATGAGAGTGCTCAGTGAACAAAAGACTTAACAAAAGATAACGAAATCAACTGCGGAATTTTTCAGTTATTTCTTTACGGGTACGTGTGTATTTTAATTCTCCGTTGTATTTGTGATTATACAATTGAATTATACTAGCCTACGTGTAGCCGTACCCACCCCCCGAGGAAAAACGGGAGGAGGGAACGTCTACGAAAACTTGAAACCAATCGTGTTATGTGACGTCACAGTAATTCATGCAAGTTATGTAAATAAGTTATATTTTCTGCGGAAGTGCGTATGTTTACACGCTTAGACAAAAGTCAAAGGCCGCGTAATGAAAAGGATTACGAGCGATTTTTGGTCAAAAGCAAGAAAACAATCTTTGATGTAAACATCGCTCTCGCAAAAATTCGTTTACATAAGCGTACTATCAGCGAGCGATTTTTGGTCAAAAGCAAGAAAACAATTATCTTTGATGTAAACATCGCTCTCGCAAATTCTTCGTTTACATAAGCGTACTATCAGCTTAAATTTGTTGGCAGACAAATTTATTAGAAATAATTACGTAGCAAGTTTGGAGAAAGTTAGCCTTGTTTTCCAGCCGAAGGAACCGCTATCAGAAAGCGTAAATTTGAACAATCTGCACGTCCCTTCATTACCGTTTCGTTACTCATACACGTGCTAATATTCACCAGTCATGACTCGTTCGATGATATGATCTTCCGAATCTTTGGCTAGCGCGATCGTTTTCAATCCCAGATCATTCAGATGTTGGACCTGATCTTCCATGAGTGCTGTCAGAGGTGACACGATGAAAATAGTACACGGTTTCTTCCAAAGAAGCGATGCGATCACTAGCTGGCATCGCCTGAAATTTAATAGCTTTTCCATAGCCAGTTGGCAATGAAACACGGACAGTCTTTCCATCAAAAAACAAAGCTATGGCCTTTTGTTGCTCTTCGTGGAATTTCTGTAATCCAAAAGTCTCACAAAGCTCATATCTAGCTGCGTTAAACTCCACTTTAGTTTGTGTGGCTTCCGACACTCCGACCGCCATATTTCAAGTTTCTTCACCAACGAGCAAGATCCGTTTCGGCCAATCAGTGTTCTCGAAAGTATTGATCAATGCGATTAACCTATGAGAAACCATTATATATTTTCATGCAAAAGAGTGACGTCACATAACACGATTCGTGTCAGGTTTTCGTAGACGTTCCCTCCTCCAGTTTTTCCTCGGGGTGGGTACGGCTACACGTAGGCTAGAATTATACTAGCCTGGGACCAGGCTCCGCAGTGGGGTTAAGGAGCGAAAGGAAGGAACGTGGCCAAAAACAAAATCGGCGAGCGAAGCGAGCCGAGCGGGGAACTGGCGGCTCGCTTCGCTCGCCGATTTTTTTCGCCACGATCCTTCTCTTCGCTCCTTTAAAATCCCACTGCGGAGCCTGTTTCCAGGCTAATTTATACATGCTCGCTTTCCACTGAAATCGGGCACGTGCACCGAAGCGTTGATCATATACCCGACAGAAATGAAATATGATTAAGCATGTTCTCGAACGTCCTGGGATGTACAACACAATAAACAGAAGACATGAAACGAAACTCGCAGTCCACGATCACAAGTGTCTTTACAAAACCAATTACGGTACTATGCAGCCGGCGTCCTGAAATCAACAAACAGACAGAACGTCACGCAAGATCACAGATTTTCCACTAAAAACGAAAAAAAAAAAAAAAAAAGAACTATGGAATAATTATCATAAAATGATAAAACGAGTTTTTTGTGTGTCATTTTTATATCAATCCGTGCCATTCCTTATTTTTTGCTCGGGATCATTTGCGGTCCAATATGGGGATCATTTGCGGTCCGGGATCATTTGCGGTCCGGGATCATTTGCGGACCCGTACAGTCCCCTTCAAAAGGTGGCCCAATTTCCGAGACTGCGAGTGGTCTCCAATTGGATTGTCAGTGGGGCGGGAGAAAATTGCATTGCGAAGACTACTCACAGTCTAGTTCGACCTGACAAATTCATACAGTTTTCGAACCAAAATTTCCTTGGGTTGAATAAATCGGGCCCCATTATGATATTAGCGCCACTTATAATTAAAAGCTAAAATATCCCTTCGCATAAATGAAAACCTGAAAGCGATCTGGTCTAATTGTGTTAACAAAGTGAATGAGTTATTGTACTGAAACTCTTTGCATTGTAAGGATGGAAATGCCCAGAATGGATTGCTTTTTTTCTCGAGTTCTTCTGAAGAGCGGAGGCCGCCAGATCTATTCATGTGTAGCTGAACATGGCTTTCCTCTCTCTCTTCGCTAAGGTTCATTTAATATTTTCCTCTTCGTTTCGCGGAAACATTTTGTGCATGAGTACAGTTATGCACGTTACCAGAAGCGAATCATTCACTTCTGACCTTACAAGATGAATATGGCTTTCCTTTCGCTCTCCAATAAAATCCTAAAGTTCATTTGATATTTTTCCCTTCGCTTCGAGAAAATATTTTGTGTGTGAGTAGAGTAATGTACGTATTAGCTGAATTTCCGTTAAAGTTCGTCTGATATTTCCTTTTCCTCTTCGTTTCGCGAAAAAAAACCAATGTAAAAATGTGCGAGTAGAGTCATGCAAGTAGAAGAATGATTTGAAGAAAGTTTTGTCCCCAAAACAAACAAGAGATTTAACTTCTCTTGGATCTAGAAATAAGACTCCGGGAGATTCATTCGGTGTTCGGGTTACTCCCGGATAATCCGGGAGATTGCTTGTGTGAATCTGTAGTGAATCTGCAGTTAACTGGCCACTGTACGTATCGTCGATTTGTCCAGTCTTGTTAAACGTTAGTACGTCCCAACGCTCGTCTATGTCAGAGTTGAATTTCTACTTGATATTGCCATGCTTTTTTCCCTGAGAAATAAAATATGAATACTTCGTCTTCTTAACGTGAGTTTTCTATTTTTTTTTCCCAATATTATTTCGAAAGCCGTTTATTCAAATCAGTGATTTCATCCTTCGAAAGTGGACAGATAAAAAACCAGTTTTAGTTAGGTTTGAATATCCGTAGCTTGCGCTGCAGCCGGACTTGTCGCTCGAAACCTGGATATTGCACTGTCTGCGACGCAGGCTAATTATCAGTCGAAGAAGAAGTTTTATGGTTCTGCGAAGTGCCAATCACGTTCTCATTAAGATTGCTACGTCATACAGTTTTCAATATGCTGATTGGCTCGCAGAAAAAGGGCGCAAACTTTTCCTGCGTGAGTCCTGCGTACATGAAAAAGTGTCGTTTAGCGCCCTGTGTTTCACAGAAATGAAAACCACTCATCGATTTGTTAGGGGACAAATTTTGAGGGATTTTTATTTTAAAACTTCTTTTTTGAAATTATATTAAATATATCGAGACTTAATCTAACAGATAAACCTCGATGATTGAAGCTCTCCATGGATAAATGAACAATAACTTAGCCAGTTAGCTCTTTCAGGAAATAAACCATTTTACGGTCATGTAACGAAAATCTGTCGACACTGCTGTAAAGGGCACCTTACGGTTAATAAAAATAGCCAAGTGTGGGAGTCCTATCTTTTAAAATCGCAAAGTCATAGCTTAACAAAAAAACGCGCCCAATAAAGAAACCAGCAAGAGAAACGTAATTGGGCTTTTTATTGCATATAGCTATGTCACGTAATTTTTAGGTTTTATATAGACCTTTTTCATAATGGCGGACGATTTTAATTATTCTTTTGTATATGTGTTAATTAGCCCTACTAACCTCACTTAAATGAAAAAATTCTATTGAATTGTGCACGTTCTGACGAGGCTAGTAGGGCTCATTATCATAAGAATAAAAGAATAATTTGTCGGGCGCCATTATGAAAAGGGTCTGTTGTAAATAAGTTTTTGGAATACCGCTTCTTTTTTTCTCGGCTTATTAGCATACTTTTGCTAGAGGTCTAACCAACCTCATCAATCCCGAGATTAAATATTAAAAAAAAAACGTTTGTACAATTTCCCGCCTTTTCGCTATTTGCAAGATGTGACTTACCGTAAAAGCGCTATTAAACCACCCTTTTCTATTAACCCCCCCCCCCACACACACACACACACACACACACACACACTCTCTCTCTCTCTCTCTCTCTCTCTCTCTCTCTCTCTCTCTCTCTCTCTCTCTCTCTCTCTCTCTCTCTCTCTAATAAGCCCCCCGTTTGGAAGTAGTGTTTTGTAATAAGCCCCCCCCCCCCTCTAATAAACCCCCCTCCCCCTTTTGAGACATGCGATTTTGTAATTAGTCCCTCCTGTTCCCTCTTGCGAATGCGAAATCAACTTCATGTGGCCCAATTGGTTTTGTTTTTAAACAAAGATACACTCAAACACGTCATACTGTTTGCCGCTCTTTGTAAGATAATAAATTTACTGTAGTTGTTTGAGTTTTGTACAAAAACTGTTTTAAGTCCAAAACAGGGTGTTTAGATGTGAAATAAGCCTCCCCTCTCCTTTAAGACCCCCTCTCTAATAAGATGAGACCCCCCCGGGGAGGGGGGGGGCTTAAGAGAGCTTTTTCGGTAATCTCGTAACCAGATCTCCCACGGCCTAGCGAAAGAGAGATCTGGTAAAGTTCAAAAGTACGCCATTTCTCATTGGTTACTGGAAGAAAAGGGGTACCCCAATCTAATCTATGCTCTGATTTACTCTTTTCAGTGTGGCGTTTTTGTTGCTTTATTTTCGGGGCAAATATTCAGAATGGCAGTATGGAAAACACCAGCGATAGTTTCAAGTTTTAACGCCGTTTGTGAGGCAAGACAGCTGGGAGGCAATTTTTTTCGTCGCCGGGAAAGCTTTGAGATTAAAACGAATTACTCAAAAACTGTGTGAGATTTGTGTCGAAGGCACAGACGAACTTCCGAAGTTCTGTTGCAGATCATGTTTTGAAATATAACTTAGCCGCAACATTTTTTCTAAGAATAATCGGACAAAAATATCTCCCCACACTGCCTGTTGCTCACAGTTACCTCCGGACGGATGAACTGATTATCTGGAGCTTTCCCGCCTCCAGATATAGATCGGCGAGAAACCTGGCTTCAAGACTACCATCTGCCTCGCTCCCGGAAACATTTATCCTTGCACAAGACACTCCCACTGAGTTAAAGTTTTTTATTTGATATCGATCGTCGATCAGAGGGTTGAGCGGCGAAACCACAATTACAATTGACTTGTCCTTTCATTTCTTCTTTGCAGCGAGATGATCGTCATGTGAAGAAAGCACTTGATAATTTAGCGATTTACCGTAACCTGTTGGGAGAATAACTAACCAATCTCGGCCGTTGACAACAACCTCCTGTATTGCCTCTTTTAGCTTTGGTTTGATTTTGAAGTTTTCTTCTTCTCTGAACCGCTAAACGGATTGAAAAGCGCTCTCAAAGTCCATTTATATTTCACTCATATAGAAAATAAGGACGAGCATGCGTAGTTATAGTGAAGCCCGTATTTCGCGCTTGACTCTTACTGAGCATGCTCCAAATTCGAACATTGCCAGATCTCGTTTTCGCTTGGTTTTCCACGGCTACCTCGTCAAAATCAAAAGTTGAAAGATGGAAAGAAACGTGGACAGGTCTATATCCAACTGTAGTCAGCCTCCAAACCAAAGGCGTTTTTCAATCAGTTAATATCTCAACTCGAACTAAAAGCTTATTGTCTGTTGATTAAAACGCAGTAAAAACAAATGTTAGCTGGCGAGGCTGATCTCTTCTATAAAAAGTAATGAGGCTAAAAATCCCAACCCAGCTGTGATGAGCCAAACAATTGAACGTAACCAAGGTGATGAAACATCACAGCAGGCAGGAAACGAATGGCATAGGTTCGCGGCCTACCAGAACTGATTGGAGACTTAAATTCCACGGGAATTTTTAAACTTTCGACATGTCTTGGGCCGGAAGTCTATCGACAGTGCTGGAAAAAGCGATTCAAAACTAGTAAAACAAAAAAGTTTGTATAGTCGTTTTATATCAAATCGCCAAGTTATGGCTTTGCAAAGTCGAGAAGTTTTACAGACTGAAGTTTGTATGCTTGGGTACACAAACTTGTCCGCCAGCATACAAACGTTTGTAAAATCTTCCAACTTTGTACAACCATAGAGGGTTTTCACGTGACGTCATAAAAAACTAAAATTCAAAAGTAAACAACCTTCATCACGTAAAAGACATTTTAGAAATGTATCTGCTTGCATGTTTTCAGCTCGGTAGCTTGCTCTGTTTTGAAAATAGAGCAGTTTGAATTTTAGAGTTTTTCACAGTGCGTGACATAAAGTTGTCTGCTCACAAGCATGACACTTACATAAAAACATCGATTCACCGTGTGTTTTTGAGGTTTGAAAAGCCAAGATGGTAAGAGAAGCGTCTACGTGAATGTTTGAAAGCCAAACAGAGACAAAAATGCCTTTGAGATAACTTAAGTAAGAAACATATGTTTTAACTCGTTTCCGACCGCCATTTTGGAGTCCCCCAGAGGGACGCCAAGATGGCGTTTCCATACAAAATACTATAATTTTGAGTGGTGACATTTTGCCGAATAACTCGAGTACGGGATATCGCACGGCCCTGAGACTTTGCCATGTTGTTTATTTATTACTCTTGTATAATATCACAATTGTTTGATGATTTTATCTTTTTACTTGGGTGACTGAAAACGCTCTATACTTTCGCTATTTCACAACGCAAGACTCTCTGAGTTGGCTATTTTACTAACTTTGAGATGCTCTTTCCAGCAGCATCGATAGACTTTCGATACCTGGCCAATATCGAAAGCTGATAAAACCGTTCAAAGGTCAATTGGCTTGGCTACCTTTACACATTAACTCAGTGCTAGTTGCTATTGTCTCCCTCTATCAGCTTGGTGGAGGTTTTGGAATCTACTCAAATCTCCATGGAGCCAAGGATCTCAATGACCTGAAGGAAGATGCCCGAACACTTGATAAGGAAGGAAAGTTGCCGATCCCTTTCAAGTATTACAAAGGTTTGTTCATTGTGGGGTTTGGTTACATTTCCTAAGCTTAAGGTGTACATGAATCGAAAATTAACTACCAATTTAATTTTTTTTTTCTTTTTTGAGACATTTTGCGGCGGCCAACTGTGACGACATTCGTGTGCAATAATGTTCAAGCGTGAAACATATCAGAGAAGGCGAAAAAGCTTAAACCTGTATAGTTTTGCGCAGCTGGCGGCCCTGGTAGAGAATCTTTGTAGTTCTTCGACATTTTTATTCCACGGAACTCACAAATGGAGAGTGACGCACTCGGCTGAGTACACACGAATGACGTCATGACTATTCACCAGACCCCAGGTCTTTGTCTAGAATTTTAGTGAGAAAGGCCCAACTCTCACCGCATTTTAAAATAAGTTCCTGCTACTTTTAGTACATCGTTTTCCCATCAAAATGTTTCTTAAAACACCAATTTTCATATTGGAGAGAAAAAAAACTGGCTTTGAAATTTCGATTCATGTGCACTTAAACTCTTGCTAAATTACTTGGTGGCCAGAGTTGATTTATGGAGCGTAACGTTTCGAAAGATTGTTTGAAGTTTGTTCTTTAGAAGAGATTATCTAAAGACCTTTTAACTGTGAATTGCCTCAAAAATAATGGTTCGGTGTCGATCAACAACTGTATTTTGCTTTTGTCGTTTCTTAGTTGTCATCAACTTGAAATATGCCAATGCTGTCATAAATGGGCTTGTGATTCTAGCAAATATTTTGTTGCTGGTATCTTACTCCACGGTAAGTGAAGCCACGCGGTCTTAACCCTTAACTGGTGATAGCAACGTGCATATTCTCCAAACCTCTCCCTGTATTTCTTATAAAACAAGTTGGGAGAAATTGGTTGAACATAATGACATGTGGTTGGTGGTCATTGCCTTTATTCTCATTAACTGTATATTTATAATCTGGCGATAATGTAAGGAGAAGTTCGACACTTACCACTGTTAGGTGTTACGTGTTGCACTGATTTTCTTGTTCCCCCCCCCACACACACTCCCCAATAAAAAAAGAAAGAGAGATAAGAGGGGAGTGGGGAGGGAGGGAGAAACTTTTAGTTCAACAACAACACAACAATCTTTATTCCCACTATTCAGGTACAAAGAAGACGTAAAACAAAAAAATAAACAAAAAAAAAAAAATAAAATAAACTATAGAAAACGAAATGATAGAAGTTATATACAATTTTGAATCAGTGCGCAACAACCAAAGTAGCAAAGCTTTCGAGTTAGCTGCTGCTTATTTACAAGTAAAGAAAGAAACGGAGGAAACAAATAATAATTAAGACTTAACTAATTCACAAGGCAAGAAGTTCAAATATAATTGTCCGTTTGACTCAATGGAGCGCCATGAAATGTCATGAAAGAAAATCAAGTATAAGATGAAACTGTTAGTCAATCTATGACATTTTTTTTTTCATTTTACCTTTGCAGAGGAACCGCTTCTTGACTCTGCCATACCTGTTCTTGCACGTCTTCATGCTCGCTTACACACTCGGAGTGACGATTTTCTTTATCGCCATCTGGCACGGGGTATGTCTTATTTTACCTACACCGCTAGAATTATTAATAATGCATGATAATGATTTATTAATCATGCATATCGCACGGGGCAAGTTCATGAACCTAATCTTTGGTCAGATAAACTGAGCGGATACAAATTCAGTTTCAGTTTCAGTTTATTTTTGCCACTTATTGTTGTTTTAAATTACAAAATAAATATATATTAAACTACAAGAGATATTAAATAATCGATAAAAGAAAAGCATTAGGCGAGGATGCCCATATAGAAACCATTCTAAGAAAAAGACCGCGAAGAGATCCGCTCTTCCTCCGAATGAATCCTAAAGAGAAGCGTTACGTTCAGGTCGTCAGCTCTGAGATCTGTTTCCAACGCATTTGCATCGGTTTACTTTACTACGCCACAGCGATTCTCACTTGACTGTCCACCGTAAAAAAGAGTCTTCACTCCAACCGTTCTCACCAATGAGAAACTGGTGGTCAAGGCTTATCCAATCAAAGAGTGAAATAAAGAAAAACCATAGCATATAACAAATAAGCGAGAATGATACATGCAATAAATCATATACGAACTGCGGAAATGAAATCAAATGAAGAATGATAATTGCATTCACAACTGCGGGGATCTTCATTTGATTTCATTTCCGCAGTTCATACTTGATTTATTTCATATATCATTTACACTCATTTCTTTCACGGGAACATATGAACCCACAACTGACCTGCTCCCCAGGTCAGTGGTTTTATAGCTCAGTTGGTTAGAGCATCGCACCGGTATCTCGAGGTCACAGGTTCAAACCCCGTTGAAGTCCTGAATTTTTCCAGGCTTCTTTTCGCAATTACATAATTGCTGCGTTCACAACTGCGAGGATCATTCTTCATTTGATCAAATAACAAATACTTGCGACACCTAATTGAAAACCATTTCCTGACTTTTGAAAAAAATATGGAAATTTCCGCACCACTTCCCTGGTTAATCTGACACAAGCCGAACTACGCCTCAATTTATGTCATGCTTGTTCCTGTGCTATCCTCGCGTATTTCCTTCGCTTCCGATATTTGTGTCAGGGAAATTAATTTGCTCCTTGTTTCAAAACAACCAATGAAACACCACACTTTCGCGTCACTTTGTTTATTCATTGATTCTTTTATAGTTCTCATATTTCTTCGTCGCATCAATCATTGGCTGGCTGCTATCGGTAAGTACCCGAATCTTGACAACTTAAACAGTCATCCGAAGTCGTTTTTATACCAATTTTCCCTCATCCCCGAAAAACGAACACTACGTGTTGAAAATCAGGAACATAGATACTGGACTCTACATCTCTGTCAGACCAATAACTGGTATCAAGTAAATTTGGCTTTTGAGTACAAGCGAGTCTTGTGGCTCCTGGCCGCTGGAAGCGTTCGTACCAATACAGCTAAGTTGCATTTGTCCTCGCAGACTAAGCTCAAGCCTGCTGAAATTGTGTCGAAACCCCGGGGGGAGGGGAGTACTAAAAAATTAATACGGGAAGGCTCCACCCCGAGGTCCGCCCCTTACCCTTTTATATACCATTTTTGACAGAAAAGGTACCCCTTTCGTATACCTAAAACAAGAAGCCTTCTTGGCATTTTCATGTAGCGTTCAATAAATTAAAATAGTACAGTCGTCAGGTACGTGTGTTCGAAATATTTTGGCATGAAAGGCGCTTTTCAATACCTAAATGACAGATTCCCCTACCCTTTCATATACTTCGACTCGTGAAATCCCTACCCTTTCATATACCTGAAACGTGAAAAAGGTACACCTTTTGTGCGGGGCCGCTAATAAATGAATCCTTTATTTAGACATATAGTGCTTCAAATCAGTATGTCTCTGGCCTACGTGGTCCCGTATATTTCGCGTTTTGATCATCATTTATTTCTTTTCATTCGATTTATCAGATCTACTTTATCATGGTGGTGTTCTCATACCATGAAGCCTTACGTGAAGACCCATCAGGATCATCTGCCGGATTCGGACCACCGGTTGCCATGGTAATAAGCAAAACACGTGTTCAAATGCTCTTTCTCTCTATTATTTGTCCTTGTCTTGCTTTGTTTCGTTCCTCATTAAATTAAAAGGACGATGCTCATGAGGTTTTCTTATTAACTTAAAAAACTCGAAAATTATATTACTGTCTCTGACTCGAGAACTAGGGAAAGATTCTCGACATTTTCAACATCAAACTCAACAACAAACATCTCTTGCTTCCTCGTCCGCTGAGTTTCAAAGAATTCCTTCCCAGTCTCCCTTCCTTCAGTTGAATATGTATCGACTAAAGGAAGTTAGTTAGGGTGTTAAAAAGTCAAACCTGTTTTATCCTAAATCTAAATCTAGGAAACATTCATGTGGTAACATTTTTTAAACAGCGTTAAATTCTAAAGAATGTCACTGTTTATTTGTTCCACAGGTTGTCCTTCCTCCATACGCAAAGTTCCCATGAACGCCACGGAACTGAATTTACACAAAGACAGCTCAACTGTCGAGGGTGTCACGATGTTTTGTTCTTTATAATGTATGTGGTTCTTTTTGTAGTCTTTTCGGTTTTATCTAGCAGTTAAGAGACCAGCTGGCTCTTGCATACATGTGCGGTATCTTTATAATATCTGTAGTTCTTTTTGTAGTCTTTTCGGTTATATCTAGCAGTTAAGAGACCAGCTCGCTGTTGCATGAATGAACGGTTGAGCCGAGACGAACACACCAGCAGTACAGTAACACGTGTTTAAATGCCGTGTTCTCGTTGTTTTGTTGTTGTATAATATGTAGTTCTTTTTGTAGTCTTAACGGTTTTCTCTAGCAGCTTACTGAGAAGCTCACTGAACAGTTGAGCCGAGAAGAACACGCGAGCACTTGATCACGAGATTCGCGCACAGCGCGTCCGGAATCACTTTGTCTTCACATCCGCGCCTCGCGATTTCTCACATTAAGTGTTTTCCACGCGTGCTTTCACGAAGGCCCGCAACGATAGAGAAACTGAATACATCGGTCCACCGCGATACTTTTTGCCACAATACGAAATATCGGTATTATAAAATGTCACGACATTATGATACAATAGAATGTCCTGAAATGTCAGAATGTCTCGGAAAGTTTCTCTTTAATTGTAGCAGTTCCTCGCAAGAGCGGAATGTCGCTGACGATAGGCCGTGTAGGGCAGTTCCGTACGAAAATACCAGAAACAGAATGCAGCCTTCAGCTGGCAATTTTCACTTCGTTTGTTATGTCCCTTCTACTGTTCATTGGGGATTGTTACCGTACTAAATTTACTCGTACTAATTCCAGTCAGTTGTGTTTTGCGCTCTGAGAAAAACAAAGTAAAACACGGGTATCGTATCGTCTGTGGTATCGTGGCATATGTATCGAGGTATTTTATCGTATAATGGGAATATATCGTTGCAACCCTACTTTCACCTGTACTTCTCATTCCACTGTCTTAACACAAGCAGAGTCTTCTTGTCATGTAAAGTGCTACAATACAGAGCTAGCTACAATGAAATAAAGTAACTTGAGTGTTACAAGGCTTTATTTAGAAGTAAAACAGTAACCGAAAAAACAGATGTAACTGATAAAATTAAAACTTTTGAGTTTTTTTCTATTAGTGGTTTTGTCATTGTTCTGAACTAACCAGCCAAGCACATTTTAATGATTCCTAGACTCAAAATATGGCAGTATCAGAAGAGTATTTAAAACTGCCGTATAATCCAGGAGCGGGGGAGGGGTGGATACTGGGGGAGGGGTGGATACTTCTTTATTTAGCCTAAATAGCCTGCGTAACTGGCGGTATTGTGGGCGCGGGTAGCAAAGTTCTGGCGGCGGTGCCGCAAAAAGCGAGTAGCGAAGCCGCGAGGAGAATGGGGAGGACTAAAATATGGCAGCATAAGAAAAGTAGTTAAAACTGCCATATAATCCCGGGGGGAGGGGGAGAGACTCCCTTATTTGGCTTAAATAGCCTGCGTAGCTGGCGGTTTTGTAGGCGCGGAGAACAAAGTTTTGGCGGCGATGCTACAGAAAGCGAGCAGCGAAGCCGCGAGGCGAATGGGGAGGAGGCGTTTCGGTATTGTGGGCGTGGGGAACAACGTTTTGGCGGCGGTGCCGCAATAAGCGAACATAGGGTTAGATACATTATGCCGGCATAAGTTTGGGCATAATGTTATAGTCGGAGCATCGAGCATAATGCTGGCATAATGAGCATTTTTTTTCAGCATTAAGACTAAAGAGAATAATAATAATAAGAAAAAAAGATTAATATTTCCATAACTGTAATGAGAAATTTTCACTTTCAAGTGCTTTTAGTAAGGATTTAACATATTCAAAGGTTGCTACTTTCGAGGCCTGGTCGCATCATTATGCCAGGCTGCTAAGGCTTGCCAGTTGTTAAGACATTTTCTAGTGAGTGCTTTTGAGCAGTATTTGTTGTTTATTGCTTGTAAAGTTGTAATTGATGCAATGAAATGTGTTTCTGACTTTTGAAGGTATTTTTTTGTCTGAGGGCAGTGAAGGGATGGAAAAAGGAATCAAATATAACCAAGATCAGTCGAGCATAATGCTACTTCTCAAGCTTAATTTTAGGCATAATGCTGTTGTTTTGAGGGTGACGCTCAAAAGCATAATGCTCAAATTTTCGAGCATAATGTATCTAACCCTAAGCGAACAGCGAAGCCGCCGCCAAAACTTTATTCCACGCGCCTACAATATCGCCACCTACGCAGGCTATGGCCTGAACGGCTATGCCCGGGGGCTATGCCGCCAACAGGGTATGGTTTTCGGGGTCTTGAATCGAGTCTTAACAGGAGCCCCTGGTCTTTAATCTTAAACAGGGTATATTCACTATTTAGCGGGACTTAAGGTGAATTGGAGTGAACTTAAAATTAAAATGTACAAAATTAAAATGTACAAAAATGTCTTGAAACACCACCAGACAGTTGACACCCCACAAGGGCACTGAAGATTGCTGGGGAACTGTTTTGGTGTCCAAAAATTCCAATTCAAATTCCAATTTTAAACCTTCATTAAATCTTCAATATTCCCTATTTCTCTAAATCAAAAAGACTCCTTCTAAAAAAATTATCTCTTCCCAAATATGCCCAAAAATCACTCAAAAATTCCCAAAATATCCCACAATGCAGCTTCGCGGGATGAGCATAGGGATTTTGGATTGCGTTAAGATGAAAGAGATATTAACGTCAAATCCGACGCATAGACGGTGTTTAGGTTAAGTCCCCCTTAACAGTTACGGGGCGCCTTGGACAGAGTGTGAACTTTGGCATTAATTTGTTTTGTTTTGTTTTTGCCAACGAGCCATCCGAGCGAAGACGCTCGGATGGCGAGGCGGCAGCAGAATAGAGCCGCGCAAGAAATGGCAATAGGCAGAAAAATTCTCGATCGAGCTTCAAAAAGTGTAACCTGATGTAATGTAGATTCCCCTGAGACTTTGGTTTGAGCCAATTGCAACGACGGAACCATTGGAACCAATGAAAAGACGTGTTAAATTTTGGTGTTAACCAATCAAACGGCGGTGCTGGGCGCACAAGCGTTCCTTCAGTTTCGTTGGCGCTTGTTTTGTATCTTTGCCCGCTGAGATTCTGTGGGTTTTGGAGGCGTTTGTTCGGCGTTTGTTTGGAGACTTTTCGAGTTCTTGAGGAAAGGACACAGTTGTTCTGTATGGACAAAAAGACACTACAACAGTTTCCGCTCAAGCAACGAATTCACGCTAAAGGACAGCGCGGTCAAATACTGTCAAAAGTCATTTTATGTTTTGAGGACACGGTGTACTTCTCGAGGAAATATCGGATACTGCACTAAAAAAAACAAGGTCAAAAGACATTCAGTTTCATTCGAAGTTACTGCGTTGTGCTTTTTTTCTGCATAAAAATGCCGATGCTACATGTACGTTCATACAATGTATGGCCGTTCGTAGTCGCTAGCCAGTAGTCGCTTGGCAAGCGTAAGGAATTAAAGGCTGGTGCGGTTGATCGAACAAGTTTCCAAAGCCGCTCATTATAATTATAAACGTAACAACCACGAGGACTGAAACAACACATGGTAGCTTATCGAAAATCGCTCCTGGCCTTTGAAATAAATAAATTGACAAACGTTCCATGGGAACACTAGAAAAACTCCGAGGAAACATCCGAAGTGAAATACGTGTATAATTTGGATAGAAACGTCGACGAGATGATCTTCACTCTTCGGCCAAAAATAGCACAAAGAAAACATCGAATTAAAAATAGACTTGACAGACAACGCGCGTGAGAACAGAAAATTTGCATACCATAACGAATGACACACATTTGTGTCTCTAGTTTGGAGGAGTTACATTGTAAGATTTATTCCTAAGAACGGTCGAAGAAAATCCTGTTTCAACGAAATAAAGTTACGAACGAGCACCATTAAGAGTGAACATTAATCGGTACCGGCCACATGTATTGACACCTGCGCGTATCGAATTTCATGTTGAAATTATGCGTGTCTGACAAAAACATGCAACACTCAGATAAACTTTAGAGGTTGGCCAAGTTTTCTTCATCGAACATTTGTTACTTATTGCGAGATATTGTAGTGGTGTGGTCAGTCCTTGGCCAATGTTCTTTCTCAAGCGTTGATTTCTGCGAATCGCGGCCCATCTGTCAGTTGTAAGAGGTTTGCATTTTTAGAAACATATCGCGTACTGAAAGACTACTCTTGCATCGTTTGCCTTCCTTCGAGTAGCTGAAGGAATATGTAAACGATGTGGACGAGTATTTTGTAATTGTTCCAAGTTGCTTTTCAAGATGTGATCCCGATTTACTCGAAAGGTCTGTCGAGTGATCAGTCAAGCGACAAGATCATTATCTCTGATCTTGCGAGACGCGATCCTCGACTCGATTCTCGATAGCTGAGCCTCGATCCTCGATGCTCGAAACTCGCAGGAATCGAGGAACGAGGATCAACTTACTTTTAACTGGTACTGTAGGTGAAAGTTGTGAACTCAAAGGCATGGTACGTTGTGTCGGTCATCATTTCACGGTAGCTGTAAATAATCACTGTGAATGGATATATGTAGATGATTTGAGTGTTTCAGTCTCGTTGGCACTCTATCGATAGGTATACCTAGTTTAAATCTATGATGTCAGCGATAAACAAAAATACTTATAAAAACCAAATCAGGGTCACGAATAAAGGTCTCCCCCCCTGTCCTGAATACCTGTTTCTTTCCTTGTCACGTAATGCTGGGCCAATATATGCATGGTGTTTAGTGACAAAGAGTGGGCCCAAAGTGTGGAGGCTTGACGGTCTATAATTTTCGCCTGATTTTTGGGTGACAAAATTGCTCAGAATAACTATGGAATATAAAAGGATTACATAAGTTGTTCACAACAACCTAGCTTCGGATACACGTCGATCAAATTTCAATTTCAGCTGCAGGACGAAGAGTTTGGTTTCACAGGTGTCAAATGGTTGGCCATTATTTCGTTATTGCTTGCATAGTGACGCATGTAGGATTTGTAAAGCACAACGTTTCGTGACAAACATTTAAACACTGTTTATTAAAATCTGGCACTCTGGAACCAAAAATATCCTATGATCTTTAGAGTGCATCTCATCATGTCATTTCGTTTTTTACTAATTTCCGTTTTAGCCTTTGTGTAACAGCCTCAGCACTACCAGCAAGCAGTTTGAAAAAACTGCTGATTCAACTTCTGGCGGATTTGGGTGTCACCGAGACGTCACATCGACATTAGTGGTCGTGACTTTCTAAAGCTCATTTTGTCATACAATTTTCCAACACTAATCAGCACGCGGTGATGCCTGAAATTGTTTGCTTCGCTACCGTAGAGTGGCACTTGGTTGACTCGCCCGAAAGAGTCAAAATATTTATAGGTCTTCATGAAAACAATCTGAATATAAAAGCAGATAAATTATTAGAAACTGTGCGTGCGCTTAACAATGCGTCTCTGTAGGAATGTCAGGGGCACCCAACGAGCCAAAGCAGCCAAAAGCTGTAGAAAGGCATTTTAAAGTACCTTACGGTGTTTGAAGTCTGTTTAAAGTGATGTTTTGGTTAGCTAGAAAACTTTGATCTGTTCGGATTCCCTAGCTGAAATGTTAATTGCCCGAAAATTTTAGGGAACAAAATCTTTCTTTGGGAAAATACTAGCTGAAATGAACTTTCTAGGGAACCTTTTTTTCTTTCCGAAAATGCTAGCTGACGTTTTTTACTGCCAAAAACAGCAATGACGACCTTTCCGA